>VXBZ01006545.1:210813-738493 GCA_013399135.1 Heliornis fulica
GCCACAGCGCTGCCAGCGACCATCCCCGAGGCGGGATGCACATGGCCGGGGGCTGCCTGCCCCGCACCCGAGTTCTGCTCATCCCTCCTCCAGTGCGAACGCCTGCGGGGGAGGCTCCCGCATTCATCCACCCACAGTGTCATGAGGTGAAGAAAGTCAAGGACGATCTTATCCCACACAAGGGTCCTTCCCAACCTTCTCTAAAGGAAGGAAATCCAACAGTCTCCCTTTTTCATCTTTTATGCTGGGAAAAGACAGTGAACATCTCTGTCAGATGCGGTGTTGCCCCAGCGCAGAGCACAAAGCCTGGCCTACCTGATGACAGTAGGGGAGCAGGCTGGTGTTGGACATCCCGTGTGCTTCTGCCACTCACCTGGGCACATCTTGATCTACACATCCATAGGGAGCTATTGTGCTGCTGCTGCTTGAAGCTTGGCTCTCTGAGGGGTTGATCTTGCACCTGTCCCCTTGACACCTCGCTACATGGATCCTGCAGCTCCTTTCTCTTTTTGCTGCTTTGAGGCTCACAAACTGTACAAAATGGAGACAGAAAAGATATTAGGTCACCTAGTCCGTCTCATATGCCCCTGGAAGATTGTTCTTCACTTAGCGTTTCCTTTTCTTCTGATTTTAGCAGGGCACTTTCTCCTGGTTCTCTGCTTTTTCCTTTTTTTTTTTTTTATTTTTCTCTGATCCTCTGAATTTGTTTGGGTCTATGTTCTGCTATGTGTCAAAAGCAGTTGGCTTTGCATTTACAAAGTAAACAAGCAGTGTTACTGTCTGTAGCTCCATCTAAGACACAAGATGTAAAACAGTGGCAGATTACTGTACATATGCTAATGAATAACATCAGAGATGCAAAGCTCTACTCTTGAAGGAAACCAATGACACAGGTGAAGAACAGGGCGTCACGTTCATGATGCAGTAACATCACCTATGCCTTTAGCAGCATAAATGTGACACCTAATGCACTCCTAGGTGCATGCATTGGTTGCTGCACGTTTTATGCTCCTTTATGAGAATCATGCCCAGAACATGGGGGCTATTGCAGTCCAGGGAGGACAGGGATCAGGCTGTGGTGTGGTTGTTCCCTTTTTAGATTGAGATGGCAGTTGTCATTTCATATCTTTATTTAAAAAAATGTTTATCTATAGTGATAGTTGGGGTATAAAGTCCATCTTTATAACACTCTAGGCTCAAAGCACCCTCCAAATATTACCTAAGAATTCCAGTAACATCCCCATGAGGGATGATTTTCTTCTTTTATAGATGTAAAAAACTTAAAAATTAAGGAAAGCAACAGACCCAGCTCACCTAGGCAAGAAGTTTCAGACCCAGAATTAAGATCATGAGCAACAGCCCAACTACACTGTAGAGCGCTCTTCTCTCAAATGTCCTTCCGTAAGCATAGCAGAACTGAGAGCTACAGGTATGTGAAGTTTAGACATTCAAGATAGTTGTGGAAAGCATGTTCCTATAGGCAAAGAATTTCTAACGTTCTCCACAAAGTCCTCCTGTCCTCTTGTGTCTTTCCTAGTGCCCCTACTTTCTTCTTGTACACTCACTCTACCAAAGTTCTCTCTAACCCTGCAGCTGTGGATTCTAGGCTGACTGCCACCTGCCATGCTGACAGCTGATCAAGTACTGAAAAAATTCTGAAAGAAAATATGCTTAACATTATAGATGTTAGGATGAGAGAAGAGGTAAAATATCCATCAATAAAGGTGTCATGTGCCATAATCTTTTTTTCATACACAGCCAACAGGATGGGTACCTCAGCTCAAATAAAATGGTGCTTCACAACCTCATCTCAAAATGAAAAGTTTTGCAATAATCCAAAATATATCTGTGCTGAGAGACAGATAAACTTTCCTTATCACCCACATTTTCCCTCCTTAATCTCCTAATATACATGTTGTTATTATTATTAGCATTTTCAATACACACTTTGCTTTTTGCTTAGGCAGTTAACCATAGATACTGTTTGCATATACAAATGGTACAGCACCTGTCTCACAGATTTTGGAGGCACTCAAAAAGACCCCATCCCAGTTTTTCTTAGAACAAATCCAATGTGTCCTCGGAGAAAATGATAGATAATTAGTTGGCTTTACGTGGATAGGAATGCCATGCAAACACTTTATATACTTTGCTAGAGATGCTCAGTGACTTGAGTTAATTAGTTCTGTGGTAACTGAGGTCACACCAGTTGCTTGCCCAAACCTTCCCTAACTAAAGAGAACCAAGATTTTTCAGGATAATCAGAGCTTCGTGTTTAGATGATTTATGGTGTTATGGGACACTAGGGGATTCTGAGCACTATCTACCTGAGCAGGAGGAGGTAATGATTTATAATTAGCTAATGTGTTCTCTTTGTAACGTCTAGCAGTGGATTAGAAAAATGCTATGGAATTTGGGACACAGCGTTCTCACTGAGCTTTCTGATGTTACTGGGCTAAACCCACAGCGATAGCATAAAGTCATGGCAAGATCTACACCAGGATTCTGTGGCTCAAGCTTCCCCCTAACTGCACTGCACTGACTTTATAATTTTTGCCATTCCTAATTCTGGTTGCAAGAGAGAAGCTCAGGCAGTGAATTTCTAGAAATTATTGTGTGGATCCCAATACCAACCAAATCACTTTGTAATTGCCAATAAATGTATTACCAATTGTGTCTTAGAGCCTATTTTTGCTGTTTTAAAGTCGTTATTTCTTCATAAAAACAAAGGATATACAATTAACTGAAATTTATGTTAATGTCAGCATTTTGATTAGCTAAACTGATTAATTTGACAGTAGTTAACTGATAGTGATAGTGGGGAGAGACAGAAGCAAAGATGAAAAGGGATTCAGAGAGAAGATGAAACTATAGATAGGAGGTGTCAAGGGGAAAGTACAGTGTCAAAGGAGGGAAAATGAATACAGACATTACAGCTTCATGCATTTTGGAAAACAGGTCAAAAGGACATCTAGTTAAGATTTGATTATATTATGAGTGGGCACAGAACAAACTATGGAAGCTCTCCTGTTTACCTTTCATTACCATGCTATAACAGAGACATAAAATGAAATTAAAAGGCATCAGACAAGAGACAGTTTAGCAGAAATATTCTGCTATGCAGTTTATAGCTAATCTATAAAGCTGTCTTCTACACAGTATTCTTGGCAAAAATAATTGTTTTAAAAAGTTTTAATTTTATGTGAATTATCATAGTAAATGTATTAGATTAACTAGTTAGAAAGCTGTTGGGATTAATATTCAGAATTCATGGCAAAAAGTAGCTTCTGGATGCCTCAAGAAAGATCTGTTCTTGTGTGTGATGAGAGTTTACAGTATGTCTAACATTCTCTGAAAGTTTTTGTACTGGTCAGCATTAGAGACAGGATAAGGGACTACCTGAATTATTGACTTCTTGTTACTCATTTTTTTCTAACAGCTAACAGGTGAAATCCTGGAACTAAGTAATGTATGGTGAATTTATTACACCTATCATCAGAGCTAGGATTTTACTCAATACATCCTGTCAGAATAATATGTCTGGCACATAGGAATATGTTCCAGTACATGGAAGGATGATCAAGATTTGTGTAGGAACAGGGTCAAAGAGGAAAAATGTTGATAAATAAAAGTAATTTCTCCATTACTGGAGTCTAATTCAACTTTAGGTAGCAGAACCAAATTCATGCAGCAGCTTTTATCAGAACTGAACAGAGACTGTTACGGTAATAATCTATATATATTACAATTGCACAACTAAGACACAAACGTGGAAACAGCCATCATGTACAAATGTCTTCATTTTTCTTGGATTTGTGGTATCTTCAGGATACATACTTCTAATTCTGCTAATGGCTATGGAGCTGGTGGAAATGTAGTGTTATTATAGTCCCATAATGTCAGAAACAATTTATATTACCTTCTGCTTTCTGATTAACTGTACACTAGGCACTGCTGGCATAACATAGCCCTGCAATTCTTATTTAAACCTGTACTTTTGCTGTACTCATCTATATTTATTACTTAAGGAAACAATAAATCAAATAAAAAAGTAACGGTATCCCCTGTACACTACCTACAGTTTTCAAGCAATGTTCAGAGTTTAATCCAGTTCATACCCACTTCAGTTACGCAAGATCTGATCGTTGAATATTTAATTTCTGTATATAATTATTGAAATACATTCTCCTTAAAGACAATCTCTTTTAGCCCTAAGTAGTAAATAATCACTTCAGGTGATTGGTTTGCCAATCAAAAGTCCATTTTCCTTCTAGTGTGTGTTTATTACTGTAACTCACCTGATCTCAGTTCAGATGTACAGTAGTGTCTTTTCATGGAAAAGTCTTTGGAAAGCAGCACATAGAGATTTAGTAATGGATGTTTAGCCAGAAAAAAAAAATTAAAAATGACCATTTTTCACTGAAGTTTTAGGGATTTCAGATTTGTTCTGTTCCACTCGATCAAAAAGAGATACTTACCCTCTGCTAAGCCAGCAGTCTGACGATTAACAAAGTTTTAAGAGTTGTACAGAAAACTGCCATTCAGTTCTCTGCTGATTTCAAAGAACCCATTTTACTCCTGGAGCGAGCCTTCACAGCATTAGAGTATGGATTTAACTCTTTTTTAGTGTACATTCAATTCATATAAATAAGGTATAAGTTAATATTTGAAGGAAGTTAGACAGAAAAGGAGCTTTATGCTATGTCTCCCTTAGCCCTGGGAAATCTATTCTCTGTGGAGTGTTGGTCTCTCCTTTGCTTTGTCACTACCCAAGAAATGTCAACTTGAATATAAAAAAATTACCCTATGAAACTGCCATGAAAGGAACGTATGCCTCTAGAAGAAAGAGGTACATATAGCACAGGTGGTAAGAATGAGCAGCTCTTGTACGTTAAGACATTTTTCCCTTCTCACTTAGAGGGAAAGTAAGAGTCCTACCAAACCCACCATCCAACTCCAACAGCATCTCAAGGTCTATCAAGACAATAAATGGAAAAAAACCTACCAAGGATGCTAGCAAACCATCAATATAGGAAATGTACGGAACAGAGTCTGAGAAAGCAGTAGAGAAAAATCAGAGATATCCTTTTGCAACATCACTGTCAAACCCACAGGATGGAGATTTTGATCCCTGTATACTATAAGATTTCATACACAGTCTTTAAATCATGTTCTGTTGTGTGTGAAGGACTTGCATTGTCCATCTGCACAGAGATAGATTTCACCTAAAATGATTTGTTTTATTGATTTCAGTGGGATTAACTGAGAGTACAGAGATGACAGCAGTTGTACACTTACACTGATGTGAATAACACAATTTGGTTCTGATCATCTGCAGTGTTTGGGAGACAAGCAAATCCTTCAGAAACCCCATGGCTTATTTGAAAAAGTCTGATATTAACAATATAGCCAATGTTAACAGAAGTGTTCTCATGCTTTATGAAACTTCCATTCCTAATTAAAAGTTGTTTGGCTTTGTAAGTCACACCTTGTAGCAATTTTGCTGGATCTTGATAATTACAGTATAAAACTGACTATTTGCTCTTTTGGCACAACAAAAGGCATAAGAAATTAAGAAAAACAATTGCAGAAGGGTTTTGAAATAGCAATTCTCACCTTATATCAATTTGAAGAGTCTTTAAGCATTTTTCCAATAGATCTGCAGTGGTCCTTATGTAGCAAATTGAAGTCAACTGACAATAGGTTTACTCTTCTTAATTTTCTTTACAGACTCTTCAGACGTAGTTCATGAGTCCTGATTTGCAGAAAAAGAGATATTTACTTATTATCATCTGTGAAATGTTGGCTTAGTATCAGGTTATCTTGAAACTGCTCTTGAATGTGTAACCTGCTAGAATCCTGTTTGAGTTCTGTTGTGTCCTCATAAGCACTCAGTAATAACCAAGTGCTCCCCCACTAAGTGAAGCAGTTATCACTGAACATCTATTTTTGTCTAAGCCATGATGTTGCTGCAGCATCCTACTTTTGATGATGCCGCTCCATGTTGTATACACAGCCATTACTTTTGGTCATGGCAGTGTCATGGACTCAGAAAGTCAAGGAAGAGGCACCTATCCGTCTGGTGTCCTTATTCAGTGTAAAACACCCTAGACAGTGAAGTTAATTCTACTGTGGAGTAGGACAAATAGACTCTGACTTTTCTGCACCATAAATGCAGCTATATTTTGCTTGGCACAAAGATTCTGATCACAGCCTGTACACCACTGAATGAACTCCCTTTCTTCACCCTTCCATGTTTATTGTTTCAGAACTATATAGCAGAATCAACAATCCTTCTGAGCATCCCTTAAGGCTAAATTTTATGAAGAAGTTTCCTTTAAAAATTACTATATAATCTTGAATTTAAAATTTGTTTTAACTTAGTTGCATATATTCCCCCTGAAGAATCATGTTTCAAGTGCAAAATTAACTGAAAAAAGAAGCACATTGCTTTTTTTTTTCTTCAGTTTATGTAAAGAAATCTTGAAATATTTTTCTTTTTACTCTTAAATTTTTATCTTTTTATTGCTCTCTAAATATTAGGGATATCAAATGTGATTGCTCCCCTTTCAACCAGAGGCCCCATGGTAGTACACAGTCCTGTTTCAAACATCAAACCATAACTGGGCACTCAATCTCAACTAATAATTTGTGCATCTTAACAAATGGAAAACAATAAATGCAAATCAAACCCTTTAATTCCATGAGTCAGATGCTATTTCCTTGGTACTTATGATGCAGTAGATTAGAGTTTATTCTAAAAACCATTACATTCATTAAGCATCATTCTGTTGACTTCAGTGGTCTTTGAATGAAGCTAATAGCCTGTTTTGTTCCTACATATCCATTCCTTTGAGGTGCAAAGGAATCCAGGGAACAACAGTGACAGCAGAACTAGAATTCTTTTATTTAAAATTTCTCATAAACTATTTGATCTTCATACATCAGGAAGTATAAATATAAAAGAACCTGGATCCTTTTTTGAAGAAGGTGGTGGTGGCTGAGAGGTCACTCTATAGTTCTACCTTGAAACCTATTTACATAAAAATCACTCTTTTTAAGAAACAGTAGCTCTGCCTCTTGTACCTAGGTTATGACATTGATGCTGAGCAGCATCTGACTCCACAATGATTTTAACAGTGATAAACCAAGTAATTAAATCTATAAAAGCAAGACAATTTAGAAATGTCATTAAAACCACCTAGTTAATCAGCTGTACACAGGTAACAGAAGGATTAGCTGAGGACTGGCCAGCTAACCATAAGGTTTCTTTAGGGCTGTAATACTTTACGTGTGATGTAGTGAATTAAGGAGGAAATGGAAACATAATTTTGGACTTAACTTTGAAATTTCTTGCTTTTGTGTTGCAAGACAGACCTTACACATTACTTTGACATATTGTTGTTATTTGCAATGTAATCGTGTATAATAATTAATTCCAAGTGATCCACTGCAGTGTTTTAGGAAAGTATTGGGGCATATTCAATTGGACCATGAATATACAGTTGCTTTTCCTATTTCTAACATAATTATGATCTTGAAGTAAAAAAAAAAAAGCAGCAGATTAATGGAAAGGCATTACTAAATAGGGCTCATTCGTGCTGTAAATTTCCGGAGTGCTCTTACAAGATTTTGAAGTATTAAGTATATATGAAAAACGACATGCTGGAAATCTTTTGGAAAGCACTTGTTTCTATTATTCTTTAGGGAAACATTCTGCTGTCAAAGGTGAAATCTGATGACAGCAGCATCAAAAGGTATGTTTTCACTGTAAGCTTATTCATAGCATAAGGACCAGCCCATTCTACCCAGTGTCACAAAATCCCTTATGCCTGAAGAGAGATCAGCTTTGAAACTGGCTTTACCATTAGAGCTGAATTCAATTTCTAAGTAGACCAGCACTCATAAAGTTTGAGTGCTCATAAACTCAGTGAGGAGTTTGGCTTTAAGGCACCCATGAAATCACGTGGTTTGCTGTATACATCTGATTGGATTATGGATTCAGTTTAAATTATCTCTCTTATGGACTTACTAACGTAGTGAGAGAGTGAAAAGCAAATATCTGTGGTAAGCAAGGAGATATAATTATTATAATTATTATAAATCTGTATGAATTTGATCTTAATGACCACAGATTTTAAAAACTTGCATCTCCTAGACCCTTTAGTTTCTGAATCATTTGTCTCCCATGTGGCTCTTCCTAGAAGCTACCTACCAGTTTTCATACCTCTACTCAGCATCTGACCCTTTGCTCCACACGCTCTGTCTCTTTTATGTGGAGGATTGCTGAAAGATGTCACCTCAGTGAGCTGCATTGTTGTAAATACAACAACAGCTCACTGTAAATTATGGTTTAGAGTGCTAGGAGCTCTCTCAGCTCCTGTTCAGTCAGCAGTCAGCCACAAATCTATGTATACCAGCCCAGTGATGTTGGCCTAACAGGTCAGTTCACATATGATTTTTGGGGAGAGGACCCTCCCTGACTAGGAAAAAGAGGCTTGGGAATGACTCTGTAATTTAGAGAATGAAACTATTTCTGAAAAAGCAGAAATTATTTTAGAACACTCTGTGAGTCAATATATAAAGAAACTAAAGTCAGGGACAATTAGCAGCATGAGAAATACCCCTGCAGACCTACTGTCAAACCCAAGTAAATGTCAGGCTGTGATGGACATGTATCCATATAGGCACAGAACTGTGCAAGCATGGTCATGTACTTCAGATACATTCTGCTGTTTTAGCTCAGGCCACAGCCTCCTCAGCTGCAGCATGACATTTGCTGAAGCTAAACCAGCTATTTCACACTGGAGGTGACATTGGGAACTTTGTAAGTGCTGAGATTTGTATTTAAAGCAGGATCAGAATCCAGCTGTTTTACTTGTTCTCAGTGAATGCATTTTCCATACTTTGCACAATAATGAACCGAAATCAACTCATTTCTGCTTATTTTCAGTATGCAACATACGTACCAGATTTTTCATAAGAGATTATTCCTGTAGTTCTCGTGTTTAAAGAGTTATTTGCTCAAATAGCAGAGTCCCCATAACTTTACACTCACACACGCCTTGATTGTGGTACATTTTAAATAAGCTGATAGTGATCTTCTAAAATAGATACATGAAAATAATTTTCTCAGAACTCTAGCTGTCAGCTAAAAACACAAAGATCAGCTGACAGCACTTCTCACATCCGTCAGCAACGTTCATTTTTGATGACAAAACATAACTAAAATTTCCAAAATTGGTTCATCAGGGAAGATCTACTCTCTCAATTTAGTTGGTGTTCATCAGAAGGCTTTTGCTGAATTGGTGAGGTTTTGGAACACAGAAGACTACTTCAGTTACCGAAGCCAAAGGAAAACCGAATAGCAGCTCTTGGTAACAATAGCATTTTTCAGAGTTCACGGAATGCCTCAAGGTCATCAGACCTACAAATATAAACATGTAACCTTGAGATAAAGTTCTGGTCCCATGAGCAGTGAATAAGAAACCCTCACTGACAGCACTGGACATCAGACCAGACTCTAAATCATTAGATCACAAATACAAAAAGGTGGAGGAAATACTATTCTAGTTTTATTTTCATTAGGCCATGGCCATCACATCTTAAAAACATGCAGTACGTATATGTGCACATTCCCCACAACGGGAAATATATGACTGATTCAGAAGGTCAAATGCTTCCAACTGACCCAGAAATTAAATACTTTGCAGCAGCTTTGTAAAAACAGCATTTTGGAGCCCTGTGTATCTCATGATTACCTGTTCCAAACATACCCCTTTTAAGATTAAAAGTGTGCTATCAAGCTCTCAGTTCCGCAAACTCATCTGAGGCCCAGAGAGTCAAGTCATATTCTCTCCTTTCCCAGTCTCACAACCAGGTAAAATCGTTAAAGGCCAAACAAGACCTTGTGGGGTCTCTGTGTGATACCACTGCCTTCGACTTGCACTCCGAGTGATGCCTTTGCAGACTGAACCTGTCAGTGGGGTTTATCAAGTGTAACACACTGAAACTTCTGAAACTTTTAATCCTATTGAAGCTGTTCATAAGAATCCAACATGTAAGTGCAAGCTATGTTGGCTTTTTATGAAAAACAGAAGCAAAGAGCAGTGAAAGCCTATTTTTGACATGAAAGGTGGCATAACTGATTCTTAAAGATGTGAGCAGGACTGGTGAGTGAAAACCTGCAATAAACAGATTCCCCACTTTGGATAAAACAGCTCAGGTAGAGGTTATCATGTATTTCAGCTCTGTGGCTTTTCCTTGTGTAAGGCAGAGTACATGATTTGTACTCTAGCCCAAAAAATTAATTGAGATGAAAGGTAGTTTGATCACAAAGGCAGCTCTGTTGTTCCGGGAGCAGCATGGACAGGAAAGATGTTTCATACAAACATAATAATGTTCTCTACTTCTGGATTCAGATTATTAGAAAACTGTCTGTATTCTCTATATTTTCCTTAGCCCTCACCTTCCCTTGACTAATGTTTTGTAGTCTTTTAAAGATATCAGTGGGCATTCTATAAATAGGCTGTTTTCTTAAAAAAAAAAAAAAAGAAAAAAAAAAGGAAAAAAAGAGAGATTGAGGCAAATAACTTTGAAAATCTTGGTGTGTAATTCTATGTTAATTAACATTCTATGTTAATTCATCTTTCTGATGAAGAGAGTATAACAGATCTCAGGATCTGGCCTGACAGTCTTGTGCAGAGTACCGAAACAGTGCCATAACAATTTAAGGAGCCAAAGAGAATATAGACACAGGCAAAGGTTAGTTAGTATTTAAATATTTTGGTGGTTCAGCTATAAATTCAGACACTAAGCATAGATTAACTGGATTTGGAGCTATAGAAATGACTGTAACACAGCAAGGTCAGGACTGAATGAAATGACTAGAAATCGATCAAATGTGTGAAGTACTATGGGGGAACAGGGCAGTTAATCATTCCAAAACTTTACTCTGTAAAATGTACTGTACATGATCAATGACAGAGGAGATAATAAAACAAGCAGACTGTACCTCTGTTCCATACGTAAATATGCTAGAATTATGTTTGGTCTGATTAATTCGGCAAAATTTGGGTTGCTAATTAAAGATGCTTTAATCAAAATGAAGAAAAGAACCTACGGACGGACTGCACTTCATTTAGACTTCTCTAAGCCTATATGGATATGAAGTGCATATGCTTTGGGTGCAAGGAGAGCTAACTGCTTGGTATCCACGTATTGGCAGTGGGATGTGCATTTACAAGCCCCTTTGCCTGCTAGCACCATGGGATTAACAATGCACCAATTCTTTGAGCCGCAGGGCCTGATTCTGTATCACTGAAGTCAATAGAAGCTTTGTCACTGACCTCAATGGGCACAGGCTCAAACCCTCAAAGAACACATTATGTGATACACATTTTTATAAAAAAGGCTTAGGAGTTTTGAGTTTGCAGAACCAGGGATGAGTGACTGATATAAAGAAACTGAAACAGAGGGGTGAGAAACAAACTCTGATTCCTCAGTTAAGCAACTGCTTACATCTGAACACAGTTTAAAAACAGACAGAATCACTGCATGAATGCATTTTACATTACATCTAAACTGTGAATAATACGTTCTGAAATGAAGTCTCTAATTTAGGTACCAGCAAACAGTGTTAAGTCACTGAAAGCAGCTCTATAACTCTAAGAAGCCTGGTTAATTTGTGGTGAAATATAGATACAAGAGCCTAACTGTAAGCAGAGGTCTAGATTTGACTACTGTATAGTCAGAGTAGCTATTATTTGACATTCTTCATCTGCCTCCAGGAGCCCACCTCTTAAATGATGTGATCACATAAACGTGAGAAACTTTGCTAAGAATAACTGCCTACCACTATATTCAGAGATGTGAGTTAATGACTGCATATAATAAAATACATACTTTGTAACCTCAAATAGTCAATGGCTGTGCTCTCCCCTTCTAGCTTCAGCATTAATAAGCAACTCTTTCCGTTTTCCAAAACTCAATCTATAAACGGAACAGCAGGACCTGCATATACATATTCATGTGAAAAACCCTCCAGAGGAATTAAAGGCAATAGCACTATTCATCTTCCTTACATATTGAATGAATGAAGTATCAGCTCCCTAGGTTTTCTAAGTGTTACTGGTCACCTCAGTCACATACCATTGTTTCTGATCCATATCTGGATGATTTGCAAACACATCAGCTCTTTTGGAACAGCTTTTTGAATACTTCCAGTGCAAATGTGTATTTGCTCCAATCCTTCTGATAACTTATTTACCAAAAACAGGCTTGGGGGAAGGAAAATTTATTCTGTCACCAGCATGCATGAAAGAGGAAAAGAAAATGTTCACTGGGACTTCCAGGCAAAAGCCGAGCACATCAGCAAGTACGCTAGTTAGAGAGGGGGGAGATGCTATAGAAGCCTCATACTAGTAGGGGTTAGAGCATCAACTCCCAGACACAAAGACCTTTTGTAATACAAAACCCCAAAACATTTTCTCAAAAGTCAGAACGATTATCACATCCTAGTGGTGCAGAATTTTTAATGCTGAGTACATTTTATGAATTCATCACTTTGCTGTTGAACACTGGCATGCACTGATAGCTAGGCACAAAAAGCTCCCGCGCTGTACAGAAGTGGCATTCAGCCTTTGACAAGCGAAGAGCTACTTTGTCATCAAACAGAGGCTCACAAAACCATGAAAGAATGAACCGCATTTAAAATAGAGAAAAGTGCACAGGCAGTTTATGCGAGACTTAATACACTGCTCCAAACAAGTCAGCAAAATCTACAGTCAGAACAGTGTTTTTCAGAGCGTAGCCGAAGACCTAGACTCATCGGCTATCTGTCACCAGTCTCAGAAGACCTGTTCTCTGTAAGTCAATACAGCCCATATGTGTGTGGGCGCACTCACACCTCTATTTTTTGTTTCAAATTGCCTGGGGGCAGCTGCCATATCACCTTCAAGACACCATGTGATGTCTTAATCAAATGTCAGCAAGGAGCTTTGAAGCAGCTTAGAAGCCACAAATGGGATACAAAACTCTAGGGCACTGAAAAATGACATCACCGAGTTGGCAATAATTAGCTTCATTTCTTCTTGCCCTTTGCATGCTTTTCTTAGGTAGGATGCTCTCTTTATTGCTTGTTTCTTCTGAACTGATGTAAAAAGAAAGAACAAGAAATACCTGTTGGGGAAGATTGGGTTGTTAATAGGAAACTTCTGGTCTGTTTTGTATGATTTTATGCTGTCCAGCTGTCTGGATGAGAGCAGCAACTGCATAGAAACATGTGATTGCTGCATTCTAGTCATCTCTAAAGCTTAGGAGCATAAGCTTTTGCCATTTTGCAAACATGGATTTTGGTTACAGCCCAACCTTGTCATCCTTTCACATGAAAACTTCCCACTGTGATCAGTGGAACTTCTGAATATTTAAGGAATACATGGGAACTTGTTATTTTTTCACTTCACTTTCTAAACTGCTAGTGGAGAACCAGGGAGGAAGAGAGGGAAGGAGGAGAATATGAGGGAGTGTGAACACAGCTAGATAATGCTGTGCGCCAAACGCTTCCCAATCAGCCCCCTGGCACACTGCTCCAACGTCGGAACTGCGGCCAGGAGAGTTACATTTGCAAGTGCAATATCTGCAGTCCCTTATGAGTAAGTTTTCAAAGACGAATCCCATTCACAAATACCATTACAAATAACAAATACTGTTACAGTATTTGAACATATTTACACCAACACATGCACAATGTTTCTTAATCTTCTTCCAAAAAATGGAACGAAGCGTGTTCAGAGTTCTCTCTACTGAAATATTTATGCCCAGTCTGAAAGGGTAAAGCTCACGTTTTCAGTACCTGTGGTCTCTATAAGATAAGCATGAAACTCTGGCACAGCTGGTGCTTGACAGTGGATGTATTTGTCTCTTGGAATTTTGTGTTGATTCCTTCATTAGTATAAGGACCTTTTTAGTATTCACTCTCAGATTGCTTTCACTACTTGTTTCAAGACAGTGCTTATACTAAATATGTTATCTTAACACAGTAAGTTCCACCAAACCTTAATATTTGGCAGTGACAACTATACATATTTGTTTTCAGAGTTAAAGCTGGAAAGTAACAATGCATTTATTAGTGCTTCTTTAAGACAACTGAATGTATTGACTTAATATTTACTTTTTTTTTTGAACCCACATTCACACTTTTTTTTCTAGTTCCTCAGCTACACCATACTTCATCTTCAAAGCAATGAGGCTTTCAAACATCACGATTTCACCTTTTGAACCTAGGAGAGAATTTGTTCTGGAAATGGAAAAGATATTCTACAGGACTTCTAGGACTTGACAGGAGCAGACCAATTTGTCTGCCTTATAATTATCATTATAGTTTCCACAAAATAAGATTTTTTCCCTAGCTAAAAATGCATGGTTTTATTCTATAACAAAGCTGTATATGTTGCCTGATCCAATACCTACAGTCTGATCCTTCTAGCATCATGACAACCATTGCCATTTTATTATTGTCCAAATGACACATGATAAGACAGAAGTGTCACTTAAAACACATCACAAAGAGTTTCCCTAGCTAGCTTTGAGATTTATTACTCTGTTGAGTGAGATTGCATTTTTAGTGACAACACGGTAAAGGAGGCTGCAAGATTTGAAAGAATGCAGTCAGTTTATAGGGGTGAAGTGTGCATTATTGTTAGTGTGGGAAAGAATAACTGATCTTGTTTCATCTACCCATATTTCTAGAACTTTTTCACAATTAGACAGATTTCAGGCTCTTTCTTTTGGAATTGAGATAAATAATTCCTATAGCAAAAAATGTGACTGGTCTCTACTACAGGAAAACTGTCAAGTACTTCAACTAGTCCCTTTCGTTGCTGTAGCCATCAATTCATACAGAATTCAACACCTTTCACAGCCTAAGTGATCAGACTTCTTAGTAGTACTAAGAGAACACAATTGTTACTCTTTTAGTATATTGAGTTGAATTTGAATTCAAACCAAGATTTCAAAATCCTCTGTGTGCAAAATTACCCAGAATTAGGATTGAATAAGACACTGTGAATGCTCCTTCTTTGTCTGGAGCTTTTGTCAAACACCGTTGAGTTCTCTAGAAGCAGGTATAGAGCAGCTGAAGGAAAGGACCTTTGGTCATTCAGTGATAACACTCAGCTTTGTGTTGTGCCTTTTTTCCTTTTCTCATAGCCTGTCCCATTTCCCCAGCCCAAAGCCAAACAAAACACTTACAACTTGTCTGGTTCTGCATTGAGAACAATTTGTGTGTTGTGCTTTTACTTTTTTCCAAGTTGTCTTATCCACTCACATATCTATCTCTGTGTTTTCAAGAGGCTTGCAGAGGAGGACCTTATTTTCAGTCAGTCCTGAAGGTCCTACCATAATTAATAGTATTATTACTATATCACACAAATACTAATACACAAGTAATAGTATTTGTTTGTGACTGTCTTCTGTAGTTGAAGGAACCAATAGAATCCTACTGATGAGACCTCAAATAAGAACATAAAACATATGCCACAAAAAGCACGTGGTAGACCCTTCACTTTGCTGCAAGAACGCCAACAAGCTGCTGTTACTCTTCAAGAGCAAAGAGAAACATGAGTGTATTTTCCTTCCCCTTTCAGTTAGATATGCTATCATGCACCAGGTACCAGAAGTTGTACTTTTTCATCTGTGCTGGCTCTGGAATGTCCACCTACTCTGACAGCATGTCCACAAGATCTGAGCAGCTGGCTGACAGCTTGGTGAAGGTAACAAAATGGAATTGTTCTCCCTGCGAAAAGCTACTATAACCTCCTCTCCCCTCCCCAAGCCCTGCCAAGATGTGTTTCATTTTATTATGTCAGGACACAATAAAATTTTTACTTATGTCAAATTTAGCTGGTTTATTTGCAGAGTCCTTTGAAGCGGGTTTCTTTCTGCTTTTCTGAGCAAGCTCATATGGATCACACCTGAGGGTTGCTTGGTGTAGTGAGGTGAAAAGTTTTTCTCAATTATCATTCACACAAAGTAAGGCACTGCATTTGCATAGTTGAGACTGTTCTTAACTGAGATGTTTAATGAGATTCAAACACATAGAAGATTAGGTTAGATGCTGATAGCAAGGTTGAAGACTATGATGATAGCCCTGAAAGATAGATGCTGAAAGCCGGTTCACCTTTGGTCAAACATTTTACAGGCAAGAAGCTTTTTGAACCCGTCTGTTACTGAACCCACGTGGAACTTCAGCAGTCCAGAACTGTTTCTGCATCTAGCAAGATATTGATGAGTTTGCTTTTTTATAGGCTGTATGCTGAGTTTGTTTTAGAGGATTTTTTATTCTGCTTCTTCAAAACAATTTCTTGCTCCAGCAGCCTCCAAACTTAAATTTTAGCCTACAGAGCTCAGCCCACAAAACACAGGAGTAGCACGTAACTCTGAAGAAGACAAAAAACCCAATAATTTTGGCTCTTAAAGACAATGGGACTTAATGTTGGCTAAAATTGTAGAAAAAGGCTCTTGGGAGGATGATTTTAATACATCCCAGCATTACATTGTTGAAGTCAACACTTACATATTTTTTAACTGACTGCAGTATGTTTATTCTGTAGAGAAAGTTTCCTCACACTGTAATCGTTGTAAGATTAGTATTAATCTGACTGAAATGTCCTGAGCCATCCAATTCTCTGGTTAATTCTATTAGGCAGAATTTTCCACATGCTAGTTTGAAATGTTATCATATGATGAGAAATGTAAGCTTTTTTATTGGATTTATGTAAATCCTTTCTGAACTGAAGCTGTTGGAAGGGTTCCTCTGTTGCTTATAGAATCCACACACTGAAAAGCAACGCAAATACCTTGTAAGAGACTGGCTTTTCTTTGGAAAGTTCAAGCTTTAGAACAACAGTGTAAGATCCAACACAGACATCCAACCTTTTCTCTTGCACAGCATCATGTAAGATGCCAGTAAGTTTTATAACTAAGCATCATGTTTAGCACTGTCTACTCTTAGAAAGAATGGACTTTCAGAGAGAAACCACAAGTGAAAGGGATGTGTTTAACTCCCTGCTTGTCTTAGCTCTCTCATTGGGTGATTTCCTCTTTAGGAAACTAACAAACTTCAAGTGGTTCTCATCCAAATGGGTTTCATTTGTTTAGTTTCTATTTGATAATTGGCATATTAAAAAACTCAGCCCTTCCAGCTTGAGAGTCAGGAGGAACAAGTGGATGCCACTTTTCATAACTGGAGACCAGAGCAAAAGGTGGCTGGTGGTTTGGGTAGGTTTTTTTTTGAGTACATTACACAGCAGGGCTGTGCTTGACATCCTAGGGTTCAACTACAATACATATAATAAATAACTAGTGCTGCCTGCTTTCAAGCACAGGAGTAGACCCATTGGCTGCAGTGGGCTACTCACACTTAAAGTCAATCATATACTAAAGTGCTTTGCTGGACTGGGGCCTCCATATCTCAGATGAATAAGCTTTTCTTCAATGAATTTGCCAAGTCTCCTTCCTAAAGGTCAAAGAAAAAGCCTCTTCTATTTCCTGCTGAACTTGATGGACCTTTTAAAACACATTATATTCATTCTGAGTGTATTCATGATAGGTAGTGAACATTAGTTGACCTTAGTCACAGGAAACTCAAAAATAAATAGTCCTAGAGAAGTATAAAAGTTAAGAGCTAATTACAACACCTAGATCTAGACAATCTTGTAAAACTTCTTTGTTCCTATTTATTTAGTTGTTTTTAATTCAAACACAATGTTCTATTTGGATGTGGAGATTCAAGTAACACTTTCCAAAATATGAAAGGCTAAATGCCACATTTACAATTGTTTCTGAAAAGGGTTGACCTTTGTTAAAGTTACTGAGTAAATATAATTCCGAAGGTTTTGTTTCTTTTGTAAATTAAATGGTGTGTTTGTAGATGGAAAGGTCAATTTTCAGTGAAGCCGAGCTTCAGAAAGCATCACCTTTCTCAGCTAAATCAAAGGAGTTAATTAGTTTTACAGATGGAATACATAATATATAATTCTCTTATCTTTGTTTGAAAATCAATTGTTTATGGCATAAAGAGGATACACTTGTCATCATTAAGTGTAAATGTGTGCTGCAGCAGCAAGTATAGACTGTCTACCACACACAGCTTCATAAACATGAGAAACTGAGGTCCTAAGAAGTTGTGTATCCAAAATCCTACCTGGTATCACACTTCACATATTTAGCACATTTATTTCATCTTATATGAATCTATCATAGTTTCTATGGACAAAAAAATGTACTTGGGAAATATTACACGGCATCAATACTGTACTGAGAACTCAGACGCTTAATCCCATTCCCCCCACACTGTCCTTAATTAAAGTAATTTTTTTTCTATTTAATAATTTTTACAATTTCAACATGTGACCACAAGTGGGCATTAATAATCTGAACCAGTTAAACACCCGGGGGTGTATTAACCAGAGGGAGGCTGGAAGGGCTGGATTTTCTTGCCTAGGGTTGTGATCAGTCTCACTGGCATCTGGAGCCTCGTGGGCAGTGCTGAGCACCACGCTGTTGTCCTAGCTGTTCAGCACAGAGAGTATTGTTCGCTTCTTTGGACTGAAAGTTGTTGGACTAAGAGGCAGCACCTCCTCACTCTGTAACAGCCATTAGCCTCCCTCTCTGTATGGTTTCCCCAAATCAAGGGAGAGAGGGAATAAGGTTTTCACTATCTCTAGCGTCTGTTTAAACCAGCACGTGACACAAAGCTGAGGTTTCCAGCAAGTTTCATTTGAAATCATTATACATAGAAGAAGCTGGAAGAATTCAAGTCTTTGTAAAGATGTACCACCACAGCAGAGTGACTGCAAGTTGGATTTCTTCTCCTCTGCCTACTGGGGATGTCCAGAGATTTCTTTTGAACCTAACTCTCCTTAATTGGGCCTGATCTTGTAATTTTTTCATACACCGTGCTGCATAAGTTGTGCTATTATAATTTTCAGCTAGCTATCATTTACAGCCTGTTTATACAAATCCTACCTGATAAAATTCTCAATAGAAAAGATTCTTTAGGACACGTTCCATATACCCTTGCCTTGTCTGAAGCAGCATTACTAGTTTTACTTAAGTCTTTTAAGTATCATTGTACCTCTCTTCTCCATACAAGCAGAAATCATCCAATGTCGATATTTGTTCTCCCAGAAGGGTGCCATATGGGAAAAAAAGAAGAGAGACTATGATGAAATTGTCTGAAGAGACAAGTGAAAATAAAACAGCTTATGTCAAGCACTGAGGTTTGTAATAAGTGATGTGCTGACAACAGGCACCTTCACTAAGGGAAAGGGAAACCTAAAAGATAAACAGAAAAAAAATTACCGACAGATTTTCCAAGCTGCTTCACTCTTCATTTCTTTTAATGGAAGCTAGGTGACCCAATCCCTCACAGTGCTTTTGCCACACTTAAGCCTTGCAGCTGTTATAGATAATCTAACCTTTAATTTTGCACTGAACAATACTGAACTAAACAAAAGTTTTCTTGCTCTAGCGGAGAGCTGGGTCAAAGTGGTTCCTCTGCTAAGTGTAGAGCATGTAATTTGTACTTTGGCACAGAGGTTCAATTGAGGCTTCAACAGCAGTAGCAAAAACACGTTACTATCTTGCAGCAGGCTCTTGACATGATTCCAGTACTGCCAGAGGAACCAAAATGGGGGTTTGAAACAAATGATTTATTTGTTAGTGTGGTGCATTCTCCATATCCAAGGAATATGGAGGCAAATAGTCAAAACTAATTATTGAGTTAATCTAGGATGAAAGTGAAATGGCACATTCCATACTTGTAACAGATTCTCCCTTTTAAAAACATCTTCAGCCAGAATATATATGGAAGCTACGTGAACAGTATGGTATGAGGGCTCAGATACCACACATGGATTTTAGAGAGAACTTTATAGAGGAGATACAGAGATATTGTATGAAAGCTATAGCTACAGGAGACATCAGATCATAATTTTTCTGACATTTTCAGTACTATTGTTCCCAATCTGCTCTTGCAGTGCACAGGTAGCCTGCTCACTCTAGAGTCACAGTGAGAGTAACCACATTGTTCTCTTCTTGTGCCTCTCTACCTAGCTGCAGACTAGCTTTACAGCAAACCTGTGCCCTCTAGCTTATTAAATCACTCATTTAAAAAGTACAGCCCCTCAAGTGATATTACAGATGTTGAAATAGATAAAAGGGTTGTAAAGGATACTAGAATTTGGGGACGACTGTGAGCATTCAAGTGAAGCAAATAATCAGTGGGCTCAAGTAACTACACTCTGCCAGTGCAGCCAATATGTCACAGCAAAACACTGAGCCGTATGAGTGCTGGGATCTTCAGTCAGATATTGCTCATTTAAAAATGGAGCTGTGCAACAGTGGCCCTATCTCTTGTACTCATTTTTCTTGGAGCAGCAGCCTGACATTTCAAAAGATGAGAAGTACCTTTCAGCTTGAATAAACTCAGAAATCTATCTGTAAACACATTTGGCCTCATCTTGAGAAATGTCAGATTTCTGGAATGAACAGCACGGGTACAATATTTGTGTCAGTATTTAGACAGCCACATGTAAGAGAGCAGGCATGGGTGCAACATTTTATACTGCACTTTTTTGCAAGCTGTAGGAAGAAATGCACGTTACACCCAACAACTTTGTCTTGCTGTACCAGTAAGAGAGTTGCAAAAATAAGTAAATGACTGAATCAGTAATGGGAAGGAAAACTTCTTTCACCTCCTTCTCTGCCTCACTGCAATCAGGTCTCTGACTGGCTGGCTTCCATGGAGGAATTCTGCCTGACACTAGATAACAATCACTATGTTCACTCGTTATTGTTACTCATTGTTGGGGGCCCAGTATTGCCACCTGAAATCAAGTCCTTGCCATTTTCAGCATTATACACAGAAAATGGCAGTTCTTGCTCTGAAAAGCCTGCAGTCCAGAGAGACAAAACAAATGTGAAGTGAACAACAGCCTACAAACAGCATTAGTGCCACTGCTTGATTTGTGTGTGTGTTTACAGCAGTGGTTTTCAGCTTCTGGTTTGTGAGCCCCAGAGCGTAGCGGTCTGTAAGGAATCCGAGGGATCCAAAAAAAGTAACTGAAGAAAAAAAAAGGCTCAACTTCACCTCACACAAATCTGTGCTTCCTCTGGGAAGTGTTTAGGATTTCTCTACTGAGGAAGCCTGAAAACCATGGATTACGGGTTGCCACAATCAAGCTGGTCATTTATAACAACCTGAGACACATCAGCATACATATCAGGCTATTGCTTCCAAGGCTCACATACCAGTCATGCCACAACCTGTCTCTGCTCCAAGTAGTGTAGCATGGAGTGGAGGAGACCCAGCACTCTCAGGCTTGGTGCACCCATCCTCAGAGAAGCCTTGCACAGATTTCCCAGCAGTGTCATATCACAGTCCCTCAATCTGCCATTAATACCCGTATCTCCCTTCCTCCTTGTTACATAGAATTTACACCTAGGAATAAAACCCCTCACAACTCAAGTCTT
This sequence comes from Heliornis fulica, assembly GCA_013399135.1. NCBI lineage: Eukaryota > Metazoa > Chordata > Aves > Gruiformes > Heliornithidae > Heliornis > Heliornis fulica. The sequence continues at coordinate 232,348 of VXBZ01006545.1, forward strand.
CAAATGGAAAGGAGTTAAGCTCTCTTTAGTCCTTGCTTTTCTCCTTCCTCCAATGGAGGAACTAGACAGGGATATACCTGCCAGTGAATACCATTTTACCTAGCAGCAAGTTAACTAACCATGTCAACCTGCTTGAGAAATACTCGACTGCAGAAGAACCTATCTGTCTTAAGACTCCCAGAGACCATGAACATCAGCAACAGGTCTGGCAGCATTACCAGAGGTGGCATGCCCTGGCCATGGCACACAAAAGAACCACCTGCACACAGAGGAGAAGCACTTGGCTCCTGAACTTTGGCAGTTCATTAAAGCAGGGAATCTCACTGGTTGTGGATTAGCCTTTCAAACTGCACGTAGTACTACGCTGTATTTTTCATAAAGTAATTAATTCTCTTACAATCTTTCAGAGAATAAAATTTTCACTGACCCAATAAAACCTGATAAAATTGCTTATAATGGCACTGCTTAGGATTAGGTAGGAAGCCATTATATCATAGTTTACAGAGGTAATGGCCAGTATTGAGTGTGCATATTGTAAACTGTAATGAAATGGGAAAAAATTACTTTCAGATGTATTTTCACTCTGTATTTTGTAATAACAACAATGTATCAACCTTTCTAATATTCTTTTCTCATGATTGAGTGGACCTATTTGGTTTGCTAGTGTACACAGGTAAATCTTACAGTATCATTTGGCAACTGTTACGTTCAAGCTGGAACGCTCTTGTTTCTAGTCTCTGCTTCCTCCTTAAAATATCACCTTGTGCTAATGCTGAGGAGAAATAAGGATGACACACAAGAAATTTGCATCCACTATGAGAATATGAGAACATTTCTACTTCTTCAAAACATCTGCTTTGCCTTATGGCCAGAGTTGTCGGGTTATTTATTCTACAACTCTGTCCTGGTATGGGATGTAATTTTGATTAAATTTCCATTTCTCTTGCTGAAATTTCTGATCATCCCCAGAATTCCACAATTTATTTTGCCCAATGCTTCTGTCTCCCTCTCTTCTTTGTTACTTTATATACACATACACACACACACATTCTTACATTATTTTTCCTATCAAGCAGATAGGAGTGACCATAAGGTCTTTGCTGTTGGTACAAATGCAAACTTGGCCTTGCTTGAACCTGTTCAGATCTAAGGAAGACCATATACTAAAATGAACATTATAACCCATCTGTATCAGTATAATATGAGACCAAAGCCACTATACATGTATCTATAAAGTGGAGATAACTCACAGATAAACCACATCCAACTTTTCTCACTGGGTACTATTTGTTCTGGAAATACAACCTGAAATCTTGATCAAATGCTTCTCATATTTATGCTCCCATCTCACTTAAATGGAATTACTCCAATGAGAAAGGCAAACAACGTGCAGGATTATGGGATTTGTTAAGGAAGGACTCAAAATATATCCTTCAGTATCAAGTAAGAGAGCAATACCTCACGCAATATGCTTAAAAAGAAGAAACATTCAGAAAAATTATCAAATGAAACAACCCAAAATGTGAACCCACATCTGTTAAATCTTCAAAACAGAAATGTTTTCAGACCAACATACACAGATAGCTCCACCCCAGCAGTCTTAAAGTGAATGAAACAGTGGCAATGACAGGAAGCAGTTCCAGCCCATAGGCCATCTCCCAGGGCAAATTTTAAAGCTAGAACTTATCTCATCTAGTGTTAAACATCTAAAAGATTGTCATTAGTCAAAGCTAAATTATTTGATGCTCTGCTCTATGCATTACCAAATAAGTATCACCAGAAGGCGATACATACTGCCCTAAATTAAGGCTCTGAAAAAGATGGATGAATCACTTTGTGATGCCTCTTGACCATATGGAAGCCTGGCTGAGCTTAGGCTGGACATCTAGTTTCTGAATGGATAAAGTCAAGAGAGATGAACTCCATGCTAAGTATCTCCTCCAAAGCATGGAATTATTGGTATATCTGAATGAAATGGCCAGAAATATCTTTATGTTACCTAATTAACTCACATTCCTCTTCTCTTCTGCTTCTCTGAGGCATATTCATAGTATTGTAAAGGTCCCAAAGCCCCATCAGCCTCGAGCAGACATTTTCTACAACTTGGGTTTGGATGGGGATTTAAAAGATTTTTTTTAGACTCACTAGTTAAAAACTGCCAAATCAAAGAACAGGAAAAGTCTGTCAACAGAAAGCAATGCATTTAATTCCATCTATTCCATACACCTGCTCGGGGAGCAGTCAGATTGAGAGTTGCAGTCCCTGTCTGTCCTGAAGCCTGGCAGGGGGCTGCTGTGCAACTCAAGATGGGGACATCTCCCACACTTGGTGTGGCTTGCATGAACACCAGCACTGACACTTTTCAAAATAGCCCCTGAAATTCATCTTGGCTTAGAACTAAAGAAGCCTCTTGTTCATGTTCACTGAAAAATGAACTTTGTAGGCCATAGAGGTGGGGTGGGGATTTCATTGCAGCCAGGTGGAAGCGTTTTGGCAGTCTTTACCCACCTCTAACATAATTCCTTTTTTTTAGCCTTTAGATACACTTTATATTGAATCTGAGATTTCAGTCCCCCTGACTTATTTGGCTTATTGTGTAATGGAAATTCTTTGATCCTTTAAACCAAAATAAAATGGAAGACAGACTTGGAAAACATTACCCCAGATGAGATTTGGCAAGGAATCAATATTTTACAGTTTAAATATGTATTAATCCATGGCAGAACTAAACAATTTCAACTTTTTATAGAGACAGTATTTTAACCTTGTGAAAGTGTATAAAAAGTATATAAAAATGAGCATTATGGAGTTATTTTGCTGAATGTTATTTATGATACACTTATTGGGGAAAAGCAAGATCTAGTGACATCTGCCAAGGGAAAAATTATTGGGTGGTAGTTTCAAAGGAGCTTGGAAGATTTAGACAATCAATTCCCTGTGAATTGGGAGTTATGACAGGAGTTATGGCCCTAAATCTTATAAGCAGTTTTGAAAATCCAGCTCCTCCTTTCCCCTTTATCTTTAATTGAGTTCATTTGTCTTTCGTTTGTTTATCATGACATTCTCAGGCGATTTGAAGGTGCTTTGGAAATAACAGGCAGGATTCATCCATACAGTCCTCTGCTGTTAGCGGCAAGTTGGGCTGATGGCTGCCTCTCTAATTTACTCCCATGTTGAACCCCTGAAGGAAGCAGTGCTTTCATGTTATGGGCCATCAGGTGCAGAAGTGGACATAATAGAGAATGTCACCAACAGAAGCCCGAGTGCGAGACAGCAGCACTGACAGCTAAGCACATACACACCTGGGCTCCAGCCCCACTGCCCGGTGTGGCCCTGTGCCTTCCTGGCTTTAGAACAAACCAGCTCCTTCCCAGACTGGGCTCCAAACACTTGCTTGATAAAGAAACGAGCAGTACTCTGTCTCTGAAGGGCTTTTGTAACGGTAACCACCCATCCTAACCAGAAATACACTTAGTACATGGAAAGGCTTTTGTAAAAAAACCAAAACCTTTACAGTTGTACTTTCTCTGGTACCACAGAAACACAGAATATTAGGAGCTGGAAGAGACCTCGAAAGATCACTCGGTCCAACCCCCCTGCCTGAGCAGGATCATCTAGACTAGATCACATAAGAATGTGTCCAGATTGGTCTTGAATATCTCCAGAGAAGGAGACTCCACAACCTCTCTAAGCAGCCTGTTCCAGTGATCTGTCACCCTCAAAGTGAACAAACTCCTCCTTATATTAAGATGGAACTTTCTATATTCCAGTTTGGAACCATTTCCCCTTGTTCTGTCACTGACCATCACTGAGAAGAGCCTGGATCCATCCTCCCGACACTCACCCTTAACATATTTATAAACATTAATGAGGTCACCCCTCAGTCTCCTCCAAGCTAGAGACCCAGCTCCCTCAGCCTCTCCTCATAAGGAAGATGTTTCACTCCCTCTTACTTTAATAATGATTATAGTATTGAGAAAATAATAAATTAGGTGATTATACTTTTAGGATAACTAAAAATGAACACAGATCTTTTCATTTAACTATTCTGCTTTGAATCAGCTGTTTCAAATCCATTTTTGTTGCTGTAAAGTACTCTAAAATAAGAAGTATACAGATAATTGCGATGTATCCTTTCCTTTGGGTTTTTTTTTGGACAATCCAGAGCAACTCCTAACATGGTTGAAAAAATAAGTTTTTAATGAGAAAAAGCAAAACTGTATAACTGTGGGACTGAGAAACATCTAACTTCAAATTAAGTCCTAGTTCAAATTAGGACCTAACAAGATTGAAAATAGCTAGAAGAAGTTTTGAAGGCCAGGTGATAAACACATAAACCAGACACTAGAGAAATGCATAACTTTTAGACATATCCTAAGTTTATTTCAACACCAATTTTTCTGCATTGCTGAAACAAGCCTGGCTTCTTTTATTTGTTTGATCTTTAACTTTCCACAGTAAACAACTTTACCTTTTTGGCCATCCTTATTAAAGACTCATTTGCACACTGACTCTATACAATTATCAACACCATTATTTGCTGTTTATATAATAGCAGTATGGTCATAAGAGATCAAGGCAAATGGATCTACAGCACATCCAGAAAGAAAACAGAGAAGATCCCCAGAGAAGGTACCAAGGCTCATATCTTACTGCTTATAATATATAGCAGGTTTTTAAAAGAGCCAGAAGGCTGTGTATATGGAAGAGCTATGAATAGCTGAGACAAGGGAAAGTATTTTCCCTGCTCTTCCTATTTTATAGGTGAAAAGCTGAGACTGAAAAATGGAGTTGTCCAAAATCATAGAGAAAGTGGGTGACAGGACAGAGCTGATAGCTCATCTGCCTGAATCCTAATCCAAGACATCAGTCCCAAAATTAGAGTCATACATTTCTGTAATAAATTATAACAATAAACAGATATCTGAGAAGAACTGAAGTTCAAAAAAACCTACACATTTGTTACTAAATATTGACTAATATATGAACTTTCTCAATGAAAAGATCCCTTTCCCTGTTAACCCTAAATTACAATTTGGCATTACCAGAAAAGAATTATGCCTTCCAATTAATGTGCACCATAAACAACTACATGACTTAGCATCAACCTTTACTGTTGGGAAACAAAGCTCTGAATCACTGATCCCACCTTCTCCTTTACCTGACATGGGCTGTTTCTCTACTAAACCCTCTCCCATTGCTACCTCCTTGCTAGGGCAGTTCTTCCACGCAGGGTACACTCTTGTCTGTGGGTGTTACATGGCGTGCACACAACCTGGTTGGTTTTCTCAGGAGGGAGCTGGGTAACATGCTATGTACAAATGCTGTATAATATGCAAGCTCATCAAACCTTCTGCTGAGGGGAATATGTCTGCATCAAATTATGAAGTCTGCTTTGTGTCTGGGCTAAAATATCAATACTGTGGCTTCATTAGTTCTTACTTGCCCCAGGGCGACCTGCTATACTATTATATTCTCTGATAAGCCTTATTAGATCTCTTGTTCTGAAATCTTAGGATTTAAACTGGATTTGGTAATATATCTAGAAGCAGCTACTCTCTCATCTGGATATCATCAATACACATAACTCCACTGAAATTGCATGACTTCAGGAAAATTATTCATGTAGAAACTTACCATTGTTATATAGAATATCTGCCAAAGGTGCAGCAGATGGGGTGGGGGTTTGGGATGTGTGTTCTGTACCAGCTGCAAATGGTGATACTTTACGTTTTAATATAGAGTGTGTGAAACCTTGATCCCAGCATAGGGACTGACAAAGGTTCAGTAAGGTTAGGATTTCAGTCCATATGTGCTCAAGCATGTAAAACTAGTAATATTTATAACAAGTTATACATTAGCTGACTGTTCATCCTGGAATACGTTGCTTTGAAGGTTCTTGGTACTGGCCATTGCTGCTAGGAAGTGGAAGGTGGCATGAATCAACCCCTGGGTGAGATGGAAAAAGCCTTTCCATGCCCTGGTTTCTAATGTGAAAGCCTTAGAACCTACATGCAATTCCCCGAGTGTGCCAGGCAGAAACTAAGAGCCCCCCTTGAACAGGTGCTATCTGGTTCAGCTTTATCTCCAAGACAGACAAATATGCACAGCAATAGATGAAGCCAGCACAAGTTTTAATGTCAGGGGAAGGGACCCCTGGCTGAGTGTAGAACAGCTTTTAGGGCTGCTGTAATGTGGGATCAGTTGCCAATGGCTTGTGTTTGTTCCACAGGAGGACCAAAATAACAGAGGGGCAGGGCTACCCCTGTACCTTGGCACATCATGCTCTCAGGAGTGTCTCTACAGAGCAGCTTGGGACTGGGCACTCCAGTCACATCTTAGCAGCACAGTATGAGACACTGGCTGCAGACAAGGGGGTGAGTCCATGCCGCAATTTCTGTGCAAGCTGGAGCTGAAGCACCACAAAGCAGCTATGAAATGAGCTTCCTTTGCTTATGTGGAGTATAAGACATTTTGTCATGTCCTGTTTATGTGGTATTTATTTGTTTATTTTGGTTTGATGTATTTATATATGTGACATTCATCTATATAATTATTGTTTATTTTTATAGTTAAATACACTTAAGAAAGATACAGATATTTCTATAAATATGAAACTATATTTTGATAGTAATGTATAATTAGTGCTCTATTTTCATGTAGCTATTATACTTCTAGATTTCAATGAAGTGCCCTACTAGCCAAAAATACCACATAAGCATCCTGCTCCTTACCCAGAATAGCCTCCTTACTGCCTGTACCTGTGGCTGAAGGCTTCAGGTATTCCCCAGTCTCCGAAATGATGCATTCCTGTCCCTAGAAAATGTTGTTTTTTTCACTTGAAAGAATACTGAAAGCAACCAAGTGCAACGACTGTGCTGAAAATTATGATTTTTGTATAGTCCTATTTTTCTTATCAGTTATTTTGGTGATATATTTAATGCTATATATAAATGAGCCACATCTAAGACCACCTGTAGACCAATGTGTAATTATAATACCTTAAAAGGTAATTGTTTCTTAATACTTGCATGTTCTGTAACAGGAAAAAGGCAACTGACATTTCCTAATGATTAATGACAAGGCTTCTCCCCTCCCCCATCTAATACTTATTTAAACAGGGATGACTGACACGGAGGACTTTCCCAGCAGTTAATTACCAGATAAGCTAAGTCTTGGCACACATAGATTAAAAGAAACAGCCTCTCCATCAGTTATTACTGCTTGAATATAGCCAAAATTGGTGCATTTTCAATTCTTGGGTAACACCTGCAAGCAATATTCCTTTAAAATGTGCATATAATAGGTTTATATATAGAACAGCAGGCATATTTACGTGACTACTATCCCTCTGTGAAATCCATTGAAGGATCTTGTGTGTATTGCCAATATAGGGAGGTAGAGCAGTGAAAAGAAAACCCACATGCTGATCCATCAAGGAGTTTTCCCAGAAACCTTTTTCTTTGATGGAGCCTGGGGAAGATTACTGCTTGCTAGGGACTGAGATGCTAATGTGATAATCAAACACTGAGGGTTAGGTAACCCTGGGATAAATATCAACTATTGAAACCAGGCAATGATACAAGTGTTGGATACTTGTTTTTTTAATTAGTTTGAGAAAGCATTTCTCACAGCAGGCAGTGTTATTTTGCTGACAGACAATATCCTCAACAGCAGTCAGCAGACGACATGCACGTTTCCATGGCTCCAGCTCAGATCTGGGCAACTCGGTCCATTTTCATGTCTGTTCAGGTTTATCTAAGACACTTTGTTAGGCACTGGCAAGGCCAAGGCACTCTCTGTTTCTGTAAGGAAGTGGTAACTTGTAGTGAAGGCACATAAAAAAACAAGAGTAATTTTAACTACTACAGCAATGTGTCAGAGTTCTCTCATTATCCAGAGTGTACTTGAGTTTTGAAGGCTTCAAAGTCAAGATCCTTGCTACGAGAAAGGAAGTTAGTTAAATAACTCACTATGAATCTCAGTCAGGAGCTTCAGCAAACACTATCTTGTATGCTCACATCTGTCTCAAGCTCAATACTGAAACTGGAGGCACTAATTTGAACATCTTCCTCATTTTATATTAACTACAGGATCGAGCCCAGGTAACTCACTTTCAGTTTCTACTTACATTTTTGTTCTCAATACCCTTCTTGCTCTGCTGTCTAGCTTGAATGGAATGGAAATGAAAGGCTTTGTGCAGAACTAGGTCAAGGAAAAATCTTACATTTTTCCTAGCCATTTGTCAAAACCCAGAAGTCATTAATCTTCCTTATTTTCATCAGTTTTTCTAGGTGTTAATTCTCCATAAACTTAGATTTAAACAGCATTATTAGAGGTACTTTAGGCTTCTTACAGTACTCTAAAATATTTTATGTGCCTTCAGCAGTAAACCTAGTCAGAATCTGCTAAACTTCATGGCTTCCCCTTAAATTTTCCAGTCACTCTTGTCCTTGGGTATGCCTTTTTAAAGAATGAAAATGACAGTAGCTTCAAAGGCATTGAAATCTACTGGGTTTTTTTTGCCCTCTCGCCTTCAGTTTCTCTTACTTTAACAGGGAAATACCTGGCAAATGTGACTGTCAAGATCCTTCCCCAGACAAAGAGCACAGCCAGAGCACACAGTGAATCCCAGCTGCATGCTCAGATGGTAATACTCATGACATTAGTCTACGACTAGCTGCCTATTTTAAGCAAATTGTACCATTGTAACATCTAAAGAAATTAATGTGGAACAAAAACTCAGCAGTGATAGGTGGCTTCTGTTAATCCTCTGGCATGAATATGGACAGGCAGTTCCTAGCAGTTTTATAACAATTTTGCTTTCAAAAGCAACAGGTCAAAGTTAACAAAGAACACTCTTATTTGCTTGTAATAAGAAAAAAAAGCACAAGTTGGAATCAAGCCTTCTTATTGCCCAGAGAGATTGGTTTGACTTGGATAACACATGCACGTTCTTTTGTTTGTATGAGAGCTGACAAACCAAGTCAGCTCTGCCCGTCCTTTGAACTTCAGCTGAGTAGAGACCCTAGACTCACAGTCATCACCCACAGGAATGACACTGAAGACTTGGTAGCTGGCCCTCATCCCCCAGGATTACTGCCGTGTTGACAACCCAGGACTGTGATGAACAGTCTAGTGATGCAAGAACTGTGTCATCTAGCTTGCAAAGCTGGCATCGCTACTCATGAGAACAGCGGTACACTTCCGCTCTGCAGAATACCGAGATAGATTCAAGGAAATTGGCTAAAATTATCCCACATATTTGCTGGTTAATCTCTGGACCAGCAAATTAAAGGCACTTCAAATTTTCCTCTGAAATGTATAGGCTGAATAGTTTTCCTGCAGCAAAAAACTCCCTTACTATTGCAGAACAACCTCAAGCTGGTAAGAAAAGGACTGAAACTCTTACTTTTTACTGCTAAAATCCTTCCCAATGCTAACAGTCACTTGGGTTAACAGAGAGCTGTTTGTAAGCCATGTTATACAAGATATCCCTGTTGCAGTTTCTTAAAATTTATATACTATCTCTGCTTTATACATTTGTACTGTTGAAGGGATCATCTTGAATGAGTCAGAGATTTTTGAAGGACTATGGGACTACATTGTGGCAGCACACCTCAATATTAATTGCGCATCAGTTGTTTCTTGGACCAATCTCACGAGGAAAGCTTAGTTGAATTGCTTATTTTAAATATATAGGTTATAATCCCCAACATATAGCATAGAGAGCTACTTCCAAACTGGCTGATGGATGTGGGAGAAGGACTACATAAACGAGGACTGGTGCTGAAAATATTTTCTCTAGGCTCTTGAAGAAGACGCATAATTGATCTAGGTAGCCATCAGTGCAGGACGCCTGGCATAGGAATTATCCAGTATATAAGAGTCCATTTTCATTGCATGTTCTTTTTCTATTAGAAAACACAAATTCCAACTTATACTGTAGAACAAAGAAAGCACTGGAGCTATTCTTAAAAGCTGGCTGTCAATGGGTTTTTGATGTAAATGAATACATACAGTTTATCTCTTCTTATCTCACAAGAATTATTGAAGCTGATTTCGACTCTGTAAATGAAATTGGCATATTTGCATATTCTTTTGCTTTATTAGTAAAAAGCTGCACAAAAAAATATGCATATTTCCAGCAACTGAAAACCTAGAGTCCTTACTGACTTAACTCACTGAAAAAACCCCAACCACAACAACAAAAAAACCTTGGTGTCAGCAAGCCTTCTGGCTAACGGCTTTTAAATCAATAATAAAGAAACCTACAGGTAAAACCGGCTAATAACCACTACAAATTTTATGGGTGTACCCTGCAGTGTGTGGATGTTGGGTTAAAATTTACAATGATCCTACTTGTAGTATGTGTGAGTATTGAAATTTTCATTTAAAACAACAGATTTCATAACAAACAAATACAGAGCTTAATAGTGGTATTTATTTATTGCATTGATTTCAGGGCTCCCTTTAAAGTGAGGTGATCAGTTAAATTCAAGCATAAAATGAAGGAACAAGCTGAAACAGGTACCACTGAATTCCTCTTCATTCCTGAACTGCCAGCCACTGCTGCTGATCAACCTTCACAAATTTAATTTGGATGCAACAAATGGCCTTGAGTTGGAAGGAGATGAAAGTGGTCAATTTACAACTAGACTGTGGTCAGCCAATGGTGCGGTGGTTAGCACAAGGCTCTGGGGATGTGGCAGTGCAGAGGACATTGCTACATGGCCGCTGTACCTAACTGTGCCAAGTTTGCAGGACCTGAGCAGAATCCTCAGACTCCTCACTGGAGAAGCTACATCCAGCTCATTGACCTGGAACTGCTAAACAAGAGAGAGCTCAGAGCTGGGAGATGAGGATATTCATCCAGACTGTGGGGCCAAGCCCCCTTCAAGGGATTTGAATCGGGTCTTTGACATTCAACTGAAAGGCTGGGGCTGGTGGATTACCAGGTAGGACAAACAAGAAGTGATTGGTAATTCCTGCATTGCCTTGTTTCCTTTCCTCATAATGGCTTGATAGGAATTTAAACCTTTTAGGGAAAGCTTTGGCTGAGCTGAATGTGGCAAGTGCAGTTTAAAATTCAGTTCTGATCTAAGAAATAGCCCCATGTCTTCTCAGATATTTTTGTGCAACAGCACTACTGAAATACAATCCAGTGGTAGTTAAGATAAATGAACAAACCTATTCCATGTCATATATTTCATATATTTTGAGCTCTGGAGGACAGTGTAAGGCAGATGACACTAAGGAAGAGGAAGAGCAGACCCCATCCTCCTCATATCTCAAGAAGGATTGATTGCACTATCTTGGTTTCATGGACACAGAATCTGATGCTTCTCTGTTCTTGGCCTGCCTCAGCAATAGTCTTTGTAATCCCTAGGAGAAGAGCTCCCCTCCCTCAAAGGGATCTTGGTAAGGATATCAGATTATTTAATTCTTTAGAAACCTGAAAGATCAAGGCTTTTAACTTACAGAGTATAGCTGGGATATTACGATCGATGTTTGCACATCTTTTAAGATGGGGCCTTTGAGTACAAATAGTTCTCTATGCTTTTAAATCACTTTGCAGAAATTTCTCATTACATATGAGTAATACATCTTTCCAAGATGTATGCATCTGCAAATGAAAGAGGAAGCTTTTGCAATTGGGCACCCTGATTTACAAAATTGACATAGCTTATTAAAATATTTAAATTAAAAAAAATATCTTTCCATAAAACAGAACCAAGTCAATTTACTTACATTTTGAGGGGTCAGATTTCCACAGAAATTAATTGTGCTTAGACTAGGTTAGGTTTTCATTAGCAATCACTTAATTGATATTCATTGCTCATTACAGTTAAGCAATTTCAGGCTAACCGTGCAAATACTGAATTTAGTGAGCTCTTGTAAAAGCTGAATTGATCACAAATATGTAAGGTCTTTCCAACAACATGGGAGATATTTGCTCTGTCATAGTTCATATTTGGGAAAACTGCTTGTAAAACCTTCTTCAGGGCAAATTTTGCCAGCTTTGGCACTGAAAGTGCTGTGCTGAATGAAGTGAGAGTGAGCATAGAAGTCAGAAATCACAGTAGAAATGGAACTAACCCCAATTAAAACATTTTTTTTTCTAGGATAGCAGTATTTATGGAGATATCCATGAAAATGGTAGGAGCTAAACCATGACTGCAACTATAGGACTTGAATACAGAAATTACTGCAACTTGGTTTATTTCAGTGTATATTGTATTCTGTAGAGATCTACTACCCACTGCTGTCTTTCATGTTGGGTCAGAGATAAAATTGAATTGGCCCCTCTTTAGTCCATCTTTCTCTGGTGTTACATATGGTGTCAACAGTTCTTTTCCAGGTTCTCTGGTCTCTTTCTATAAAAACGAGGTAAAAGAGCTTCCCAAATCTCCAGTTCTGGTTAACTACAGCTGTAATGAATCCTTTATCAAATGATATTTTGCACTTCCACCTTCCTGATCCTAACAAATTTAAATGTTCATTGATAATATATATCATTTAATACTGACATTATTATTGTACCCACCACGATGTGACATAAACAGTTTAGTGTCCCAGCAGTCGTCTGGTATACAGTGAGAATCAGGAGTTCTGGGTCCTGGATTTTGGCAACAGCTTCCTTAAGCCCTCAGCCAGTACCCTTGGAGAAGTGCTAAACCAAGCCTAGAAAACACAACCTGTGAGCAATGAGAAAAAAAAGAGAGTCTGTGGAAGGTAGACATGAAACCAAGTCCAGAAACATGAGAGGGAATCAAAAGGAGGGAGTAATCTCTTCAGCAGAGTGATTGGCATGAAAACACACTAAGTTTATATAACAGGATTCATATATAGTATTTTGCATGAACATTAGGTGGGCTGAGTGGATACTGGGCCTCAGAGCAACAGGAAAGCTAGAGACTGACAGAGAGATGTATTTTCTGGACCAAACCCCAAGCAAGCATAGCTGTGCCTGACTCTCCAAAACGTCCGCCTGAAGGATAAATGAGCACATCTATTCTGGTCAGCAGAACTCATTGAATATTTATATGCAAGTTTTCATTTAAGTGAAACTTAGATGAAACTAGAACTGAAGAATATGGACCTTTGAAAATAAGTCAATAATTTACATATTCTGCAGCTAAGAAAAGCTTGTTAAAAAACTATAAATAGACACAAAGCCAATAACAATCGCTTGGTTTTGAAACAGTATAGTCTGATGATTGCAGCAGTTGGGTAACTGGTATCTTGTCTTCCAGTTGTCTCTGATATATTGTATAGCACTGACTATCTCTATTTCCCTCCCGGCTACAAGCTTGTGAAGCTTTCAGAACATTTAGCCTGAAATTCTCAGTTCCTGTGGTCTGCAGAGAGTTCTGCAGACCCAGGAGATGAGTAACAGGAGGAAGGATGGTCTCGTGATTCCTGCTATCACAGGAGACATGGATTTGTTTCTGTGTGACCCTGGAGAAATCACATTCAGTGTGCCTGACTTGGTGGTGTGATTTCCTGCGGTAATCCCAGGGCTTCTGCTGAACCAGCTGGCTCTGAAACATGGAGCAATTCAGTCCTTCTCCTTGCACCTCATCTGTGGTGCTGCACTGTGCCATGCAGACGTGACAATTTCCTTGGAGCTATCTCCAGTATCTCTGCACTGGTCTGAAACTTAAAATTGTAATTTTTTCTTCTCCAAATCTAAATTGGGCGCAGCAGCACTTCAGAGTGCTGTGCTATGGATGTGTGCACACATGGTCAGGAGCAGTAAAATACATGTAAACTCCTCAGAGACAGGAATGTTCTGCTGAAACAAACAAGCAAGAGTAATGGGGAGCAGCAACTTCTTTGCTTAATTTTTTTAACATCTGAGTAACAGAGGCTTGGGAAGGGACAACTAGACGTGTAATTCTCCTGTACTGGTAAAAATATAACATTTACGAGGCAAAAATTGCTTATAAAACTTGCATCTGTAGAACATTTAATTAAAAAATTGTTTAGTGGTTCCACCAAATGTCCTAGTAGCACATATTTTTTAAAATACTTGTATTGAATGTCTGCTGGAATTCTGAATATTTAAGTAGTATCACAAGGCAGACAAGATTCATTCCACACAGGGAAGAAAAGAAAACACTGGAAACTTGAAGTGCAGTAACATACTAAAGGAATAAATTCTACAGGAAAACAAAACCTAAAAACTGAATTCTGAACTAGAAACCTGGATAGAAATTTTGGATAGACATATGAAATAACTCCTCTTAAACAGCTTGCAAGAGCAAATGAGAAGAAGGTTTGGTTTCATCTTGATTTTCAGCTAGTAAAAGAGTTAATTTTCACATGGAGCTGGGATGGGACCCAGCCAGGAGAGCTGGCCCAAACTATCCAAAGGGATGTTCTATAGCACACATTGCTATAGCTCAGTATATAAAGGGGGCTGGCCAGGGAAGAGGGCTTGCTGCTTGGGCAGCAGTCAGGGAGCAAACAGCACCGTGTAGCACCCCTTTGCTTGTCCTAAACACTGTTGTTATCTTCCATGACAGGTTTTAATTTGAGATGGAGAAGTCTCTAAGATCGATGTTTATGAGGCTTAATATGCAAAATTTATGAAGTCTGGCTTCTATAGTTTGAGTTCTTCTGAAAACAACTAGGATAAAGTCAGCTTTGAAAGGAGCCACAAGAGTGTGCCAAAACCAGGCAGAGGACATGGTTCGAACCCGGTTTGGTACAGGCTTTGTTGGTTGCAGTTCGGATTTGGCCTGTGGCAGGACACCTAAAACTGACCAGAAAGAAAGTGCTCCAGATCTCCTCATGTAGGTTTAGTTTTGTGGGTAATCAGTGATACTGGGGCAGCAGATCAGCCAAACCCCCTAAAACAGACTGAGAGAACATCTGGTAATCACCTTCGGGGGATGAGCTAAACAGCTCCCTGGGATATGACACCTTTACAGGTATTTAGTGGGCCAGGCAGCTGCCCAGAGGATGCAACATTTCTGATTTATGAGCAGCAGCAAGATCTATACCCATAAATCACCCTGCAAGATGTGTAACTCCAAAGTACATTGTAACAAGCACAATTAAGAAAAACTACCCAGAAGCACAGAACTCAGCGCTATGTAATTTACCACAAAGCTCTGCTGTGATTTAAGAGTCTCTGCCACTGTTGCCTTAATATTCCCTAAATCACATGCTGCCATAAAAAAGCCCACTCCCACCCCCCAATATATAGATCTCTGTTGAACACAAAGGTTATTTAACTGTTCTGTGCCAAATAGGGCTTGTAGAGGTGACCAAGCAGCAGCAGAGACTTCAGAGGACTCTGAAGGAGCAGTGCAATGGTGAAACCTCATCTTCTACATCCTACTTTGAATCTGTGTTTCCTCACCATGATCTTGTCCCAGCTGACCTTCTGTTCTTGCAACCGACCTCACAAAATGTAGATGGACAAGAACATTTATAGTCAGCAAGCATGTAAAACTGATAAATACATCAGAAAAGATTTATTTTTTTTGCCCATAGCCAACAAGCACCTTATCACATTATCCAGAATAGAGGTGTGACATTTGTATATTTCTAATGAAAAAGTAGCAGAGACCTGAGTCCTTGAAATCAGCTGTTTGCATGGGAACAACTTTCAACCACAACTTTAAAAATCTACATGAAATGGGGTTTCCAGCACACAAGCTTTCCAGGAGAACAGCTTGGAGGCAATGTAACATTAAAGAGAAGAATAGGAGTGCAGTTAGGGATTACAGTCAAAGGACTAAACTCTACTGAAATATAGACAAAATCTTTTCTTCAGCCTGTGTTACAGAGTGGACCAATGAGCCGCACACTGATAGGGATGATCACGACACACCATGACTTGTTTCTCAAAATGAGAAAAACAACCAAACACATCAAGAAGCATAAATCACTTAATACTACACTCTAAGAAGTAGTATGGCTGATCTTTTACTAATTTTCAGAGTTTGGCAAGTAGAGGCACTGAAGGACTTTTCCATAGAGCAAAGGTGGTTTGAAGTTCTTCCTGGAACAGGAGAACCAGCTGAGAGATATTACATCAGAGATAAGCTGACACTACTCACTTTTCAAGGTAGATTTAACATGATATATTGAATAGAGATAATGAAACTTTCCATGAATATCAAGGCTCTTCTCTCTTCCCAATCAAGAGTGACAGTAACAAAAGAAGTAGCAGGGTTATTCATTTAGCCCAAATATTTGCGACACTAATGACCAGTGATGAACCTTACAAATGGACCTTCCTCTATTTTCTTATAATTTTCTTCTAGCAGAAAGTAAGTAAATTCAGAAACTTTTTATTTTCCCCACACTCCTGAAACTACCAGTTGCAGAAGGTCCAGCACAGGACACACATACCCACATCCCCATACTGGCTTTAGAAAACAAGAAAACTTGTGAGAAACTGAGCAGAAAGACCATTCTTTGGGTCAAATGTCTCAACAATACATACAATCCTGCTTGCAACCAGATGTTGCACACTTTATATCAGTTATAAGACTCATCCCTTAATTGTTAACTTTGAAAACTGTGACTCCTTAGCAAGTGCCTTCAGAGAGTATCTTCAAATGCTTTAGACAAGGACCACATCTTTGGCTGGGGGTTGGATCTAGATGATCATTGAGGTCCCTTCCAACCCAAACCAGTCCTTGATTCTGTGATTTGGACAGTTAAGACCGAATAAAATAATGAACATACTGCAATGGTGATTAAATGTGAAGTGGAAATAAATTCCTGATATATAGTGTAAATAAATTACTTATCTGAGTGTGCTGGGTCACATGCTAGTGCATCCAAAGACACACAGAAATATAATACAAACAGAAGTCAAGTCCCACATAGACAGTTAAGTGATAAAAGGTCAATGTGGAAGCACTGGCTGTAAAAAAGCTGACTGATCCTGGTATATAACCATCCATGTGATGCTGAGGCCAAATGGTTTAATAAGATCTTTGAATATATAAATAAGGAAATACTGATTAAAAAGAAATATTATTTCTCTATTTGATACTGGTGAGACCTGTACTGGAAAATTACAATTCAAAAACCTTTTGCAAAATTGTACATGCATGAATGCTTAGACAGCTAGATAGGCACCAGGGATTTAGTCTGTTTACCAGTGAGAAGGGGAAGGAACAACTGTATATAAGGACCAATGTGGAGTACATAACTCTGTTAATGGTGTCTTCAGTCTGCAAACAAAGCATTAACAAAGGTTCAGTGGTCAGATATGGGTACCAAGCATATCCAGGCTAAAAATAAAATTAACAGTTTTAACAGGAGAAGTTATTAGATCTGGTAACAGTTTAATGCAGGTTGTGAAGAATTCTATCAATGGTAATTTGAAAATCAAAAGTAGATGTTTTTCTTAGAACTCCAGTTCAAAGAGAAGTTCACAGAAGTTTAACACAGCAAGATAACAGCACTGAGATTTCTCTTGGCCTTGTAGTCTATGACCTTATTAAGGAGATGGCACATTAGCACTCAGGCATCTCTGGGGAGGGATGCAGTTTACATCTGGTTTGAGGGCAGTGCATACCTCTCTTTTGTGCGCTTGTACAAACAGGGATTATCTTTTATGTACCACAGAAAGAAGCAAGTGCTGCTGCATCAGGGTCAGAGCACTCTCTGCCTTCCTATCATTGTGTTGCTTCTGAATTTCCAAGCACTGAAATGAGGTGAAGATGAGGGACACCTTCCACCAGCTATGACATTCAGGAAGTGTTGATCCAGCCAGCTGCAGTCTCTGCAGAAAATGCTCTTGAGTGCATTAACAACCTCACTGATGGAGGCAACAGCTTTGTTGTCTCAGGTTGGGCTCTGGGATGTTCAGCTGAGCAGATTAATTCCCAGGTTCTGTTTGACTAACCTGGAGACTCTTTCAGTTAATTTTCGTCTTTCACTGGCTGTCTTTGGCTTCATTTGCACATATAGAGCTAGTGCACGAAATAGCAGTGTTGCAGCAAGACACTTATTTGTCAGATTCCTATACCTGGCCCAGAACAGATAAATTCCAATGAATTTTCTGTTACAAAGCTGGCTCTTAAATCAAAATGAATAGTTTCAAATAAAAAGCTTAACAAAAGCTCCCTCCTGCCCTGGCTCCCACATAATGAACCAGGGTCATTCTAAAGAAAAGAGCAGAAATCCAGCGGCTAAGAGAACAGTGTGGAGTGTTTTGAATATTGTGGCAGATACCATTTTTGTGTGTTTCTTTTTATAATTATTATCAAACACTGAGGTAACTAGGAGGGAAGATCAATACAATGACCATCTTCAAAACTGTGCATAATGCATCTCCAATTAAAAATGCACAGCCTGGGTTTTATTGTGCTGGATATGTGTGAATGGGAGAATAAAGATCTGGGGAATGTATCGCATGGAAAACGGTGGCTGCTCAGTATCTGGTGAAATCACTGGCAGTAGCACTAAAATAGTGTATTTTGCATTCCAGTTTGTGTACTGGGGGGGCATCTCTGGCCATTCTGGGCCTCACATGTTGCTCTATTTCTTTGCTTGCTCTACTAAATAGTAGTTTGATTGCTACAGGAGAACTATTATGGGTAATAACACCCTTATATAATAAGGGCAATAATGCACTTACACAACTGTTTGTTTTCTTCAGTGATACCACTGAACATTGCCTGGTTGGCATAGCTGTGATTTGTTTTGGTTCATTACTAACCTGCTGGAAGCATACCAGAATAAGTAAGTCTTCCCTCTAATCACAAACAAAATATCTCTGTTATAATGGTAGAAGTTCAATGGTTGTGTTACCCTGACTCTTTATGTATCATTGTGTACTTCATTGCTTATCCCACTTAATAGTGCAGCTCTAAGTTTTGAGGCCCTTGATCTTTCTTTTTCCTTTCTTTCTTTCAGAGGAGCATTATAAGCTTATTTAGGCTAATGAGGAGATCACATGGCTAGTAAGTGTGCTCAACAAATAAAAATAAATACAGCTCAATAATACAGACATATTTCAAACATCACTGAAGTTCCACAGTGAAGAATATTGCAGTCAAAGGAAGGGTCCTATTGATTTCATTGATTTGGAGTCCTGGCTCCTCCTGAAATCAGCAAACTGAGTAAAACCTACATCCCAGTTCATCACAAGGTTCTCCTCACTGCATGCATTTAGGACCAATTCTGTAATTCAGCAAAACTGACATGTTTTAAGAGAATTGAGTTACCATTGGATAATCACTACATATACACCAGTAATAGTCATTTCTAATGCTTTGTTTACAACAGGAAAAAAAGTGTCTTTAACATCAATCAGTTAATGTGGGATCCCCACAGTTGGGTAAAACCTCACGTCTGGGATGTAGGTGTTTTCGTATCAGCTCAGCTGCCTGAGATGAAAGTTTGCTGATAGTCTCTAATGCAGATGTGCTCAGAGGCTTCCCTGCTGTTCATATTCCTGATGTTGTTTATTGGGGAAAGACTGATGGTAGGTCCTCCTGCAAAATTTATGCAAAACCCTTATGGGGCAGACAGAGACCATCACTATATTAGGAACCATTTAACCTGGTATTTTTTGGTAGGTGATCAGCTGTGTTAGGCAAAAATTTGATATACAACAGGTAAAGCAATATCTGATTTTGCAAACCATAGCAATGTCCCCTTTGTGATGAGAGAAACAGATCTTCTCTGCTTTGAAATTTTTTTTTACCTCACATAAACATACATAGCTAGGGACAGATTAATACATCCTCCTATTTTCACTGAAAAAAGGGAGTAACCAGTTGTTACTGTCAAATTTCCCTCAGAGCAGTTACTGTGCACTGGCCCAAGCGTGTTTGTGGAGGTGTGGAAAGCGCTGAACTACGTGCTTCAGTGCACCTCTCACCATACTAGTAACAGAGAGTTGCATGCCCAGCCCTGGCAGCTCCCGGTGGTGCCACAGGACAGAAGAGATGTGCTGCTGCATCCAGCCCCAAAGCCCTGCACCTGCATCGCGGGCGCCTGGGATGCGGAACAAACCCCATCTGCTTGCTTTGCTTTAGCTGCCAAAGAGGCCCCTGAGCAGAAATGGCAGGTAACCACTTCTGCACTTGTAGGCAACCAAAGCACATCTTGATCATCATTGTGCTCAGCTGGTAAATCTGCCAGCCCTTTGGACAGATGTTCTTTGGTCTCACCCATGACAGACACACCAGTAAGGTGGGGCTGTTCCCATTTCTGTTAATCGGTAAAAAGGACCGTTTTCCTGATGCACCAGCAGTTACAGATATGACTCATACACATGAGAAGACAGTGCTAGCTATGCTAGAGTGAAACCTGAAAATTCTCTCCTCTGTCAGGCTGTTTCTCCAGGTGTTTGAAAATCTGCACACTTAGAGAGCTTTGCCCTCAAATCTGATGGATTTTGTGGGGCAAAGGGAGGTGTTTGTGCTCTGCACTGGACCACTGGTGAGTGAGTGAGGAAGAAAACTCTGTCCTTCATGTTCCTTCCATGGCTTTCTTAGGCTGGCAGTGATTGACCTTCCCTCTTCATCCTTGTGTCAGGGATGTGGGGATCAAACCAGAGCCCTGATCACATCCCAGATGGTCTCAGTGTACACACCAGCTGATGCCTGGCACCCTCTCTCCTCTTGAGGAAAAGACATCTGTGATCCATCTCACAAGCCCTGTTTGCTGCTCTCTACTCCAAGCTCTGCAGTCATCCCACTCCCCACTCAATGTATATGGGAAGAGGGAAGGAAGGAAAGGAAAACTTTATCACATCCATACTTGCTGTCTCTTAAAACTCTTTCAAAAAGCACCTTTATGTGGAAGCGTGGCAATTTTAACACAACAAAGACTCTAAAACTATTTTAAAAACCCAGCACCTGCAGTATTTCCAAGTGTCAACTGATCACCAGATAATGCAGTCTCAGAACACTAAAGCTCAATACAGACATGAGAGTTTTACATTTATATTTGAGAAAACCTCATTTAGAGGCTTATATTACAATGCCATCTTTTTAGAAAAAGGATTCTTTTGCTTTAATGCGAAATTTACTTAGATTGTTTTTTATTTTTATGCATGAGATCAACTATAATGGAATAGCATTGCCATTGTAATTACAACGGCCTGTCTCCAAAAGAGAGATTATATGCAACATCCTCTCTGCTCTGTGTATTCTGAGCCCAGGTACTGAAAACCAAATGAGCAAAATTATTATTTCACCTGATGGGAGTTTTGACAGATTTATTCCTACTCTAAATTCCTTCCAGAGGAACAACAAGGTAGAGAGGTCTTCCAATTATCCCTGGGAGTAGTTAGATTTGGAAAAGAGGAAAAGAACACAGAACAGAGGAGAGATTTCTTGATCGATGGCTTGGCATAAAAGAACTTTTAAAACTAGAAGTAAGGTGACTTCGGAGATACATAAAGCCCATAATCAGACTTACACTGCAATAATGAAAGAATTAAACTCCACAGATCTGTGAATCTGTCCTCTAATTGAAGCAAAAAAGAGCAGAAATCTCCATTGTCATGAAGCTGATCTAGGTGCAGCTGTTGACCTCTTTCCATTCTTTCCTTGTTAGACTACTAAATACCAGGAAGTTATAACTATACTAAAATGAAGTATTGGATCAAACCCATTTTTCAAAAGCACTTTTTCAAAAGTACTTTTTATAGTTGAGGAGGATATTTGATCATTTTGCGGAAATGTTCTATTTCCTCAGGTATTCAGCTTTTAAGAAAGGCCAGTAGAAACTCACAGAGGTTATGCAATGTTACAGTGCTGCTGCTCATTCACAGTAATTGGAGATTTCTGAAAAGGAGAGATAATTTTTCTAAACCTACAGACTCAGTAATATGCCCGAAATTTCAGCTAAGACTTGAGAGGAACTTAAGAGGAGTAACCAGCGTGCGCATGAATTCATGCCCGAGTGATTTCCAATAATTTTATTAGCTCCTCTTTAAGTCTTATCCCAAGAATCCAAAAGGAAATTTTAAATGCAGGATTTTAAAAAGAAAACTTTTTTTTTCTTAATTTACAAAGTTTACATAGAAATAGGAAACTGAAACAACTTTACAAAGTAAACAAATATTTCTGGCTGCAATAGCAACAGCATACATTAAAAAAATTAATCAAGCAAAATTAGATAGCCAAGCTGGCTATACAGGAAATTTAAAAGTCTGTATTTGTATGTAGTCAGGCTAGAACATTACCCTGCATTTGGTAACAGAATGAAGCAAGTGTGGGCTACAAGTCATAGGTATATAGACCCACTTCATCTATATTCTAACACTTCACACACAAACCCAGATTTCCACATTTCATAAAGATAAACTGGCATTTGTTATATTGTACTAAAAGACAATAAATAAAAGGACAAAGAGAATCATGGGTTACTCAGCTCATCAGAGAAGAGCCCTGAGTGATGACTTTTCATTTCACAGCCAATAGGGTTGTCTTAAAGTTTCATCAAAAAAACACTTTCTTGAAGGTGTGCTGGCAAAATATAATTACTGAGTCCATAAGCTGCTTTGTCAAACACCCTTGTAACATTCATCTAGATTACAGCAGTGATCTCAGGTGAGACTGTAAGAGCACTGAAATGAAAAGGGAAGCCCATAAATCACTCAATCTGTACTTTCAAATTATCTAGCTCCTTGCTAATTTCAAGGTGATAGGTACCGTCTAGTATAGAAGTACAAAGGTTGGACAGGTAATATGAGCAGGCTCTTTTAGGGATCTTAACTTTTAAAATATTATTTCAATGAAAATGGAGATTTAGGGTGATTCAGCACCTTTTTAAGCACTGACCATTGCGTGCCTCTTTTTCCTTTACCCCTGAGATTCACATGTCAATCCAAATAATGCAGGAAATGCTTACAAGAAAGATTGAGGGATTTGGGAACATGCCTCTTTGGCCACCTAAGAAACAGAGACCTAATCTCCTAAAATGATAGTGAGGTGGTCACCACCCACCTGCTTTTCCAGGAAGAGCCAAATGCAGGAAAAAACCCAAAGACAGAATCATGCCGGACATTTCAGTTGTGAAAAAGACTCTAATGAAGCAAAATCTGTAGGATGACCAGAAAATTGAAGAAGGGGAGAATGTGCTTGGTGCTCAATACATCAAAGTTCGAAGAATCCCCCAGAGAACTGGTTCTAAGAACCAATACACTGCATCCTAATTATCTTCTAACTGACCCTCCTGGTTGGTTGGTGCCAAGACAGTATTACATTTCATCTTGCTCTGTCACATGATGTCTTTGCATATCCTGCCTCAAATTGCATTTGTCTTTCATGCTGCCATATCAATTACAAATGTAAATCTAATTTGCTGCTTGCCTTCTCCAGCAGTCTCTTCCAACACTAGCACCTTCCAGTTCCTCGCTGCTAATCTATTTATTATGGATGATTTTTCCCTCTGCATTTTTTAGGTTGATGATTCACTAACACCGTTCAGGAGACAGAACTGATACAGAGACTCAAAACCGGAAAAGCTGAAGGGTAAAACAGACTCCCTCATATCCCAAACAGGTTCAGCATGACTCTTCCTGAACAAAGTCATTCTGTCTTCAGAGCAACTGTTGGTTTCTTTTTAAAAGGAGAAGTTCTGAGGGTAACTGCACGAGCAGAAAACTTGAGGAAAACTTTGGCCTTCCAGTGTCTCTGCTTTCCTCAGTGGGACTGCATCCACACTGGCTTTAGGAGGACACTCCTTCCTGTACCTCCACTCTGCTTGCGTTGACCTGAAGGTAGCTCCAGTTCTCTGGCAGTTGGCAAGCCTTGGGCTGGAGGACAGGACAGATGGACTCTGCTGCATGTAGGTGCAGGACCCAAGTCCCTTTTTGTGCATGTGGAGTTTCCCTGTCAAGGGATACCTGGTTCATGCTGAAGTGGAGGCAGTGGACGAGTCGTGGCGCACACCACGTGCAGTGAAGGCAGGTCCTCTGTTGCACTGAGTCCTGCCAGTAACATTCCCTGAATTTATGTTCTACCATTGTTTTCAGCCTTGATCTCCCTCATAGACCTTGTCTCTTTCACTTTACATCTCTAGGAATTTTCTATGATACGATAAGGGCTTTGAATCAGAGGAAAGGTCATTATTGATCTCACTTACTTTGATCAGTTTAGTGAAGAGAGAGACACTGACTCTACATAAATATTTAATGGTTCTGAGGAATAGCCAAAAACCCCTTTGCAAATGTTTTATGGTCTAACAGAAGTTTCTGAGCCCACTCCTTTGCCTTTGCTACTGCATATAAATGCAGCGCTGCAGCCTCTATGCTGTATTGGTAAGTTTAATTTTGTCCTCCCCAGTTGTTTTGATATAGCTAATGCTCACTGCTCAGGTTTTCTTAAAAAAAACACATATTAAAAATATGTATGTTCATGAAGAAAATGGGCCCATTTCATAGCTAAATAAGGAAAACTGAGGTTTACAAAAACACATACATAGCTGAGCTGATTTAAAGTTTCCTGTCTACACATTTCCATGACAATGAGGCTACATAAATACATTCCACACTGAATGGTTAGCAAAGATAAAAGCGGGCAAAATATCAATACCATCTGCTTTCTCCTAATGCTCAGAGTGAAAATCTAAAATTAACCAGAGAAAATAAGCTTCTAAATAACCTCTCTCCTCCTCCCAAATTTGAGACCTGTACCTATCAGCAAACAATTTGGCTTTTAGTTCTTCTTCACTGTTTCATATTGCAAAATTTATCTCTCAAATGTTTCCTTAACTTTAACTCAAACTATTGTGCTAGCATGTTAAAAGCATAACTTAATAAAAACAGAGTATAATTCTGCTGTTGTTAGTAGTCTCCAGCACCGAGACTTCTGTAACTGAGGAGAATAAACCACCTCACTTTCAACAGTTCTCAAGATTTTTAGCTTGCATGTTGCATATCCACTTGCATAAACACAAGTTTTTCCTGTTCAAAATTATCTGAAAAGATTCCTTTAATTTTCAAATATTTGTTTGTATTTTGAATGATGGATACTGATTCCTTGTTTTCAATCACCAAAAGGAATAAACCAAATCACCAAAGAAGACACAAGTTTTAAAGCTTTGTCCTACAAGGAAATCTGTGTAGATCTCTGAGTGATTTGATTCCTTTGTGTATGTCACATATTTTATGCTGTCTGGGATCCTGCTGCAAAGAGCCAGTTGGCATAAGCAGATAATGCACTGAGGGTACTTGTATTGAGAAAGGAATCTGTTACAGGGCATTGGTTGGATTTCACGTGGAGAATCCTTGTACCAATAAGTCAATAAGCTTCTGCCACCAGTTCCTCTGATGCTGTTGTACCTATAAACTATGGATATGGTTTGGATTTTAATAGCCACCCCTCCAAAGCAGCTGATAACAATGAAGAAAAAATTTTAAAACCCCAACTAGTTAGAAATACTCCAGTTGCTGGTATTTCTATTGGTTGCTGGTGGGGAGTATTCTGTCTTTCTCAACACCCAGCATGAAAAGCCATCCCTAATTCTGAAACAGCTCACTGTGACCGCATCCACTCTCAACAAGGATGCTTACAAATGACAAAATCTATGAGTTACCTGCTCACCAAGATTCTTGGTACTTGAGGAGGGATTTTTTCTGGGAAAGGCAGGTCAGGAGAGTCCAGGCTGCTTTTGTGTCTTTTCACAGCACCAAAAACTGGAGTTGATGTCAAAGAGAGCAAGTCCAGTTTGCTGCTAGTTTGACTTAGGGGACGGAGAGAGGAAGGCTGAGCCACAGAAATTAAAGACATAGGCAAATGGATGTAAGTCTTAGATCAAAGGTTAAACCAATCAAAAGTAAATGGTAAGAGAGGAACTAGAGAGTTTAGAAAAAGTGACAGAGTTAATCTGTGACCAGAACCTCACATCTCCTCCTTTCGCAGGCACGCTTATGTGATTTTACACAGAAAGAGCCTGAAATCATACAGATGTGGGTGAATTTTATTTAATTATTGCACTGATGGCAATGGAATTATTCATAGGAAGACTATATGCTTAGTTCTAAAGCCTGAGCCAGCACACAGGGAATAATTCCCGGTTCCTGGCTGAGCAAGGGCTATAGCCCTCGCTTTTCGGTAGGATGCTGGTAAAGATCCTTCTTACCAGGAGCTTTATCCCTTCTGTTTCAGTATACCAATCCAGTAATAATGCTGCTGATGGTAATCATGTAGTATTTCTCTTGCTGCTACATTTAAAATGTAAGAATAACAGATAATTATACATAAAAATACTTTTATTTGAGAATTGTTAATAAATTTAATATGGAGAGAGATTTTGAAGCCTCAGTGAAAATGAAAAGCTAATACCATTAAATGGCTGAGGGTGATTATTTTTTGTGAAAAATGTAGATTATGCTAGTTCTCAGTATATAAAGAAAGAATAAAACTGTGGTTATAATTTCATCTTGGCAATATAAATAGGATAGACAGATGCTTGATATTCTACTCCAATTAGGGACGGCTGAACTGAGAATAAACCTTTTTTTTTGTAGATAATGGTTTCTGATTTTGAAGGCCATTTTTAAATCTATGATAAGGGTTCTGCTGTCTCCTGCCAAGGATGAGTTAAATATTTAGTATAAAGTATAGTGGTGGTTTCTGAGCTTGACTATTAATTATAATATGCAAGCAGGCTGATATGCCATGGGTCAAACAACATGACATTCACCAAATTGAAAGAGATAGGGGTGGGGGTCATAATGAGATGATAAATTTATCTGGTAATCAGAATCATGTAATGTAACTAAAAGGAAAACCAACCACAGCTTCTTTGTGAGTATTCTGGACTGTGAAAGGATGAAAATGAAGGAAAAGACCTTTGACACACTCCTGAAACTCAAAGCTACCTAGTATGGTGTCTTTGTGAAGCTGGAAGCTCTGCAATTGATATGCCACAGCTCCACAGATGCAAGAGAAAGGAAACATAGTCCTATGGAGAAGTGACAGAAAGAGACAGTGTGGCATTGATGAGATTGGCTTTAAGGGCATTACACCTCAAAGAACACCTGAGGCAACAGAAGCAGAAGGGGCAATAAATAATTCAGCAAGAAAATTGCATTTTAAAACAATGAGGTTGTCTTTCCCTTTCCTCTCTCAATGCAAAACACTTTCACAGGACTTTCTGTAGAATAGAT
Organism: Heliornis fulica; assembly: GCA_013399135.1. Lineage (NCBI taxonomy): Eukaryota > Metazoa > Chordata > Aves > Gruiformes > Heliornithidae > Heliornis > Heliornis fulica. Next base: position 259,460 of record VXBZ01006545.1, read on the forward strand.
TCAGCACCTTCTGCTGAGGAACACACTCATCCACCTCAATTTGGTGAAACAATCCAATCCTCCTCTTGTAGAAAGCTGCCCACTGAAAGGACAGGAGTCAAGAATAAATTTAGGAGGAATTAAGACAGAGCCCAACGTTCTCAGGCCAGACCTCAGCTGGTAGAAAGTGTTATAAGTTGTCGGAATTCGGTGGAGCTCCAAGCAGTTACACCTGGGAACGGCTGTCCCTGGAGGACTGTGGAAAGTTTTATTAAAGTCAAGTTAATGAAAATGTAAGTTGAGCACACTGCGAACTGACATGCAGGAGAAGGGGAAGCATGTTTATCAGCTTGACTTGGCTGTGCTGGGAGTGAAAAGCACAGCATTTTCAATCACTGGAGAATGTCTGCAGCAGATAAGTCTGTACTGTGTGGAGAGCTGGCGTGTGGAGGAATTTAAATAGGACATGGGAAAACTTAATTTAAAGGACAAAAATAATTTAAGTTATAAGAGGAATGGCTAGATCATTATCAGGTTTTACACTGGTTTAAACAGAACTTAGGATATGGCAGAGGAGCAGGACAGCGTAACTTCTGGTTTGTGGCGTGTCAGTTACTCCATGGGAAGTAGGGCTGTCCTGAACTAGGAGTAAGCACTAAGGGCCTCATGCACATCCCCCCTAAAGAAATGGGGTAAGCCCACTTGTCTGTACTGTGTGGAGGGACATACCCTTCCTGTGAGACAGCTTGTACCCTTCCATGAGTCCTGTGAGACAGCTTGCAGACTGCAAGGTCACACCTAACATATCTGTTAGTTGTCTTTGGACCTGTGCCCTCAATTGTGGTGTCGCAGCCCTGGGATCTCACTGGTGGTGAAGGCCAGCATTGCAAGTGTTCAGCTTCTCTTGGCCACTGCGGCTCACCACTGCCCTTTACAGCTCCACCGCTGTCCCTTACTGCTCCCCTTTGCTGAGCTGATGTGACTATCAGTGGTGTTAAGCTCCAAGCAGGACTATTTTATCTTTCAGGGAACAGCCTATAAACTAGATCCCTGACACAGACTATAAAAAACTCACAAACCATGCAATTCTTTCTTCTTAATCCTCATTTTTAAGACCAACAGGCAAGACCCTATAAACATATGGATCATCACACCTGATGTGTGGTAAGTAGGGACAGTAACCTAGAGGAGGTGGAAAAGCAAGAAGCAGAATGGTACAGTGGTCAGGACGGCGTGAGAGTTATTTAATGTGGCTTGGTTGCCAGAGGGAGCACAGCAAAACTGCCACTGAAGCCTTGGTGCTCAGCCTCCATGTTTTTGTATCAAGAGTAAAATTACTAGGCTGTGGAAGGCAAAGATCTCAGAGGGGTTACAGATGGCTAGAGAGAAGGGTAAAATAAGAGAAGATGTAGATAATCAGAGAAAGCACCAGATCCCTGTCTCTAAAGTTAAGACATGTTAAAGGTTTTCTACTTTTGCTGTGCACAGTCTGCTAGGAAAGAGGCAGCTCTTACCTATCTGAAAATCGAACTATGCTTTCAAGCAAACATTATATGTTTTCCAGGCACGCATTCCAGCTCATACCTAGAATGATACGGTCTTATATCTCATGTGAATAAAGGTCCCAAATATCCTCTGAATATTTCCCTGTGTGATATTAAAGAAAGCATAAAAGAGGGGTGGAAGAATAAAATACTCAGTAAGCTTTTCAAGAAACAAATTTACTGAACCTGTTCCCAATAAAGTCACCAAAAGAATCAATTCCCTGGAGGTTGTCCTAATGTTTCTCCTGTCTGCAAGGAATACACTATTCCAGGTTGAAATGGAAGAAAATCTCCTTGCAAAATCTCCTTTCTGGTGAGTAACTACTGATATGTCACAATAATCTATGAGACTACAAATGGGCTTCGGTCATCAACTATGTTCTATACATTAACATATTCTTCTACCCCTTGTTTAGGGATTCATTATCATTATGGTGTATGAGGAAAACTATTTGCTAGTGGAGATTACAGATACCAGGACAAGAAAAAAGGGAGTAAAAGAGGATGAAACCTTTTAATCCTTGTGGAATTCCTGCTGATGCCAATAGGAGCCTTTCCACAGGTTTACAGGAGTGTGAGCTATGCCATTATTTATCTGACATTTTCTCTGAGCTGCAGAAATGCCAGTAGTTACACGGCAAGTCGGCCTGCTAACAACAAAGATTGAATGAAGGATTATATAGTTATATTTCCAAGAGCAGATAAATATTATTTTATGCATATTAGGAGAGTGGGAAATAAAATGAATTATTGATACTCAAAGAGGTTTGAATATAATGATTTACCATTGAGGAATGGTACACATGCAGTTGCTAGAACAACACAGCTCTCCTACACTAAGTACTCTAAGCTCCTAAAAATAAATTCCAGCTCATTACAATTAATAGCTGAGATTTCACTTCATTCCATTTAGTGGAATCAAGTCAATATTGTTCACAATGTGAGAAGTTACATGTGACATGCAGTTGAACACTGAAACCCACTGAAGTGTGTCTGAATATGACACAGGACAGTTTTGCTGGATGACTAAAGGCAAAATAACACGGCGATGAAGCCGGAAGGCTGAGTTGCCCTGTTAGATCAGAGCATCACAGACTGGTTTGGGTTAGAGGGTTCTTTAAAGATCATCTAGTTCCACACCCCCTGCACATGGTGAATATCTAATAAGAGAGCAAGTGACCTGCTGACCTCACATACATCACCCAGTCCCTCCCAAGTCAGTGAGGCTGGTTTTAGACCCTGTGGCAGGGGCATTCTGTGGTGCACCCAGCTACCAGGGCTCTCTGCCTGCCCAGAATCCCAGCTTTTAGACATAGCCTAAGTCCCCCTCTCTTGCATGAGAAGGCGAGAGAGAATGTGACCAGCTCAAATGTCACAGCAGTACATCCATTCACGCTCAGCCTATGAGCTGCTTTCAGCTCTTGGAAATTCTGTTTGTGGCTGGGAGGAGGATACAAATTCCCAAGCATCCTTTGAGTAGGTTTTTCCATTCCTGTGACAACTGTGCTAGGAAATGCCAGGTGGTATTCACCTCCCACCCCATCTCTCGGTTCTGCCCACCACAGAAATGAAACATACTTGCACGGCACAGAATCCATATGTGAGAACCAATGCTGCATGAAGCAGCTAAGCTAGCTCTAGGCTAGTTCCAAGTCCACTGAGTCCCTGTAGGATACTGCAGAACAAGTAAGCAATTAGATATTAATATTCTCCACACATTGGTAAGGCTATTCTTTGTAAGCTGATCCCCACATCTGCTCCCACTCTCATCACAGTGTACCTCAAGTGCATTACTCATTTCCAAGTGAAACATCTTTCTAGTGAAGGAAGAAGGAACAGATTCTCCAGACAGCAATCCCTTCCTCCCCTAGATAGCTAACTGAGAGTGTTAGACAAACATCTCCCACAGAGACCTTTCTCCATACATTTGAAAATCATTTGAATATACAAACAGATGAGCAGGAGAGCTGAAGAAGTAAGACTTCTTATATGGTTGCTTTTCAGAGTTTAATGGATTATTATTATTGTTTAGCATTTATTCTTACATCATGTTTACAAACCATAAGGAGGACACTGCCCTCTTGGCTAGGTATTGCACAAACATAATAAATTAACCTCCTTAAAGCTCTCCTTGTCTGAAAATCTGTGTGGCCTAGAAACCTAGAGCATGATTGCTTGATAAAAACAATTCAGGAGCCAAAGGACCGAGTCAGAGTCAGAGTAAATGACTGGAAGTGAACAATTCTTAGCTGCTCTGGAGTAAGGATTAACACAGCCACTCATACAAATGATGGAAATGGAGGTCAGCTTCTTTAAGAGGTACAAATGAGACACAAAGTTTCCATCAATTAATAAAATTAAAAAATCTGTAATAACCGAAGGCAGTTTTTGTTTCACAGGTGAAATGCTTTTCCACGCCCCTCTCTCAGTGTATGCAAGACTCAGACATACTTGCAGCTTGCTTTGCCTAAATGAGTATATTCCTCGATTATCTGCCATTACAGGAAAAGGGATGGGAAGAAAGAGAAGCGAAGGGAAAGCCATAATAGCATATTGTATATATCTCCGTCCTTAAAGATTTCCCAGACTTGAACAGGCAAAGGCCTAAGTAATCTGACCTAACTTGAAATTAACCCTGCTTTGAACAGGAGGTTGGAATTAGCAATCTCCAAAGGTCCCACACATCTTTATTTTCATGGTTTCTATGGTATGTTAAAACATTTTACGAACAGCTATATAATTTTTTCAAAATAAGTACCTTAACACCAGATATCAATGCAACTCCCCAAAACCAAGCATCCGTGAGTTAGCAAATTAAGCAAGTACCTTTCAACCACAGAAGCTACCAGTTCAAGATGGGGATTGAAACCTATTGCCAAGATGAGAAAAGGAACCTTATACTATCACTGTCCAAGAGGCATATGTCACCGAAGCAATGAGGCTCAGACATATGCATAAAACAAGGAAAAAACCAAAATTTAGTCCTAACTGAGCTAATTGTTGCTACTGCACAAAGTCATGTGGAATCATGGAAAAAGAATTCTTGGCATTTATGGCTGTTGTGTAACCCCATGGCATGATGACCAATTTGCTTGATGCATCCACTCTGAAAACCCGAAGAGACAATTTGTAGCTGTAGCAATGACCAGATACTTCCCTGTGGAACCTTACCCAGACTGCACTAAGCACAGCATAACACAGGGTTTTCAGTGCAGCTCAGGGTTAATGCAGCTGGGGCTTAACACAGTGACGGGTCAGTCCGGCGCCTGAGGTGGTTTCCAGTAATGAGCACGAGACACTGCAAAACACCTTCCAGATATGGTTTTAAAAGGTTAAACCGCCTCACTTCTGCAAAGTTCCTATCAGGTGTCTCACTGCAGCCCACTGAATCACTGTAGCGCATATGCAGTGTATATTATTGATTTACACTGGTACCGTCTCAGCCAGACGTACTGCAGACTGCCAAACGAATTGCCCGTTGGCTCCGTGCTAGGAAGATGAAGAGATGAGGGCTATGGAAAAGTTACTGTTAAATGTAGTTTAAACAATTTCACTCGATTCTAAATGTCAGCCTGAAATTTTCCAGGTTTTTAATCTGCCAAGCATAAGCAGGTTGGTGATATCAGCAGAACGATTCCCAAGCTTTATTGTCCCAATTTTATTTTAAAGCATGCACCTTGTTGGAACAGACCAAGAACACCCACATGGATAAGGTGGGCTGGTGCTTCTCTTTTCTAGCTAAAAACTGACAAATAGGTTTTATTTCCTTTGATGCTCTACTTGTGTTATTGTGAATCCCACTCAGCTTTGGAAAAGAAAAGAAAAAAAAAAAAAGAAAAAGGAGACATAATGCAATTATACCTACTTCTAAAAGAGTAGGGGATTTGCTAGGGAATTTGGTACAACTGTGGGAGGCCAAATATATCAAAATATTCTCTGTGAAGCTGATAGATTGCTGCATCGAAAAGGTAATGCCTGGATGAATGTATCTGCAGGTAGCCATAAAAATGCTGTGAAGACAAGGGGAGGAAATTAAAGGAGCTGAAATGTCACTTGGCAAACCAGAAGTGATTCTGGAAACAAATGCTGACACTTGGAGCACAGATCCTTTGAGAGTGAGACTGAGTTCCGTGGCATTTGCGGGAGGCCATGGAAGTCGGCCTGAGCACCCCATACCCGGGGCGCGAGCGACAGGCCTTCTCACATCCTCCATACAGCGAGAGAGATGCTGATTTTATACACACCTTTCTTGGTATGTTTGGGAAGGAAGAAATCCCAACACTGCCAAAAAGGGGGTTTCTCTTCACAGCAACTGCTGTTTGCCCTCTTTTCCTCTAGGTGGGCACCACCTCGCTCCACAGCGTGACATTAAATAGAAGCCCAGGAGTTTCTGGGGTGGGGGTGTGTGTGTATGAGCCTTTTGGGGACTCTGTAAATCTATGTGGTGACAACCTGTGACTGTTTCTTTCTCAGCACCACTGCCTACACTTCAGGATTCAATTGTTCCCTGGAGGCTGCACTGCTGGCTGGAAGGTACAGATATTTTAGGGAAGAACTTCTCCCCTTCTGAACTTTGCTGTACATCTAAAAACGTACACCGGGCTTGAAGCCGATCAGTTTTTTGTCCAGATGCTACTGCAGAGATTTTCCAGAATCAAAGCACAAGGTCTTGAAAACAAAAACAACAAAAAAAAGCCCAACAGAGAGCTGTGTGAGTCAGAGAACTGGCAGAACGAAGCAAGGCTGTTCAGTTCCAGCCCACAGGGACAAACCAAACTGAGAGTACCTGAAGGTCACCTCTATCTGCTGGGGATGTGAAACGAACCTTTGGTCTCAGTCCCTGGCTCAATTGAAGAGACAGCTATCCAGAAACAACTCTCAATTCTTGAACCTAGCAGTGTCCTGCAGGAGGTATCTTTTCTCTCTTTTTATACTGGCTCAGCTTCTCAGCAGCACTTATCCATCACCTTCCAACCCAAAGCTACAGTAGAGCAATGGCAATCTTCAGGAAGGGACACTGAGAACCAGCCCTGCTAGCACCAGGGAGTGCAAAACAGTTAAGCAATTTGTAAATTCCTATGTCTAAGTTGTTCAGTTACTCTTTCTCCATGATTTCCCCTTCCACCTCCTTAATTTATGCTCTCTATTGTTACTCCTAGTAGCAGGAGGTACAACATCCTGGCACATAGCTGCTGTCTCTCTTAGCTGGAAGAGAGTCCACTGCTTCTCCCAGTCCCTTGAATGTTTTCATAGACTGTCCCAGCCTTTGCTGGAGTACAGCAGGCTCCCCTTGCTGCTGCAGACACACGCTGTTGATAAGCTGTGCCAGCACTGAATAAAACATCTCTTTTCCTTATAAACTCGACAGTAGCTGTTAGCAATGGCCTTAAATTCATGTTAATAGGGGTAGTAAATTTTGCATTATATTTTTTTATGAGACTGGATTTCTTTCTATCATCAAGGAAATTAAATAAAGGTATTAAATAAAGGTATCCATTAACACTTAAGCTAACGGTTTGAAAGGTGCAGTTCTCCTTGCTACCCTGAAATAATCAGCCTTGATAGTGTGATACAGTATCACTTGGGGTGTCCTTTCCTAAAATATTAAAGGACAGAACAGAGGTTTCTCTTACAATTCCATTTGGGCCATGAAACACTCTTCTCTGCAGGTAATTTCCTGATTTCTTAGTATGAGGAACAGTAGCAAAATCTGTGTAATAAAGTAAGATCTGTGCCCTCTGTGTATCTGGTACTAAGCCTGGCTACTTCAGGCTCTGATCTTCAGCTGAGTCTTTGGATACTACCAGAAAATGATGGCACATCTTATTAGCAGTGATGGAATGTGGATTTCTGTCTTCAATTTAGGCTGCAGTGCCACTCAGAGAAGTGTGAGAGTGTTTATGTGAGCAGGGTAAGCACCATTATGAAAAGTTCCTGTGGATTACTGTTCTGCAATTCCTAGAATCCTTTCACCTTCTAAACATGGAGATAAAAAACCCTTTCACAGATAGTAGCTAGTACTTCTAACAGAAAGGAATTTAATATATGGAATGATAGATGCTGCTCTGCCTCATAAGCCAACCTCCACACTGTTCCCCACTCTTGCTTCTGTGGCTTGCAGAAGCCACCCAGAAGTAATTTTTCATGATGCCCAAATTCAGAGAGAGCTGATTCTCAAACAATAATGACCAGACTCATACAGGGCCCATTTAAAATAAAAGGAACTTAATGTTAAAATGCCTCTAAGAACCTGTTCTTTTAAATTAAGGATTAAAATTACAGAACAAATTTGCACGACCTTTTAAACTTGGTCGAGTGTCTTATGATTTATGAAGTAACAGATTCTGTGCTATGCAAAACTCAAAACAAGAGAAACAATAGAAACAACTAAGATGCACATCCCTAGGAGCACAATGATCCTGAATTGCATTGCTAGGCATCTTGAGTTACCACCTAAGCCTGTGGAGAATGAGTTCACATGCTGCTCTGAGCGGGCATCATTTTACGCTTCCTTTGCAGAGTTGACAGTCACCACATCATCTGACAACAGCAAATTGGACTGAACGTATTTATCATAGGAATGTTTTCCATTAACCCATCCTCCAAGAGACAAATACAATTACACATATGGAATGTCACCACTTTGAGGTCAATGCAATTTAGCAAGAGCAAAAATAAATCATTGTTGCTCTGGTAGGGAAATGGACACCTTGTCTTGCCAACTGCATGACTGTACTAGTAGTGAGCAGATGTGATTTGTCCTGTTGGGGCCAACTTTCTCTCACGTGTAACCACACATACTGCAGTCAAACTAGATCAGGAATTAGTTTGGCAATCTGGAACAAGATTTGCCCAGCTTTTTCCAGTGGGCAGTTTGATGCCAGCAGGATGGTTGACCTGGGGCTTATATGGACCCTTCACACATCACCAGGTCCTCTGTGCCCAGTGGATGAGGCTACTGTTGATTGTTTGTATAATTTTGCCCTTTCCAGGACGGAAACTGAACCAGTATTATTATTGAAGCTGTATGTGTGATTTCAGTTACCTTGAATAAGGTGGTAATTTATCCATCATGATACTTTAACAAGCGTACATTTAATGGATGATATGACTTATTATACACATTATAAACTCTTAATGATATTTCACACATCTTCTGTCTAGAATTCTCTGACAATCTACATTGTAGCTGTGATTAGAAGATACTGCATCAGAAATCTCCCAGAAAACACAATTTATCATAAACAGATCATTTATGCTCTTTAAATTTTCTCAAAAATGAATTCAACTTGCACAGTTTCTCTTTTTGTTATGCATTTTGAGGTGATCATGAAATTGCCATATAGTGAAGACTCAAGTTCTGTGATGACTTGTAAATGCTACAAAGATTAAAGAGAACAGAAAATAGAATAATTCTTATAACATTCCCATAACAACCTGTGGTACTAACAGAGTTCGAACAAAATTCTCGTGATACAAATTGTATTGAACATCTGTAGCTATTACAAAATTAATCTATTTCCACATCTCTGTGTGGTTTCACTGTTTTTCCCAACATGCAGTGACAAACTAACTGTCCAAAATTGTCATCTTTTTGTATTACCTACATTCTCTCTGCTAACTTGATAAATCAGCAACTGTAGATGACTCGCTGACTGCATCATTAACATTTTAGCATAATAATTGGCATGGTGATTGAAGAAAGCAGAACTGTGTGGTGTGAAACTCTACGCATATCAATCACCACTGGCAATCCCAGCTTTCTCAGTGTTGTAAAAATCCCCCTCATTAGTGTCAGTTTCCTTATTTTTATCCCATTTAAATAATTTTCTCATAAGCAAGTGAAAACTGCTTTGTACTTAGCAAACTATTATTGCAGACAGCAAAAGAGATGACTAAAGGTACGAGGATATAAAATTGCAGAGCTGTATCTATGCCAGTGAAAACAGCATCAGGCAATCATAAAAAGGTAAAAATTGTTAGAGAATGAATGAAATAGCTCAGAAGCTGTGGTGAAAGTAACAATTTGGAATATGGATGGACAATTCCTGGAATCACCTTTATGGAATAAAATTCTACCATACACAACATTTTCCTCAAACTGGTCTCTGACAAACTGGAAATATGAGTTTGGATTACTTGGGACCCAGTGAGATGGGAATTGAAAAAAAAAAAAAAAATCAGGGTCAAAACCTGAACGTGAGAGCAGGGAAATGGTAAGTGAAGGTTAACTTATCTGAGCAGATGATCTTTTTTCATTCTCTCTGCTTCAATGGGTTTAGTTTCTCCCTGCAACAAGGAGTTGAAGTTCAAAGGAACCACTACAATCTTCTCCATTTCAACTTGTTTATATATTATACTCCTTTCCCTGCTTGTTTGCAGCCAGTGGGCAGTTGCTTGCACTAACTCAAATCACCCCATAAAGTCATTTTTATTATTAGTTGCTGCTTGCTGAGGGAGGTCATCATCAATCAGCCACTTCTACTATTGGCCAGCTTAAGTCTGTTCACTGGTGCATGCTATAGCTAGGAGACAGAGAATTTGTACCACAGGTGGATTAACTCATGAGGTGAAGCCAAAATAAGTTAAAAAGTAAACAAAAAAAAAGAAGTAGCAATGGTCTTACATCAGTGAAAAGACCCACTTAACAAAAGTGATGTTTGGAATCACAAAAAAGATAGTCCAAAGACATCCTCAGGATAATTCCGTTATCTAGGAAAGGAAACAGTACAAAAACCAAACAAACAAAACCAAACAACAAACATCTCGGTCTGCTGTAGGTAACTGAAAGTATCTCTGTAGGGGTTAAACATGGAGATAGAGGTTAGAATGGGGACCTGGCTGAAAATGCTTCTCTCAGCCATTGATGAGAGACTCACCAATAAAAACAGCGAATGTTTACACAAGAGCTTTTACCTCTGTAGTCTAGGCAACAATAAAGTTGTAATTTGGAAACATAAGTAAAAGGTTCTTTGCATATTAAGTGGTTACTAGCTTTGAAAAAAGTCTGAAGAAAAACAGTATTTCACTATACAACTACATCATCTAAAAGGTTAATTTCCTATCAGAACTTACATGCTCTTTCTGTGCCTCAGCATGTATGCTCAAGTTTTCACCTGTGTATGATGAAGTGGACAGATCATCAAGTCCTAGGTCAAAAAGGAGAATTCACTTTTCTACCATTTACTGTAAATTTGGTTCCAAACTTAAAAGAAAAATGTATTCTCTGTGCTATGCTTAAAAGCCCTGTGCAAGAAAACGTGTGTATTGAATCACAAACTTAATGAAAGAACCGTTTGTTTTCCTGAATTGTACATGAGTGGGTAATTATCTCCAGCAAGCAATTTCTGTCTGCTTGTATACAGAACAATACTGCAACACTACAATCCTTCTCCATCTCCAGTATCAATTTATGTACATAATAAGAAGCAGGAAAACAGTCATCGTGACTGGGGTCTTTTACAACAATCGGCTCATTAACCGTAAGTAGATCTTTCTGACCTTAGTATGAATGAAAATAAGACAAACAACTAGAGTGACAAGGTGTGCATGGATCTTGCCTGTGCTGGCAAACACACAGGAGTTGACTACCACCTTGCCATACCTCACATGTCCTGGAACAGGACTGAACAGTGAAACGGTTTAGTTGACACCAACTGGGTGGGAACCAGACACTTGCCCAAGAAACTTATGTGCCAAGCACAACAGCAAACAGGCAGAAGCAAAGTGTTTATTTTCTGATAAACTGTCTACTACAAAGTTTCTTCAAACTCATAGCTAAATCTAGGAGTAAGTTGCTCACAAATATACTGTTAAGTACAGATTTGGTACCAACTCATTTTGCATCAGTCTGTTACTAGGGACACTGCATGATGCTGCTGTTGACTACTGAAATAGGAACAATGAGGAAGAGATTACTGGAGCTTCAGACTGTTGCAGGAAGACAACACTACAGCAGTGCAATAAAAGCCCTTGTTTGTAGAAAAACATCATAAGGTACTGCCTACACGTAGCAAGCAGGTCTGAGAAATGAGGATAGGATGAAATTCTTGAACCTCCAGCAGGTAAAGGAAAATCATTCTGAAATCTTTACCTCCATTATTTTTATTTGAGCACCTTTTCTGAAAACACAATTATTTTGAAAAAAAATCTGAAACCACCAAAACCATAAGAGGATCTGATTTTTTTCAAAAAGGTTTGTAAAGCAGAATTTTAAAACCACAAAATTTGAAAATGCAAGAAAATTCAACAGGACACAAACAAGAACCATTTCCTTAGAAGCACCATTATATCAACTGAAAACACAAATGGTGGAAAACCTTCCTGAGATATGTGCATTAGGGGAATGCTTAACAGTTCCCGGAGTTAATAAGAAGCTGTAGTGAGCTAATGCATAAATGGAAATAACGCGCAGGATGATCATTTTTACAGATAAGATTTTTCCTATGCTATTTTTGGATGAATTGGTAAATTGCTTTTCACTATGAGTAATAACTGCTCATGCCATATCATATCACAGATTAATTGTAGTGCAGCTTGATTAATTTTTTTTCCTCTTTACCAACCAAGCAGCAACTAAAGCTGATGAAACCGAAATAATGACCTGCCTGAAACCTGTCCACAAGTATGAAATGAACTGCCCTCAACACTAGCATTGCTTCATTTAGGAGCATGTAACTTTCAGTAATATGCATCTCCTTCATTACATTTTTTAAACATCATTTCTCCTGGTTGAGGGATCACTCATTCAACCAAACAAACCACTGAGCTGCTACACCTGCCTGACATGCACAAATGCATTGCTCTTGCAGAATCAAGGATTCCTTCATCTCTCCCTTACGCCTCTGACTCCAATTGTATTAGCATCAAGCCCCAAGGTTATTTGGGGGATGCATTAACTGGCAATTAGACAATAAGAAACAGGTTCTATGTAATTCTATGGAAATGACCTGCTGGCCAGGCTAGGGGAAGCTGGAAGAAAGCAACATTTGAGAAAAACCCTTCACAGTTCCTGAGAATTTTGATGTGAACTTTCATATTTTGCTTATAATATTAGATAGTGTAAGGTTCAGACTTTGCTATGATTCGGATGATGTCTCTAGGTACAGCTAAATCCCACAAATCTTTATATAACCCTTATGTATCTGTGAGGAGGAGGAATTGTACATATTGTTCATAGTGTTAACACGATTCTCTGTCAATGCAGTATATATATACACACACTCATCTGTTGAAAATCCTTGGTGTACTTGGCAGCTACTGAAAGCACTTAAGAACACAGGAAAATAACCACTATTGGTGGGTTAAGTTTTCACTAATTTGTTTGTACGAGCCTGCGCATCTCCAGCCTGAATATTTACATGCTGACGCACAGGGCCCCAAGAATCATCTACTGCAAAGCTGGAGATAAATGGCATCTTTGTGACTGAATCTTAATTCATTCTGTGATTCAAAGTCATGAGCAAAATTATGCTTGCAATTCATTAATTTGAAGGCTGGCAAGTATTATTAAGCAGAAATTTGCATACAAAAGGTAATGCTTTTTAAATACTTGTGACAGAAAAAATAATGAGTATACAAATAACAAATCTTGCATGAATATGTATACGGCTTAATGGAACCAGCACTTCATCTTTTCTCTAGATTTATCTAAAGCAAGGAGGCTTACAGGTGGCTCTCAGTAGGACGTGGTGTCACCTAAATCAGCAGACTTAAATCTTGTCTTACAAACTTTCACACTGGCTAGTCCATGCTGAATTACCTGTTAACTATTTTTTCTAGGAGATAAGCTCTGTAAAGTCTGACTGTATCGAGTGTGTCAGAAAAGCACCAGGATTCTCAAGAACCCTGGACTCAACACAGCTGAAAGAAGACCTGGAGGGTGTGAGCAGAGATGATCTAGGGCACCTCCAACCAGCACCCGGGTACACCCACCCCTACAGTAGCCAAGCCCAGGTGTGCACCTCCCATACAGCCACAGGGTACACCCTCCTGGAGCCTGAAAATTATTCTCTTCATGCTACAGGTTGGTAAGGTGAAAAAACACACACCTATAGAGGAGCAGTATTCATTACAGTAGTAAGACTGGGAGTAACTTGACAGCGTTGCATCATATATGGCAATAAAAGTGAATACCAAAGTGAAAAAGAAAGATACTTTCTCCAAGGCAATTTAAGCATACATTTCCTTTTAGGCTTGTTCTATTTATTCCTGGGATTTCTTCAGTAGCTACCTATAAAAAAATGGACCTGATCCTGCATAAAATATGTCTTGGTGTTTGGGCCTGACATGGTATCTGAGTTGCACATCAAAAGCCAACACATTGGTTGGTTTATGTCAACAAACTGATTGTTTTATGTCAACTCTGCTGCACTGTGTGTGCATGGGAAAGGTACTAGTTTGTATAGGATTTCAATAGAGCCATCTTGGAGCAACCAGGCTTCTAGCAGCTTCTCATGGAATTCACCACTGCAACCCTTTCCACCCCGTACCTCCCTCCCCCTCTCCCAACCTTGCCACACAAACTCAATGCACTCAGTAAGGACTTTTTAATCCTGACCTTGTATACACATACTCTTGCACATCCTTAGGGATGACTCTATTTGATGGCCTAGAAAACTTACATAACTACCACCTATTGTTTCTGCAGAAGCTGTATCTGGAAGATAGGTTCCAAGCTTGATCTCCTTCAGTTTGTATATTAATTATAATATATGTTTATTATGGCTTCCTTTTCATCAGGCCAGGATTAGAGCAGCAAAGAATCCAGGACATGTATTACTGTGTTAACAGGATTTCCCTGTGATTATGAGGCACTAATTAAGTGTTGGCCTATGTTGTTAAACAAAATTGCATGCCAGAGGTATTAATTCATAGATTACTGGAATGGAAAAAGTATCTAAAAGCGTATAAACAAATTTTTAATTTAATCAGGTATGGCTGATGGAAATAGTATTTTCATCTAAAATCTTACATTATTACAATGCTGCAACACAGCATTTTAGAAAGGATGAATAACTGTGAAGGTAGAAACTGCAGGTCCAGGCAGGATCCATCCTGTGCGAGATGTCAACAGGTCAGCTCAGCTTTCAGTGCACCTCAACAGTCTTGGACATTGTTAAGAGAAGAGCTAGGACTGGCAGATGGGTAGGGATAAAGGTAAATTTATTTTCACTAATTTACTAGAATCCGGAGCTGAATCACAACATGGGAGAATGCCAAGAATACCTGGCATTTGAATATTTAATATAAGCAAACCTTGTAAGGAATATAAAAATCTCATGCTTTAAACTAATAAGCAAACAGCAGAGACCAAGATGAGATCTTCATATAATATTATTCCATTAAACACTAAAGGTTTTAATACAGTTCTGACTGAAGCTGTCCTAATTTCAATGCCACCAACCTGTGTGGTACCTTCACCTGAAGCATCGTAGCTTTTCTCCTTTCCTCTAATGCTTGGGCAGTACGACAAATCCCAGTAACGCCTGTTTGCTGTGCGATAGAGGAGGACACAGGAGCTGAGACTGTGGTGGCAGAGTTGCTGCTCACACTCCTGAAGAAGACTCGCAGTTCAGCACGGTGTTACCTGCCAGGCTGGCTTGGCCCCAGGCCAGCCTGCTGCTTCTCGCATCCCCTGAACTCAGGGACAAGAGACTTTTTTATCCAAGATCCCTCATTATTTCTTTCTTCCTTGTGGCTACTAGGAACTGGTAGCATTGGACCACGGGCGACAGTACTGAAGCCAAGAGAGAGACAGGTGGAATCAGATATTTCTACTGATCTGGTTTTGCTCCTTTGTGCTTTTTCAACTATATCATGCAGAAGCTTTTGCCTCACCATTAATATTTAAACATTTAAATTATTCCAGCCAGGGACAAAATGAGCTCTACAGCCACTGGTAGAGTAACGAAAAGAGCATCCACAAGTCATGTAGGCTGTGGGGGAATCTCAGATGAAAGGGTGAGAACAGAAGCCAAATCTCTCTGAGTAGAGGCTTAATCTGCGGAACTGCAGGCGATGGTGCTGCCTGCACTGGCTGTGAAGCCTCTGAGCCTTTGGGAGGAGGAGGGAAGCTCTTTAATCACAAGGTTTCTGAACTCTTTACAAACCAAGATAAACACTAGCCACCCTAAATACACCCTGAACGTGCAACAGACAGCTCAGCACTGGTGCTTTAGGGCCATGGATACTTTATTGCCTGTGGTCTGGATACATCAGCAGAGGTTCTGTGGAGTTACACCAAGTGGGATGTGATCTTCTCATCGTTCAGCTGGGGATACAGCAACACAAAGAGGCTGAGTGCTTTAATCAAAATAAACCAGCATGCTCAGGCAGCGACAAAATCATGTAAACATGATCTTGATTCTGCAAACAGAACTATTTGCTCCCCAATCCCATGTTGCCATCTGCCTGTCATTCACCTCTGTCATTTTTATTTTATTAATGTCTTAGAACTTTTCAAGGAAAAATAAGTATCTCTAGGTTTTATCAACAGCAGATGCATTGAATTTCTGAACAAACTGTACAAAATCTGCAGAATACATAAATCCACAATTAAAACAGATACACATTGATACAACTTGTCAGCTTTGAATAGGGATATCAGACTGCACTCAATCTGTAGGCTGCTTCATCGACAAACAGAGAAGGCCCTGGTTACTTCTGTATGATGCTGACTTGTGAGCATCTGAAAAAATATTTATCACATTCTGAAGATTATTAGACCACTACCCTCGCCCCCCATCATGCAATAAAAGTTAGTCTTTAGGTAGTTAAGTGAAAATGACAGTAAAATACTATCTGTGAGTCTCATTCAGCGCTCTTCACTTTCCCTGTGCAGCGCAAGGAGTTACACTGGGGTTGGCTGTTACAGATTCAATAGGTTTATTGATGGAGGTAAACACCATTTAATGGGAGTGAGGGCTGTGAGCCAGGCCATAGGACAGTATAGAAAACATTTTGTCTTTCAGTTTGTTTGATTACTCAATGAGTTGACCAGATTAGGAGAGAGTATTTCTTAACTATTTCTTTTCCTAGCTATATAGTTTCTTGATGCTCTAGCTTCAAATTCCTTCCCCTCAAAAAATTTAGAAGATACAGACAAGAAAGTCTTTAAACTTCCTGAAGTTTCAAAGGAATTGCTGTGTTTTCTCTCATGCTCTCTTTTTCTTTTTTCCTCCCAGAACTTGTTAGTATAACAGTTTTAGTCAGTTCTAGTTAAATTACTATACTTCAACACTATTTAGTGCTATTTAGCCAAATTAATGTGACTAAAGACACAGTCATCCTCTTTCTTTACAGAGCTGCAGAATCAGGTATATTTTGGCATTGTTAGAAATCTGAGCAAATATTTTAGGTCTTAATACAAACTGATATGATTCTCATGATCTTGGTTCTAGTCAGGATCACTTTCCTATCAGTACCACAATAATTTTT
The DNA here is from genome assembly GCA_013399135.1 of Heliornis fulica. Lineage (NCBI taxonomy): Eukaryota > Metazoa > Chordata > Aves > Gruiformes > Heliornithidae > Heliornis > Heliornis fulica. Next base: position 276,421 of record VXBZ01006545.1, read on the forward strand.
TGTGTGCTTTTGAGTTTTGCTTGGTTACATAGATATACTCTCAAAATCAAAAGTCCCCTACACTTTGGTCAGCTCCAGATGTAGATATTTTGTGTTAGTGGAAATCAAAACCATCAAATTATCTGTGTAGAATTTCTTCATAACCAGACCAAAATTCTCTGGAATTTGGGTGATACAGAAAGACAAGGTATAGTAAGTTTCAAGTACTTGAAATATGTGGCCATTAATTCATGGCTCTTACCTAATAATTGACACATTTCAAAGATATGTGCTGCTAGCATCAAGAACTCATCAAAAAGAGGGAATTGCTAAAAAGCAATATCCTTTTAGTATGACAGTCTTATGATCAAGACACATGAAATAAATCAATATACATTATATTTTTAAATAACACTAAATGGAGAAACATTTTCATTTGTATCTTTATATACAAAACCTGCTTTTAGGAATCATTGATACCAAGATAAAAAAACCTATTCAGCTCACACTGGCCAGTCTCGTGTCCAGAGGAAGGGTGCATTTTGTTAGGAACACGAGATGACTACCTTGTGCACGTCCACGTTCATTCACGAGTGCAATTGCAGAGCTCATAAAGTCATATAGGATATTACTTGTTTGTAATGACACACATTTGATTCACTATGATTTTTCCAGTAAGGAGAAAAGACATGAGAAAAAACAAAGTATTGACTCTGGGACATATGCTGCCCTTAGTATTTGCACATAGCTTTCATTGACGTCAGTGAGAAGTCTGCAAAAACTGAAGGCAGACCGTGCCCCAAAGAGGAGATTAGGGAGACAGTTATTTTGAGATGCCTGAAACACTCAGATGTGGGAATAGTGGCATAACATAGCACGCGTGCTCGCAAGGGGAGAGGAATCAGAGTTAAAGAGTAAACTCTCTACTCCTTAGGGATCATTTATGGTCTCTAAAGAGGTTAATGTGTGTCCCGCAATCTGTTCTCATATGTAAGTTACTTTAGTCATGCTGAGAAGAAAAAAAAGAGTGGAGCAGATGGCCATGACAGATGAAGACGGCAGCCAACACTTCTCTTCAGGCAGAAGGGCCATTTAAACCTAAATGAACTAGTCACTTGAGTGATGTAGAGTGCTATCAGGTAGAAGATCTGGCCTCATTAGAAAGGGAAAACTACACAGAAGGCTGTCTTTGGCATGGGGAACTCGGGTGCTGCCGTACACAACTTCCCTGGACAGTGCACTATAGCCAGAGAGCCCAGAGCAGCACATGGTCTGCAAGAGTCACTAATATAGATGAATGGGGAATCCAGCCTGAGCAGGGGACAGGCCGTGTGCCTCAAACCTGTATACCCTGCTCCTCACTGCAGCTCTAGTATCTCACTTTCAGCAGGGTCCCTGTCCTAAGCCTTTCCTTGAAGACAGGCAGGTCAAACCTTTCAAAAAATGGAGCAGGATTAAGAGTTGCTGACTGCTGCTTGCCATTGAACCTGGAGTTCTGGAATTACTCCACTGCCGGGAAGCTCATTCCTCTTCACCTTGTTTCCTAGCAGGAGTAGGCTGTGGACAACATGTTTTTTCCTTGCCCCAACTTTCTATATTTATGTACTTATTTATTTTTATCTTGGCTACTCTGATAACAAGTAAGACTTGCTACAGTTAAGTGTGAAAGAACGGAGAGTCCCATATTTAACTCTCTCCTTTGCTTATGTGCTTTCAACCCTATGTCTTTGAGCTTGAAAGAAAATCCCCACTCTTCCCAGGTTATAGGTAATTCCAGGTGAGGGAATTTATTTTTTTAATTGAAAAGACCATGAACTTGAAGGTTATCACAGAACACACTTTGATCTTATGGGAGTGTATGTATTTATATCACAATATACTTCTCTTTCAGATCTCAGATATTATCTAGGTAGTATCAAACATTTGTATTATTTCATATTTAGTGATATCATCTTCTGTGCTTTGGAGCCTAGTAGCTAGAATTTGTTGACTGAGTTTTTGTCTTTGCTGCTCGGCCAGATGTAAACAAGATTGATTTACACACAAGGAAGGGCAAAGCATCTTCTATAATGCTGTAATCCCTTGCTAACAATCATTTGGCTAGGACGGAGAATTTTGCATTTAAAAGTAGTTGAGATTTGCTTTTCTGAATAATTACTGTGATTGCCTGAGGCTCCTTTGTTAAAATATCAGAGAGAAGATGGTTTCAGCAGCTTGATGATAAACTGGACAACTCCTGGCATTTTAATTCCGTTCCCAATCAATACTGACAAAGACCGACCTTGTGCAGAACTTATAAGCACATATTTGTGATGGAAACACTTCACACATTCATTAAGATCTTATGAACATTATATGTGAATCTCTCAAACCTATTTTTACCATTCTGGGATAAAATTACACGAGCTGAATACAAATAAGAGGAAAGATGAGTTTTCTTTGTTGATGCGACTCCATAGTTTTTATCACAGAAAACATTTGCATTACCAGAAAATGCATACTGTTAATCCACCATATAAAATAATTTAAAAAGCACTATGATAAATAAATACACATATAATAAAACACAAAAGCAATGTGTGTTTCATTTCAAAATTTGGAGAAGCTGAAGGGCTTCTTTGCAGTAACCAACACAACTTTTCAGAATGCCAAAACTTTCTTGCTCTGTGTTTTAAAGGGTGTACACAGCCTGACAGACAAAATCAACCAGGTTCATAGCTCCTCTTGCTGGCTCAAAGGGAAGTTTGGCTATTGATATATTACCACCCCACCCTGGTAGTATATTAGTTGTGTCATGATACATTAAGAAGCACATAAACTGCTTCCAGCAACCACCAGGTACCATTGCCATCTAAATAGACCTGTAATTTAACATTGGTTGGGGCTTCCTAGAAATAGCAAGGTATTTCTTAGAGGGTATCCCTGAGTGAAAAAAACACAGTATCACAAATAAACACACCAGCTCCAATCCTGTGCACTATGTGATGCTAGACACAATGCCCTATTCATGTGAGAGCTCAGCACCTGTTCAGAGATGGTAATACCCAGACTGGGGGACTCCAGTGTATAATAAGAAAACTGATTGCAATATGTCAAACTATCACACCAACGCAGTAGGAAAATCAGAAGGAGTATGACATGCCTGAAGTCTACAGACCATTAAAATCCTGCTCGTCTGGGCTGGCTTCAGCCTTTCTTGTCCATCAGCAGAAAAGTGCAAACACTCCAAACCACCACTAGCACGTTCTGTTAAAGCAAAGGACATGCCTGGCATACAGGTCTGACAATCAGCACAAAGAGTGACAGAAGTTTGTGATTCAATTCATTCCTGAATAAACAGGACTTGGAAACATATCTTTGTCAAATAATGATGGCTGCAATGTCTTTGGAGATACTTTCTGATGGCACAGAAGATGTAAAGTTATTAAACTAATTTCAAATGTTCTTACAACTTATTTCACCCTATTCCTGTTCACTATGTATTTCAATTACCTTATTTTCTAGACTGATAAATGAGAACTAAAGATTAAATGAATAATTTGCAAAATTAAATTCAGTTCTAATTGGTTTCTATCAAGCATGGCACCTCTCTCACAAAGGTAAAAATGACCCAATGACAAGAATAAAGTTATCTTGTGATGCTTTCCCATTCAATTAAACCTTAACTGTTTCAAGAATTAATTGCATTACAGGAAAAGTTAGCTTTTCATTTTCCAGTCCCCAGGTGTCAGCTATTTTACTTATCTGGGTTATATTCATACATTTGACTATTGCTTGATGCTCTTATCATGCCGAGAATGCATTTACTAGGAAAGGATAATAGAGAATTCATTACTTTAATGTTTCTTAAGTTGTTAAATGAAAAACTGTAATAGTTATGACTTACTTTGTGGCTACTGCTGACCTTTTATCTACACACTTAACCTTCATCCATTTTTCAGACAGTTGAAGTCAACGAGAATTCTGAATGTAAGACCATGAGGGACACTGCCCTCTTATTAAAAGAAGGACATATATCTACAGTGTTCATGTTTCAGTGGAGGTGAAGGATTCTTGAACCATAATTATTTGCCTTTCATTTATTTTTAATTACCCCAGTCTCTTTTTTTGCACTAGAAATATCTCAAGCCCAGAATAAGCTTTGCATATTCACATTCACTTTATGTTCTCTTTCCATAAATAAATAAGTTATTATAGTGACAGGAAAAGGAAGCAACCAGGAAACACAAGTGTATCAATAAGTAGCCATAGGAAGTAAAATTTGAATTCATAAGGACTGAATATCACATCAGGAGTCCTGCTCATCTAGTTAAAGACCCATGTGACGAATCCAAATAAAATTATACAGCTCTCATATTCACGAGCAAGTACTAGCTTCAAACAGCTTGCAAATGATCTAAAAATCAAGTAGTGCAATTTGGAAAACAATTACAAATAATACATATATTTTGAGAAGTCCAAGTGCTTTGGACAATTTACAAAGAAAAAATGTAGGCTAAGTTCATCAGAGAAACTGTTAGAGCCAAGAAAATAATCTATCACAATTAGTTCCACTAGAGCAGGTCTCAGTCATCAGAAATAAATAACTTTCCCATAAACACACACCAAGTAGATATCTAAATATTGTACTGATTAAAATGTACATTTTGCATTTGGTGTCATTGGAGATTTGTTCTACTTATTTATTCATACGATAAATCATTAGGAATATACATACGGTACTGAAGTGGAACACGGTGAGTAATTACACACTGGTGCAGAAAGACACAGACTGTTGTAAGGAGGTGAGGGTGCGCTGTGAGCTCGGCTGCAGGATGTCCCTCTGTCTGTTACAAAGGTCTGACTCACACCTATTACTGCTGCCTAAGTATGTACCTAGCAAGACACACATGTAATGACTAAAGAAAGATCCATTGTGCTGATTACAATAAAGGAATAAAATATCAGCCCAGCACAGAACCGTGGCTTTTATTAAGGGGAAGTTGTTATCGATCTGTTAATTGCAGCTCACATCATTGTGGGTGATTGGTTTTCTCCCGCAGCATTGTAAACAAGGAAAAGACACAATTGCTTCTCTTGAGTTGGATGAAATGAAATTGAGCTATCAAGATGGATTTCTGATTAGGATTCTTTCTTTTTTCCTTTTTATTTTTTTTTTTCAAGGAAGTGTGAATTTCTACTTGAACACCAAGCAGTTTTTTCTTTTATATCACATTAAAATTGAGCTATCTGGGCACACGCAGTGTCAGATTTTGAAGTCCTTCAGAAATCACTCAATATGATGGAGATCTGAGCCCGTGTGTTAAAATGAGTTAAGTCAGTGTCCTCACACTTCATTTGTCCTTACTGCTGTCTGGACTGTCCCTCTAAATTTACTTCAAAAGCCAAGCGGGAAGGAGGCAGCACGAGGGCAACACAGCAGCAAACCAGAGGGGAAATTGAGAGAAGAGCAGAAAAAGGAAGTGGAGGATAGGAGATAAATTGAACTTCTGGGAGACCATGATCTGCTCAGTGGGGTTTCATCTCTGCCACTTCAACACAGGAAGGGCTTCAAGGCTGCCTAAAATATGCAAACAATTTTTTTTTTGTCCCTAGAAAGGAAAGTGACAGGGTTTTTTTATTCTGGGCAATCAGAGCCATTTCATTCAATGCAAAATAAAACACATGGCCTTTGTTTTCCTTAGCCCTTCCATAATGATTCTTATTTCTCCAAAATTAAAGAAATAAATATCCAGCCCCAGAATCTCATATTACTCAGAGAACTGAAAGAAGGGAAGTAAGGAGGGGGAGGTACTTTACTTCTGGCAAATGTTAAATTCCCTCTCCTTTAGAGCATGTCCAGTGCTGGGTCTCTCAGGCAAAGAGCTCCAGAGATGTTTTCTGTGCCCTCTCCACACTCCATTGCTCTTGGTACCACTGAGTCCCTAACAGATGATAGCTAAAATGTTCCCCTCACATCATGCTCTGATGCTAATGACGTTACCAGTGTGTGCTCATGTTGAAATACATGACCATGGCCATAAATGCCAGCTATGTGCTTGCACACATCAAGGACCCTCAGTAAGAAACACCAGCTACTAAATTAATATGACAGAGGAATGAAATGTTAATTTTCATTAAAATGAAAATAGCCTCTTGAAATCGGTAATTTTTTCCTCTCCAACTTGGAGTGGGAGTCAGGATTTTAACCTCAGCACTGCACATGTTCAAGAGGCGAGCAGAGATGCCCACAAACCCCCCCTAATGTGGAAGGGAGGCATGTACCACATGTACTGCAGTAAACCCCATGGCACTGACTGCTCTTAGCTCTGCCCTTACAATGCTGCCCCTCTCCTTGCCGAGACATCTTCCCTCACATACATAGATGGGACCTTTTAACTTCCAACTCTTTCCCCATATTACGTTTAAACACAATAAAGGACTTGTTTTAGCTGAAAACATTATGAGAGCTCATTGAACTATGGCTGTTTACTGGAAGTGGAAAGTAAAGTTCTGGCTATAAATGACTGAAGTCCAGAACTCAAGTCATTAGTGCTTACTCTTCCCATCAGCATTTTATTTATTGTTGCTGCTGCAGTGAAATAGGTACAGCTAGAGCTTCAGGAAACCCATATGTCAGGCCATATCCTCCAGGCCTTCAGGCTAATCTTGACAGCTGCTGAGTCTTATGTTAGACAATCCTGTCATTTTGCTCACCCAATATATATATATTTTTTTTTCCCCCAAAGGTGACCTACAAGTTAAAAGGGAAAAATGGGCTCGTGACCATATTTTTCTGTTCATCCTTATAGAAAAGAACTTAGGGGTTCTGCATGGTATTTATTGCTGTTAGTTTGTTCTCAGACTGGGATGAAAAGTTTTCTACATCTGTAGCAGTACAGGAGTCTGCAAAGACAAGAGACATCAGAGACATGGAGAAAGTACAAGTAGTTTTAGAGATTTGTTATTTCAGGAAATGCAAAGCATTGTGAATTAAGACTTTGAGGAATAAGAAAAACCATCATGTCACAAAAACAGCATCTCTTGCCTCACCAAGATTTCAAAAAGCAGCACTAATACCCAATGAAATAATTAAATCTGTAAAGCCCTCATAGTCTACAAAAAATTAGTATTTTTAGAAGGAAGACAAAACATTTTCAGATATTACACAGAAAATTGCTAAGGACTGGGAGACAATACTAAGATTAAATGGAAAATAAATTTTGTAAATTATACTATTCTTCTGAATCACATTGTTCCTGATTAAGACATATTTCAAATGAAAGGAAATTTCCAACTTTCTGGAAAATTAGTCTGTAGCTCTGTGTTACCCAGAAAGGCAAAACAATGTGCAATCCTACCTCACAGCTCAGCATTCACATGAGCTCTAGAACCTGGCAGACTCAGCTGACACATGCCTGTCCCACTTTGGCCTTGCACTCAAATACTGCACCTGCCATCCTCCTCTCTTCCTCCTTTTTGCAGAATTTCTCCCAGATTTGGTTTCATGGCAAAGGTCAAAGAACAGCAATGTCTGCCTTTGAGAGAGAGCGACCTCAGCTCAGTTATTCAAGTGCAGTGATTTTACTTTGTTCATGCTGGGTTGATTATATTATGTAGGAAAAAATCCATTGATCTGAGCTATGATATGATCTAAGAAATTTATTTATTAATGCCAGAGGATGCAATTTCATTAAGCCCAAGTATACTACACCTGAGCATTGTCATGGAGGATGAGACAGAACATATATAGCACTGCATGAGTTCTGTTAGTACAGATGAACTCATGACTTTCTAAGGAGACTCTATTAATTACAATAATGCATCTGCTGTACCTGGGAATGCGACAACCAATTCTCTAGCAGGTTATCTGTCTCAGGAGGACCCAAGACAGCTCTTTGGTACTTCAATGAATTGTAACAAATACAGCTTCTGCCACAGCAGCATGAAACACACAGCATTGCCTTTCACCAGCTGACTTAGCGTGCCTTGCTGAATAGAGAAATCAGGGCATGTAATATACTGTAAGTGTAAAATGCTCATTGCAAGTGTAATTCAGAATGCATTTGAGAAAATATAGGTACTAACCATTGCTGAGAGGGACTAAGTGGCAAGGGCTGAACCAACAAAGCTAGAGACATCATCAGTGGAGACTGAAAGGCCACACAGGTACTGATGGCAGAGAAACAGAGGCAGAAATTTGGACTCCAATAGTGTGGGTGCACTAGGACATGAAAAAAGCCATGGGTTCTTCTGCAGCACTGAAGAAAATGTTGGAAATGTCAGTGTCAAAAGAAATTAAGACCGTAAAGTACTGCAGAAAGAATAGGCTGAGCCTAGCTGATACCTGGCTCAGAGCAACAGCCCCGCAGCTGTTACTTTTCTTTCCCAAGCGCTGCCAGAGCCCTGTGCTTGCTCTTTGGCCAAAACCCTCATGGTCAGTGACAAAAAGCCACCTTCTGTGCCCCTCCCCCCATGCAGCCTGGGCTGAATTCAACTTTGGGCTACAAAGCTGATCCTGGTTCCCAGCCGCCACAGCGCACAGCCACAGCTCAGCAGGCTCTGCGGTGAGGCAGTCAGAAGAGATAGCAACTCTACTGCTTTAGCAAATGGAAACATAATTTGAATACCGTAACCGAGAAAGGGCAGATGCGTGACTGGTTTATAAGCGTTCCTAAGTGGTTGTCTGACTGGGTTTCTTGCTCTCAGGATAGCATTCTGTTCTCAGTTTGGACTAAAGAGATTTCGCAGTCTGGGAATGATAGGACAAAGTGTCATTTGTTGTCTCTACAGACATAACTGCTTCCTACTCAGCCTTTGCCTCAGAGGTGTAATCATGGAAAGACAGAGAACTTGAGTGTTTCTGCAGTTGCAGATTGACAATGTTGAAACATGGTCTTGGCCCTTTCAAATGCCATCTGTCTAATGAGAGCAAGGTCTTTTCCTCCCCTTGCAAGAATTCAGTATATTTGGTTGTGTAAGAGAGGAGAAACCTAAAAATGTGCAGGACTTAATTCAGGGTGAGTGAACATGACAGAAGAAAAAAGTAAGATAAATGTGGGGCTCCTATCTCCCTTTTACTAAAACAAGAATAAGGGAACAAGCAAGTGAAGTTGAAGTGCAATACAGTTTAAAACTAATAAATACTTTTTTTTTCCACATCACTTGTAATTAACCTGTCAAGTCAGTGCCACAATAAGTCACTGAGACTAAGCACTTAGTATTCATAGAAAGATTAGACAAAGTTGGGCCAGCTCTCCATCTAAGGTGAACTTAGACACTGAGGCAACACACAGCTCCCTGATTTAGAGATGCCAGGCTCTAAAGTAAGTTAGAAATGTGTCTTACAGTTATAAGCCACATCAATAGTGCAGTGTCTCTATCATTGCTGCTGCAAACAAAACAGGCCAGACAAAAACTTCTACAAAAAAATCATTCAGTGAGTATGTGCTAGAAAGCCTCATGAAACATCCTACCAGCACTGATGTCTCCAACGATCTGGATTCTCTGCCCAGTGTAGCTTTTTGGCTGCTGGGTGATGTACCAAATGTCACTTCAACTCCCTGTCCTCTGTTTTTCCTATCTCTTAACTTCAGGTAAAAACACTGATCCCTGCACCAAAGTGCCTTGAGATCTAGTCATGAAACATGGTAAGCATTATTGTTGGATCTTCCAAGACAGGATATGGTGTCGACGACTTTCAGAAATTATTTATGGTTGGAAAATTACTCATATCCCTGAGCCTGCCATCCCTCTGTACCTATGAAAAACAAGTGTTTTAACTTGCAAAACATAACCTTTGTAAGTCACATGGTTTGTACCTTTGCAGGGTCTTTCAATTTGCTTTTTATCCACTCAAAATTTCAGTTCCAAATAATTGAGGTAAATTGGTACTCAGGGTTTCAGGATTCAGTTTAAAACTATCAGATAACAGAGCTACAAACTCCTCACAGAATTAAATGATACATTAAGAAAACCATATACAATTGAGTTGAGAGGCCAAAATTCTCATCCCACTTTAATATTACCCAAATAATTAATTGTAGTGATGTGCCAAGTCATTTAATGACATGTAGAAATAACTTATGCCCTTGAAATATGTCTCAAGCAGAAATTAAATAGATCAATTATTTCAATGATTCATCTCTGAGAGGTTTTTTTTCTTGTAAGGCTAAACACATTTCTGTGTTACAATATCAGATGATTAAAGGTCTGAACTAGTTTAAATTAGGCTAAGTAGAAGAAAAAACAGGAAATCACTTTTAATGGTCTATCTTAATCTGTTATTTGCTAAGTACTTCTTGAAACAATGTTCTATCAATGAAGGAAACAACTGACTGAAAAACTTAACACAATCATTTGCTACCCATATTTCCACCAGGAATTTAGCATCCTTTTAAGGGGAAATGCATTATTCAAAGGTAAGACTTCAAAGACCTATATTGGCATGGGCTTCTGAAGAGAAAAGTGACAGATGGCAGCAGAACTAGCTGCTTGCTAGTTTACAAGGACAAAGCTAAGTGCTTCTCCCTTTGACCCTTTATTTTCTCTATATTTTTCAATCTACTTTCTGTCGTCCCAGTAACCAATTCAGCAAAGCAATACATAAAACCTCAATGAACTGAAACAATGTTCAAGTTTTGTCTTGTTTTGTACTATACTCATCTATTTTATTTGTCTTTCAAGGTCCATGAGTTTAATGGAATTTGTCTCAAGTCACTATTTCTTTAATTTTTCCCCATAAAGTCAGCTGTGCTGCATTCCAGTTTTCACAGGCAGCAGCCTCTCGCAGCAAATAATATTTCATGTGAGAACATCATGACACTGGATGGGAGAGAGCATTCAGTAGGGAATAGCCTCCAACACAGCGAGGTGGCCAGTGATGCACAAGAGTTGTGCTCAGTATGAGTGACTGGGATGGACGCGCAGGTCACTGCACTCCCCTCAGGCTTCCCCAAGACGCTTTGTTTTCTGTTGTGCAATTCTTCTACTTACTTAAACTAAAAGGCCAATTGCATGAAATAATATACTTAGATATACTGTATGGAGTGTCAAATTCTGCATTCATCTTACTTCAACAGGTTACTAAAAAACCCATCTCATTACCTGCCTTACCTACCAGCCTCTCTGCTTTCTTTAAACTTGCCATGTCTAGAAGAGCTGTAACAAGTCAGTGTTTCCTTATCAATGCTATGACAGGTATTGGTGGGAGAGGACAAAACCTCTGCTCAAAGACTTCATGTTTTCAATGCAATAAATCAGACATTATCTACTGATGAGTCAGCACAAAACCCACTATGACACTAAGTCTGGCAGTCTTGAGAGCAACAAATAACATTGTGCCTAATCTAAAGTCAATGAAATTATTTCAGCTGACTTACTGGGCCAGTCTATGGGCCGTATGCAGAGTTTAGCATGAGGAGCAGCTTCCATACCAGGATTCTATAACAGGAAATTAGCAAAATAAAATCTCTGGGGTTTATCCAGTCTAATTATTAATACGGGGTTTAGTACTATAGAGAAGGACCCAAAAGCCTCCACAGGTTGATAATTTTCCATTACTTGCACAAGGTGAAGTAGAACTGAGCTAAACAGCAAAAAACCCATTTGACTAACAGATATAAACCAAAATGCCCTCAGTACTTAAAGTAAGCAGTTATATCCTGATAAAGAGTGGCCTTGACTTTTAAATACAGCACAACGCATCTGAGACCTGATTGCAGAAGGCAACACATATTGAAGAGATATGAGATTTGCAGACCCAAACATTACATTCAATATGCTTTTCGATGGTTTAAAAAGAAGAGAAACTTCACCTCTATCAGCTGCTCTTCGGTTTTATGACAAATACAACTAATGCCCTGAAGATAAAGGAGAGCATTAGAGCGTGGCGTAGAAATCTGCTCAGCATAGAAAGCTTAGCACACAAAAAAGAACAATAGAGCTGTAAAATTTCTCTCCATATAAAATAATTCAGAAGAGGTTCCAGAGGTGTTATAAACCAGACAAAAGTAGGGCACAATTAAGCATCTGAAGTGAAATAATATAAAGAAGTTATACATAGGTGTGAAAAATCAACACATTACAGCTTCAGAATGTCATACAGGCACTATTAACCCCTCCAAAACCATTCTGTTATTGTTTCAACTAAGTCAAAAGCGACCATTCTGTGCATATGGGACTTTCTGCAGGGTTGAACAGGTAAAATAGCTCATTATTGTCCCTTAAGTGCTTTAAGATCTACGCTGTATCAAACCACAAGGTATTACTGCTATTCTGGATGCAGAGGCAAGGACAAAGAGATGTCACTGAAGACAACCAATTGAATTTGAGTTACAGCCTCAAGTCACGTCTGAGATCTCTTCCACCATTCACGTTCACTATACCCTTAGGCAACTGCATTAACATTGACCATTAAAACATCTATTAACAGAGGAAGCTCTGGTGTTCTCTAAACTAAGCCACAGATCCTACAGCAAGTCTACTGGAAGGGGTATTTTCCACTATTATAATAAAGAGTTTGTGTGGGAAGACAGGTTTGCTAGGCAGAGATTTATGTTGAGTGTCCCCTTCACCTTAGAGTATATTCATTTATTTATATCTTCAACACCAGTACATTGCAATTTACTTATAGCCTGAACAACAGGAGAACACTTGCCTTTCTACCTACGTGGTAGATATCACACTGTAATGCCTTTCACTGGATTTTCCGTTTGTTTCATATCGTACCTCCATTAGATAACACACTTGCCTGGGAAGAGGATACATCTTTCAGCAACTTGTGAATTGACTGTTCTCACACTATATTCTGTAAATAACATTGATGCCCACGCTGAATGCCAGAATCCTGTTTCACAAAGGGGCACAGAACACCTTATTAGGTTGGTTGGAAGCAAGTTCAGGGGATTTAGTAATAATTTGCCCTGCCTGGGCTAAAACCCCACAACAAATAAGCACACGACTTAAACATAACACTCTCCTAGTAGAGCGGTCATTTGACACAGACTGGTTAGCTGCTTTGTTTCTACAATCTTCCTAGGAGATAGAAAAGGAGCCAGGATATCATCTGACCATGTAGGAAATCCAGCTGCAGTTTTAGTTTTTGAATACATAGACATCTACTTGAAAGGTTTCACAGTTGAAATTTAAAAGAACAAATTGATTTTTTTTTTCTGCACTGAACTTTATCTCAACATTTTCTTTTTAAGTGATTAGTTACTGCCACACATAGCAGGTAGGCTGAAATCCTTTTTCATCCCCGCTTAGCATCTCCCTACAAGGCTTACTTCCAAAATGATTGAAGACAAGAGTTCAGAAACAACAGACTCTGGCAGCCTGCCAGTCACATGCACCCACACAGATGCAAAGTTAAAAATATATCAATTCACGCCTCATACAAGTGGGTACATAGTATAGAGAGGGCTGATAGAACAGATTGAGAAGCAGAAGTATATATTCATGAAGGCCAGTGCACATGTAGATGTCAAGCCAAAGGCCATGAGGAAAGAATGAGAGCTTCTGGTACCACTGTGAGATGGATAGGGTGTCTTAGTCAAAATCTTTTTTTGCTAGGGTTATTTATGCTTACAAATTTGTACCTGAACTGGGATTTTCATCCCTTTTTCCTACTCTCTATTAAGCCACAGGACTTCTCACTGAAGAGTACTATGGGCATACTACTAATGATATAAATAGCACTGGTGGGAGAATCTTTGCTTTCAACTGATCTTTAAGGTTGGATTTGACTAAGAGATCAATGGGCCAGACTTGTTTTTTGCGGTCACCTGTGTCTCTGCTGGGCTTAAACAAGCAGATTTTTGACTCTTCTTTCACTGTGGCTGAGCTGTACCTCAAAGGTGGCACATTCCCACTGCATAATTTGAGCTAGAATCAAGTTCTGGACAGCCTAAAGATAGGAAACTATTTTAACCAAAACCCCAAGGACTATACCTTAATTTCAGAGTTTGGGTTTTTCTCATCTGATTGGCTTTAGCTTGATGATTAACGTCTGCCCTAGATACCCTAATTTGAGCAAATCAATTCGTTTCAGTACTGAATAGGAGGAAAGTTATGAGCTAGCATTTGGTTCCAGTCTGAAAGGTGCTACACTTCCCAAGGACAACTCATGCTCAACTGATATCAAAACACAAGGAAAGGATCTCCCATGTGCTCTTAAGCCTCATGCTTTTACTGGCTCTTGTTTTAAGTTTCTTTTATGAGACTTTTATTCCAAGCAAACAAATGGAGATGCCCTTAACAATTTAAAGTAGTGTAATGTCAAGATTTTTATCTATTCTAATGGCTGTACTTTGAATTGTGTACTGAACCCATTATCAAAGATGTCTATGGAAATTTGTTGTATAATTAATTATGTCAAATGTGGTGTTTTCCTGAAAGCACCCTAGAAAGCAGGGGTTAATCTTCCCTAAAAAGTTATTAGGATTTGCTAACAGTGGGAGATTGTCCCCAGACAATCAGCAAAACTGTGTGCTCTCAGGATAGGAACCATATAACCAGCCACAGAAAGTATGGGTTTAATTTTATGTTGTCTTAGGACCTGATTTTTGTAATAATAGAGTCAGGCCCCAGGAAAAGTGTGAGGCTTTGAGGGAAGCAACTTTAAGGACTGTACAGGGCTAAGGTTAGCAGAAGGGTATGTTTATAGTGTTAATAAACTAGATTCTGATTTCTAGGATGAAGAGTGTAAATTACAAACTGATGAAGCTTCTCCACAAATGTGATTTCTATTAACGTTAAAGCAGCCGTGGGCATATGCTGAGAGAAGAATCAGTCTCTAGAGTTTGCTATTTTAACCATAAGTCACATAGCGCAATTGCTGGAAGAAAATAAACGATATAGCAATAGCAACTCTAAAGGCAGATAGAGGACAAGAGAGGGAAAATATTAAATAAGAACAGTCACTATGGAAACAGTTGGATTTTAAGTATTTTAATACCTGGATGACTCAGAAGAGTGGCAATAAGGTATGGAGCCTTTTGCATTTGGAGGAGATAGCAGCTCAAGTTTTGCCCAAGCAAGGGGCAATTCAAAAATCATCTTAATAACAGTTTATGTAAAATTACTTCATAGTTTCACTTCATTTTCAAGAGTCAGTGTCTAGCTAGGAAATACCTTCATCATGCACATACCATAATTAGAAGCCCAGCAGAAGGCCTGATACCCTCACTGGAAAAGCGGTATTTTACTGCTGCTTTTAGAAAAATTTGGGACTTGAGGAAGTTTGTTTTGCTTCTCTGCTGCTAACTCAGTGACTGTGAGTGTCACAATCTCAGTCTCCAGGTCTTGCAACTGTGCTTGTGACCACCAAATGAAAAGTTAAAGAAAAGAATATACTGTGTTTACAAAATGGAAAAAGGATGGAGGTATTGAATTGCAGAAGAAAAACAAGTTCTAAACCTAAATCTAACACATTCCTAAATCTGGGAGTGTTTCTAGATGCCTTTGTTCAAGTTAGGATTCCCAGCTATGCTATCCTGCCTAAAGCCAGGTTCACATCCAGCAGAGCTGGGGCAACTTAAATGCATTGGTATCTCTGTAAAAGACAGATGAATGACTGCAGGAATGACTGAAACACATTTTCATTCACTGTTAGGGTAATTTTGTTAAAGAGCTAGGCTGCATGAGATGTAGTTAGTTTTTCATACCAGAGACATTCAATAGAGGACTTTTTGAACAATTACTTAGAAAAAACATCTCCCTGATATATTTTCAGTCACACACAAGTGAAATTCTTCCTAATGCTCTTTGAAGGTGCCCTACTTGCTTGTACAGAGACTGAGAGGAAATCTCACACTCCTTCCTCCGTGTCTTTCCTTTAATGCCTACACACTAGACACAATGCAAATCTGGACTGCTGCCTTGGTAGTCTCGCTACCAACTGCTACTGGATCCTGGAGAACATAAAGCAGATGGAGCACATTACCAACAACTTGTTTTGCCAGCTAGTCAATCAGTTGAAAACACCCATGATCTAGCTATATTTTTTAGGAGAAAGTCGCGCAGAACAGTATTAAAGCTTATTAGTAGACAAGGCAAGAATATACAGATGAGAAAATCAGAGATAATCTCACCAGGTTCCTGTTCTGCACAGTGACATTCACAGAAAGACACTCTAGGTGACTTTAAAAAAAAAAATCATTGCTGAAACAAGCAGAAAACATGTTCATATTCACTCATCTAACTTACCGGGTGTTTGTAATGACAGTGTGAATATTTTCAGGACAATACCACCAATTTCTAAACTATACCCATGAAGTATTATGATGAAGATGACTGAAACTGATTCACAGAAAGGGATAAGAAGTAAGAAAGTAAATCCTTTACAGACAGTATGAGAACTTCAACAACTATCTGAGAAGTGTACTGCAAACAAGCTTCCTGAAACAGAAGCTGGGAATGCAGGACCCGAGTATACCTAATTAAGACCATTAAATGGGCTGTGACTCCCAGGCCCTTCACAATTCAAAAGTCACAGCATTAGGAAAAAACATCTAAATTTTCACCCACTTGGGGTCTGTGAAATATGGTGCATTAGCAGAAAATTTGGCTCACGAGAAGTTTGTCAGGAAAACCATGTGCTCTTTGGGAGTCTGTTCCCCAGTGAATCAAAATGAAAAGCACACTAACCATCAGGCAGCATTAGCTTCAGAGGCACAGAGTGAGTTCTGGCACCAAATTCATTTATGATTGCGATCTAGTACAGATAATTTGGGTTCTTGTCTAGTCTTGATCACAAATATTTATTTTCAATAGATGGAATACAGAATCCCATTTCCCACAATGATACTGCTGGTTCTCACACAAAACCTCTACCAGTTGTTGCAACTGTCCTCAATTTTACAAGACACACAGCAGTTCTTGCTAACAATGGGAAGGCAGCTTCACACCCTTATACTTTGATTAAATAGCAATCATGTTATTTTGCTGTTTCGCTCACCATGCATCGTACACATCTGTTATTTCAAAGAAAATTTATGTTTACACAAAGGCTCAAATAGGACTTGAAGGAGAAGGGGGGTTATGGGTGCATGAGTTCTAATCTCATCGTATTTTAATTTCTGGAAAGACAAAATTCTCTTTTCAGTTAAATAAATTTTGTTGAAAAGCACGTGCACAAACACAAAACCCAAACAGTATTTCAGCTTTTTAAAATGCATGCAATGAACTGAAATCAGAATAATTCTGGTATTTTAAAATTTTGTTTGTAATTAACAAAAAAGATCAATCAGTAGCAAAGCAAATGGAAAGGAAAATTAGCATCTTCAAATTGTTCATTAGCCTAGAATGCTAACAAATATTTTTGTGCTTTCTGCATTAGCCTCCATTTTCTTTTAGGCTCAGAGCAACTTCTACAAATGTTTTGTGATCAACAAAATGTATCTCTTTTTTTGTAAGACCCTGACATGATTCAGATGTGGGTTTCTTTTTTGAGGTTCTTTTAATCTGCTCCCCAGGTCCTTATTTATGCTCTCCCTTAGATACATGTGCCCCTTAGCAAAAAGCAAAATTTCCTATCATGTCCTGCCTGGGTCACGAAATATTAAATTCATTCCTTATCTCAAACCATGTGTTCACTAAGGCATTTAAAATGTTTATGAAAAAGTGCTGTGAATTCCTTCCTTTTGTGCATCAGTCAAACTCCAAACCCACTGCATTTCTGTGGGTGTACAAGCAATTTACATTTCAGCAATTTTCTGTTAGTCAGTATTACCTTTTATTCCAAGCAGCACAGAACTCAACTTAAAATTACGATGGGCAAACTTCAGAGGCCTTGGACCTTGAGTTTGTCTTGGGTATTGATTCATATGTGGTTAAACACTGCAGAAGTGACATTCTCCAGTGCATTAGACCATTTTTTTTCTAAGCCTTTGTCATCTGCAGAACCATGAGACCTGCCTTAGTGTCCCTGCCCTTGTACACTGTCTGGAGAAGGTCTGCAGAAGCCACAGGTGGTTTCCCTGTTGCACTGCTGAAGCCCACCAGTCTCACACTAGCACAGAAGACAACATCTGGCTGACGCAGAATGCTACAGAAAACTGTGACTTCAGATTTTGATACACACTTATCTAAATGAGGCTGGAGTGATTGAGGGGGTTCTTTTCATTCGATTCATTTTGCCATAGTACTGACACATGTGAAAATGTGCAGTTTTTTAATCTACACTCCCACGTTACCTGATTAAGAATGCTATAGCCCAGCAGGAGATTATCATCATTCCCATCTTTCAACGAGGAATAAATGTTCTAATCAGGAAATTTACACAACCATAAAGTCTTAAAAGAACTGAAATAAGTTCTAGCTTTGTAGTGGTGTATGCATGAATATTTTACCGAGCCTGCAAATTCCCCTTTAAACAAGCTCAAATCAAGCCAGGTACCTACACAGCCAGCCACTAAACAAAGTGCCCATCTAAACTACTGGATAATGAAGTGTCAAATTAAAATATGAAGAAGGCTACAGCATAAAATTAATGACTTCTCTGATGATCTGGCAGGGGGGGTGGACTAGAGGATCTTTTGAGGTCCCTTCCAACTCCTGATATTCTGTGATTCTGTGATGCCTCTGGTGAAGCACAGTTGTTTGTCATGTTATCCAAAGTGGTTATTTAAAATAAGCTGGGGTTGGTCCACCACCATACAATTAGCCCTTTGTAAAAGGATATCCCTTTTTTGTAGCTAAATTTTCAGTTTTAATGAAATATCAGATCACCAGTTCCAAATCCCCATCTGTGTAAGTGGCAGACACACTCCACACCATGCTACTCCATCATTTTCAGCAAAGAAAGGATATACACCACATACTGTATTCCAACAAGGCATTAGTTAGATATATCAGCTCACTTAATTCAGACCTTGGTTTCAGTCAAAAGAAGGTAATTAAAATAAATGAGCTGACTGACAGAGAAGGTGAGTGTGAGAGCAAGTTTGCTCACTAGAAATACCATTAAGGTTACTCTTGACTATCATGAATGCAGAGACACCGAAACAGCCCCTGTAAATTCCCTGTAGCTAAGAAATCAGGAATGCATGTAAGAGAATTAAAAGCTTTTCATTCCTCTTTCTTTTAGGAAATGCCACAGCCCTACTCAAGAACTTCAATGGACAGGAAAAACCTTAGCCTTCTTAGAGTTTAGAGAAAGACTATAAAAAAGAAAGATTTCAGTGAATGTCCAAGGGCTCCTCACAGCCTGGTCAGTTTGGCAGGCCTCAGCTGACTGAGGAATTTTGGTTTTGTTAAAAATTATCAAGGAGGAGTCTCTGAACCAAAAACCAGAACAGAGAGAATCTGAAATAGATCCACTCTCTTAAAATGCCTCAGTAGAAGCTTTTAAAATGCTTGACACACTCAGAGGAAGAAATGTCTTTTTTTTTTTTTTTAGGAAAATTGTGATGGAGCAAACTAAGGGGACAGAATTGTGATCCTGAAGAAATCAGTTGTAAAGAGAGATAAGCAGAAGGAGCAAGACTCACCTTTTGGTGATTGACAGTGACTTTTAACAGCTTGAATCCTGACACAAGCACCTCAGCTAAATGCTTGTCACTCACGATGCTTCAAAGGAATGACCTGTGGTAACCAGACTAATGACCAGAATTGGAGAAAGGAAGATAAAACTTGCTTTTACAGAAATGCTCTTTATTGATATGCCATTTGTATATTATCAGCTAGAGACTGAAAATATGTGGGAGGTCTGTGTGCCGTCCTAGCTGAAGTGGAAATCTGAGTACACCATGAGTAGTCCAAAGCTTTCCATTGGGGCACAACACTCAGGATATTTCCCAAGCTGACTTGCTGCAATTTAATTGTGGAAAGCACTTCAAGGAGAAAACAGTGATTTACACTTCGTGTCAGGCTGACTACAGCTGGACCACTAAGTTTAGCTCGGATCTAATATAAAGATATCAACCTAAGTCACTGAAAAGTAGGAGCCTGCACGTTACTGCTCTGCCTTCTGGCTAAACAAAAAGGTCGAGGAGACTGTAATGCACTGGGATTGCATTGACTGTCATTAACATCAATTCTAAAGTGGCCAAACTCTCTCACATTTGACTTCAAAGATTGGGCAGGTGGTTGCTTTGTTCCATTTAGCAAGCCAAAGGCAAGTGGTCCTCTGGCAGCTTCCCACAGCAGCCTTAATATCTGTTACAGTTGCTTTCCTCATCTTGCTCTCTTACTCGATGCCATAATTATTTTCTCATTTCTAAATTCACTATTAATTTTAATTAAGCTCATCTACACTCATTAGTTTAGCTAATCTATCTTCACTTTTAAACATACACACACATATCAGTTCATTCTGATGTAGAGTTGTCATGGAAAGTTTTACACAGAGAGGCAGAAAGACCCACATATGTAATGAAATAAAAGGGCTTATAACTGCAGCTGGTTGGGGATTTTTTAATTAAGCTTTTCCTCTCCAAAAAAGCCAATTAGTTGGGATTGAAAGTTTTCAGAGACCTACATCCTGTTTAATAAAATTTTAATCTGAAGTTTTCTCTGGTGAAAAGTAGAGAATAATCACTAGCTAATACAAATCAAACTTAGAGGTCAAAACTGCTCTACAACAGAGGAGGTGCTGAACATGCTGCATTTGATTATAAGACCGGCTCTGAATCCGCAAACGAAAGCCTCACAAGTCCCTCGCCGTGAAGGAGCTCGAGTGATCTTGTTTTCATTAGATACTCTGGATTTCATTCAGCACTAAAGCACAAATTTCAAATCTCCAATTATTTTCATGTAGCTAAAGACTTGTTTTGAGATATTCCTCCATTTTCCTCCATTGTTTCTATGGAGGACTAAATGAGAGAGGTGATAAAATGCATTGTTATTACTATTAGTATTACTACTATTATGATTAAGGTGATTTTCTGAGATCTCCTGCTCACAGATATTAAATGATGCCTCAATGCTTGAGTAAGCCATAAAGTTTAGCAAGGTAGTTCTAGACTCATCTGGTCCTGTATATAAAACCAAGTATTCCTGTTCAACTAACAATGCAAATCGATACCAATTAACTACTTCACGTGCTGCTGAATCAGATAATATTGTCCATGGATTGCATCAGTCCTTTGTTTACTCTTCTACTTTGCTACTGAGATTCTTTACAGGACACAACAACTATTTTCTGTTTATTCCACCCCTGTCAGACTCTTCTATGTGCAATATTCTGCAGAGAAACAAGGAGTTGCCAAGGTACCATATTCACAGTATGTTATCATCCAATATCCGAACAGTTGCTGGAACCAGATGTTTCAGAAGATGATAAAAGACCCTACAGGAAGCAGATGTGAGACAATCTGCTCTACCTAACTCACATGCAGAACTATATCCAATCCACAAAGTTCATCTATATATTTTCAGAGCTTGAAAAAATGTGGCATATTTACAGTATCAGCCCTAACTCATATGTTGCCTCACCAGCTATATCCTCTAAGTCTCCATTTTTATCCCTTTTCTGCCAGCCCTTTCCAATGTCCATCCCAGGAACTCACTTTGCCTACAAATATATTTTCAGATATTCAGAAGAATATGCAAGTATCAAACTAGATTTAAGTAGCTTTGTGGTGTTCTGTTTAACTATGTACATACATTTAGCACAGATATTACCCAAGACGAAACGTATTATGTTATTTTATAAAGCAAGGTAGAGGCAAATTGATATGATTCCTTTCATTATAATAGGAAAGTAAGGTTTGTAACCTTGGACTAACAGGTCATCCTCAGGTCTTACTCTTGTGGGTGAATCAGTGAAACTGCACAAGGTAGACATTTTTATGAATATTGCAGTTTACTGTGATTTCATGTTTCACCTTTTATGGCCTCCACTTACTATGGACATAAAATAATTCTCCAGCAATTGTTGCAATCAGAATTCAACATCACCTATTCTCTTTGGAGATGGAGGAAATATGTGGGTTGCATCTGAATACCTGAGGACAGTAGGGCTCACATATTCATGTATTCAATTTTATGAAGATGTCCAGAGGATAATAAGACAAAATAGGATTTATTTATTTTTATAGCCTTTTTTTTTTTGGTCTTCTATACTTTCAAGTACATCATAGGCTATTTTTTTTTTTCTAACATCATTTGGAACAGACCCGAGTCCATTTGAACATGAAACCCAGCACAGACATTTGTTTGAGAGACAATTTAGATGTGCTTTGGTGATACAGAAAATGCCCTTGTTTTTGTGCATCTATGAATTACATTAAATGTGGAAACAATAGTATCCCAAAGCTTTATAATGATGGCCCACTTACAGAAACTCACAAACACAAAAGAAGAAAAATATGGCAGTCAGCTTTTTCTGGCCCCCAAATCCATCTACATTGTAGATTCACATTTGTGTACAGAGATGCTCAAAACTGGCCAAAAAGGGAGGTGTGAGCAGAGGGTGCATTATGAACACTCGGAGAAATGTCAGCATTTCAACCTAAGAGCATATTCTGTTGCCATGACAACGTGATGTAAAGTGTTTTCTTAAAGAAAAATATTACAATTTAAATGGAAAAGAAAAACTCAGTTAATAGAGCAAATTTAGATGATGTGTTTTATGAGGTTGTGACACAACATCTATTACCATAAACAGATATTTTTTTAAATCCCATAGAAAATAAATGCTTGCTTCACAGAAATGACATTCTATTAAAATCTGTCATTAGAAATGAAGTTTACCAAGTACTTTTTTTTTTAAAAAAAAAAGGATTCCAAATTAATTTCATATATTTTCTATCAGACATTCAAAAAACACATTATGGTTTTCTCCCTCATTTTCTACGTAAACTACTGATCTAAAGTAGCTTGATATTTTATGCAGTACCAAGGATATGTTAAGTGCTGTAGAAACACTTAATGTGCCACTGGCCTCCACCCTATAATTGCATCGGTCAAAGGGTAAAGAAAGGGAATATCATTATCCCATTTCAAAGTAGGAGCAGAGGCACAGGGCATGTGAAGCCAGAGGCCCAAAAATCACATGAAAAGCTTCCAGCCGTGTTGGGAATTACATCAAGATTGCTGTAGCCCGGTCATGTAATTTACAATGTCATTCTCATCTGCTCACGCAAAGGGAGAAATTGGTGACTATTTTTCTTCAAACGTTTACTGAGGTTTACAGTTATTAAAGCTTTCATCATTTAGTCCTGCCTAAAACGTTCAAATTTGTGTCACTGCTTGGAAGCGTGACCCCTGCCTCAGGGCAGGCACTGGGACGGAACAGCAGTGACAGAAATACCGAGGCAGCCCTCCAGGCCCTCGCTCGCTGGCCATTACAATGAACAGATTATATCTCCCACAGTGGCAAGAGAGAAGGTATTTTTATGTCGGTCTAAGTGACCTTGTATCAGTTAGCTGGAGCTGGAGAGTTTCTACCTACACCCCACACCTTTGTAATAAAGACTGATACTTTAAAAAAAGGTAAAAAATCTTGAGAAATGCCTCAAGCTGGCCTTGTTTCCTCCTTTGCCAATAGTCTTGCTGTAAATAAAAAGCTAAATTATTTAAGAGGTAATGAATTAAAAAACTTGGATTTGAAAATTTACTTGACAGCTCCCCAAAAGGACTCCTCAAGAATAAATAGAGAAACATGCCCCCAACCTGCCTGCTGCCTCTGCAAAAAAAGATCTCAGCAACAAAATCTTCATCCTGCCCAGAGATGAGCACTGGAAGTATGTGCTCTGGCATGTGGTATGACAATGATTTATTTGGTAGTTTCTTGGAGTCAGCAGAGAATGGGGTCCCAGCAGGGCAGAAGAGGAGATGCCACCAACCTTTTGGAGAGCACAAAGAGACTGAGGCAGAGGAAAGCACTGTAAAAGAAGACCATAAAAGAAGGTCTTGGCTTGCAAATGTCATGGTAGCATCACTGTGTTTCACCCTTAGTGGTGGGATTTCATTGAAAGGGAACCTGGAGAAGCAGGAGCATCAGAGAAGAAAGGAGGGAACCAAAGAGTTCATGCTCATGTTAGAAAGTGCATAAAGCAGTTTGAGACCATTGCTGTGTGACAAGTGCCAAGTAGTGGGGCACGCTCAGCTCTGTCTGCTGACAAGGACCTTACGCTGGGATCAGAGAGGGTCCAGCATCTTACAGAATTCTTTAAACAAGCTGCATTGTTTAGATCTGAAGTCCCCTGGAGAAGGAGTGTTGAATTCAGTCCTGTTTAAAACGGAGGATAAGAGTGATTTGCTGGAAAGGAACATTCTGGGTAGATACTACAGCAATTCCAATATAAAAGATTACTTGTCTTGTTAAAAGCTTACAAGCTATTTGTCATCTCAATGATCTGTTCCTTACAATGTCAGGTTCTGGAAAGCTGTGAACTCCCAGGTAATGAAACAACTCAGTTAGTGCTAAGAAAAGTATCTTGTATACAGAATTATGGCTTTGCAGTCCCATCTAGAAGGTGATGATCATGGTCTCCTTGCTGCTTTCAAAAATATACCTGAGAGGTCTGTATTATGTGAGATACGGTAAAAGTGAGATGTTGAGACCCAAGAGCCACCTTTTCAGGGAAGGGAGCTTCCAGCAAAGCACAACCAGGATTGTCCTACACTCTGGAGCCCTGAAAAGACATCACGAGCTTAGGGAATCTTCCTACGTACAGCATAGCAAATTTGCGTTGCAGCTGCCCATGTGTCAGGATGCACCTTGTTCCAGACCTGGAAACCTTCCTGGGTGATACCTTCACTGAGGGGCCAGAATAACACCACATGAGCTCTCACACTGCTAAGGCTCCTCTAGTAGTATTTTAGCAGGAATACTGGTATGTTCCATGGCCTCTGTAGCATGATAAAATCACAGAGCATTTATTATTCTTCTGCTGTCACACATAAGACCTTAACCCAGTTCCAATTTTCCTCCCAAGTGAAAAGGGACATATTTATTTTCTTCTACCCTTTGTTTACCTCATATTATGAGGCTTAAAAACTCTGTCATGTGGAAACACTGCTTCACCCATGTTTGTACAACACCTAGAGCAAGAGGACCAGGGGGCAGGTGGTCTCTAAGGGTTCCTGGAATATAATAACAGACATGGAGAGTCTGCCTTCCCATACTCTAATGCTGGGACTAAAAAATTGATTTTAAGAAATGCCAGCAAGTACCTAACCAAAGAGACATTCCTCAGGTGGAATTAGAATCTTAACTGATATTTAGGATGATTCAAAAAAGGAAGTTTTTCTGTTACTTCTTAAGTATTTCAGAGGTAACACAATTCAGTGAACATAGCTGGTCCCTGCCCCATGCTTTTTTGCCCTTAGAAACAGGATTGCACAATAAGAACCTGCTCCTCCATCTAATGTATAAACTAATAAATCTCCTCAAAAGAGCAATTAACCAAACTCACCCCCATACCACTAGTGTGACGGTGGACCTCTACTGGTGCACTTTTTTATGACATCGAATGCAGCCTGCCTTTCTGATGCACCCATGAGATTAGATCAAACTGGCAGGTAGAAAACCATATCTTTGTACTTTTAAATTCAGCCAATTTGATCGGGACTTGCTGAGAAACAACCCCATGATACCATTTTAGAAAGGAAAATAGAAAGAAAACACAGATTCATGGCTCTATTTACAATAGATTTGAACTTTCAAGCCCATAACTGTGAGAAAAAGAAAGAACACAAACCAGACTCAGAACTATCATCTTATCTCTACGGTCACACCTGTGGCTTTGTTGACACAAAGCTACCTACAAGAGATTATCAAAGTTGGAGCTAACCGTATCTCTGCAGCATCAAATGAATGTTAAGTCAGTATCACAGGCACAGAAGATGCTATTTGCTCTGCTAACTGCATCACTAATGTCTTTTCACCATACATCTCTGAAATACAGCTCGTGAGAGGGAAGATTGCTCATTGGAACAACAAGTAAGGAAGCTCAGAGATATTTTGCTCAAAATAGAGAACTTGAATTACTCCAGTGAGATCAATGGAAATTCAGAGGAAAGCCTGAATAAGAAGTTTGGGATTTGACCCTAAATCATTTTACAAAATTACAAACAAATTGAGTTTCTACAATCTGGTGAAAGCTATAATTATGTTTTCATAAAAATCAGAGAACTGTTGAAATCTTATTTCTGATAGTTCCCACAGAGGCATCTATAAAGACTTTTCTTTACTATTTAGTTCCAATAACAGACAACATATGAGGTGTCAGATTAGAGAGAGCAACGTGGGACATGTCACCTCCATCACCTCTCTTCCAAAGAAGCCACTAAACAATTGGTGCCTTTTATTAAGTTGTGTTAAGGACCGAAGTCTCAAGCTCTAACTTGATTTAGGCAAAATTCTCACAGAAAAGGACAATTAAAATATATTTCCTACGATGGTAAAAACATTCTACTCGCCAAAGGTGAAACATCATTTTAAATGCCTTAACTCATGAGATGACATAAGTAGGTGTCAAAAGGCAGCTGGCATAAACATCAGACTTTCTTCCATCCTGTGCACCAGAATCAGACAGAACTTAAGTGAGGCAGTACAGAACATTTCAGGGAGCAGAAAAAAAATTCTCACTAGCTCACTGAGAACAGATGTTTTATGGAAACAGTTTGGCTTTAGCAAACCTCTGCCAAAGCACTGGGAATTTCCATCAGAAACCCACCAGTTTCCAGGCAGTTCAGTTGATGCCTTTTGGCAAAACTGGGTTTCAGTACTGCTGGGGTCAGCCCACACACACCATCCACACCTGAACACCTACCCCGACGCCATGGCCTCCAGCTCCCACGCAGCAAGGGGCGCTGCATGCAGTAACTCAGGGTGCTGCAAGGAGTCCCAGAGAGCAAAACAGGGATCCCCCTTGGAGTCAGGGCAGATGGCTGCTCTGCTTCAACTATGGGAAGACCAAAGAAGTCTAATAGTTAGGTTTGCAGTTCAAACAGAGTGGAAGTTCTCACTGAAGCTGGTCTGCTCAAAGCCTGCTAATGTTGCAACTTGGGTCCTCATGTTTAAACTATGAGGAAATCTTTATCACTAGTACTATCCACTGTGCCATAGAGACAACAGCATGTTTAGAGCAGCACAGAATAAAAGTGTAAATGTATAGGAGAAGTTGCACCTGACAGGTGTTGCCTGACCCCCCCACCACCCACCAAGCTGGCATTACAGAAGCCATCTTCAGCCAGGAAATAATTTCAAGACTTGCTTTAGCTTGTGAAAAACATTAAGATTCAAATGAAATATTCTTTTATGATATTCTCAATTTTTTTTCTTTAAATGGAAAGCGTGCCTTTCTGGCCTGATCTACCCCAGAAACTCCTTTAAAATTAGAACCAAACAGAATTCCA
This sequence comes from Heliornis fulica, assembly GCA_013399135.1. Lineage (NCBI taxonomy): Eukaryota > Metazoa > Chordata > Aves > Gruiformes > Heliornithidae > Heliornis > Heliornis fulica. The sequence goes on from VXBZ01006545.1 coordinate 303,688, forward strand.
TTTCAGATGTGTTTTAATGAAATGATATCAGACAGAAGTATTGTGTGCTATGGAGAAGGTAATCGGTATTCACTGCCAGCTGAATGGTGTCGGCTGGGCTGACAGGCTGACAATGCTGTATTTCCACACATCTAGTTTTAATTCCAAAGCACAGATCAGTAATGTAAAACCATCTATTCCTAAGGCTGCGCTCTCACTCAAAACTGCCTGCATTTGGTCAGACTGAATTCTCTCTTGTCTAACACCTTTGGGTGCCTAACAAAAGCCACAGGAGTTTAACAAACCAAAGATTTTTTTGGTGCACTTTTTTACCAGCATAGTTTCCTCCCCCATATCACAGAGAGAAGTGCAATGGCAGAGCCCGGGTGCAACACACACACGGAATTTGGGCTTACATTGTTATTGCAAACATCAACACTGCACACACAGTGGGAGCAGAGCCCGGCTGTTTGCCCTGAAGCTCACACTATGTAGACAGGATTTAGTGAAACAAGTTTACATAAATAAGCACAACAAGCTTTCTAGTCACTTTACCATTAAACGCTTGCGTAATAGTCTCTGTATTATCTCACATACAGTGGGTGATGAAACTATGACAGTAGGACAGGAAAGCTGGAAGTTTCAAGGAAAAAACAAATGCTGCATTTTGCTGTTGACCAAGATCTTTTATATACCATTTTCTATTTGCACTAATATATTTTAAAGACAAATCACTGAGAGAAAGAGTACCCTGCAGCCAGGAAAGAAGCATGCAGAGGCTAAGCTTTACACCTTAATTACATGTTGGAGTCTGCTGGGGAGGAACAGCTTACTGAGAAGAAAAAGGAATAGAGAAAGAATAAGCAAGCAGCAAGTTTAAGGATGAATTATATGAATTATATTATATTATATTANNCCCCCATCACCCCCCAGCCAGATACAGCAGGACAGGCACTGGAAATATGCGGTGCCACCCATCCTGCCAGGCAGAACCAGGGTCTTTTCAAGGGCTGCATGTTCTCCCAGCAAGGGGAAGGGCTGAGCATGGGCATCGTTCGATATCAGTAACTCCATCTCCTCCACCTTCCTCCTGAATAACAAAGCAGCCACTCAAGCCTGCCACGTGCATGCACTTGTTCCTGATGATGTGCTCTCTAGAACAAAAATCCTGCTCATCTTTTAAGTGCCACCATTTCACAATGTGCCAACATACTTTATTTTTGGTAATAGCCCTTCACCTAACACACTAAGACAAGTGTGCTCACTCAGTCCCTGGATACTGTTTAAATAGCATTCCTAGCAACAAGCATCCTTTGCCCGAACGCAGAGAAGCGCTACCTGCTCACCACACTCCTCCCTGTTTAGCTGCAGGCTCATGAGGATGCTGTGCTCAGCGTCCCTCTCACAGAACCGCTCCATGGCAGGATGAGAGGCAGAAGAAAAAACACCTCCTCCACATCTCGGCGTGCAGTGAGGAGTGAAAGGCCAGCGCCTCAGGTAGGTTATCGGCAATACCCAATCCATGCATTCAGTCCCCAACCACTATTTCCAGACTCCCCCATCTCTCTTGCAGACTTCTCTTGCCCGTGTACCTGCTGACACAGGGGTTTGCCCTTTTAATAACAGTTCAGTTCAAAACCAACATGCAGCTCCCCAGTATGTTTGACTCGCGATCAGCAATTTGTTTCATGTGACAAGACTGCTGCTCCCAGGCAGTCTCATTATCTACAGCAGAAATCAATGCAATATTCTACTTACCTATGATAAGCTGCATCTTCAGGCCATAACAAAACCCATTTTATAAGGGATTTCTCAACGTTGTCTATATATCTAGCCAGTATAGACCTCTCATAAAATTAAAGTAACCTTTATACTTCAACAATAAACCTAATATACAGTTGTGTACACATAATGCCATCATAGATTTCATATCATTTATGGATTGGTCTTTCAGCTTTTTTTAATTTAGTAGTGATAACATGCTTAGCTATGTCCTGTATTTGCCCAATGTATGTAGCTCTAGCTGCACCATCAGATATAATATGGTTCAATTTTCATATCCTGTATGGATAAAACCTTATCAACCAAACCCCCACAGCAGTCCTGCCCTTTCTAAAAAACACTCTTAACTTCAGGTACAGAGGAACTCACTGAAGTTATGAAATGCAAGTCTCAGCATCTTCAGGAAATAATATGAAAAACAGAACCACTGCCTATAGAAACACCGTATAGGAAAACAAAACTTTCTGTTAGCTAATTTGCTACTGTTTTGCTGAAGTGCTCTCAGAACAGGTTTCCACAGTTAACATATGATCTTCAGCTTTCAGGAGTGGAGGCACTCAAAAGGAAATTACACATTCTCTTTCCTTCCTTTTTATAGGAACTTCTCCTCCACTTCAAATGTTAAATTGCTCATTTTTCTCAGCAAAAATGTCAGTGGAAAACTTCACTTGCACTTGAATGGGTGGAGACAGAGAACATGGGGGACTGAGGGTTGACTGAGTCCTTAAGCTCTATTAACTCTAGCAGACACCAATCCTGGAGGGGCTGGATGGAAACCAGCAAACAGGCAGGCTAGGAGAGTAAGTGGACATCAGAAGAAAGGATGAATTCAGGGAAAGCTTCACCCTGGGACAGCCCAGCCTCAGCAGACAAGGTGTCTCAGCTTTTTTCCAAGGGGATCAGAAATCCCCAGACTACAGAGATGAATAAGATGAGGCTTATTTATACATCTATACAGCAAAGCAGCTTGGAAAACATGTTGCTTTTGTCTGGTAATTAAGAAGAGCAGTTTTTACAACTCCGGTGAATTATCAGAGAATGTAAGGCCAGACCTTTTAAATGTCAGTATTGTTCTCCCACCCCCCTACCCCACGTATTTTAACAAAGCCACAGTGTAAAAAGGATTAATTAGTATGTTAAGAAAAGGCACACATCCACAGATGATACTGGATACATTTCTGCACTAGAACCTGAAATTAATTACTTTGTGTGCAAGTTCAGATAGGTGTATTCAAAAAAAAAAAAAAAAGACTTGATAAACCTGACTACAAGTTCTTTAGGGGTCCCTAGTAATTGTGTTTTTGTTATTTTGACTGACATTTCACTTTCTCTTAAGTACATTGTAATTCTGCTCTAAGGAACTATATGGAATGTTTTATTTAAAATCTTCAAAGTATTTTCTAATTCTTTCCCCTTCACAACACATCTCTTGTTCTGCAAGCCTTTTTATAACAGGGAAATTAAAAAGAATAAAGATATAAGAGCATTCATAATGCATCATTTAGGTAGTATGTTTAATTAATGTGAACAAATTCATCATTTTATTCTGGTTATCAAGATGATTTAAGCAACACAGGATTTTCATCAAGCATGAAATTGGTGCCATGGCCTACAGAGCTCTGTTAGAAACTTACTTGGGATCAGTTTTTACACCACAAGTTACCCTACTTGTTTATTTTCATGCACTTATGCTGGTTTATACATACACTCGTTAGAAAGGTAAAGTTGTAACTGGCATCACAAAAGCATATATATGCTTCTCCAATTAATTATTTGGACAGAAAGGACAAACAATGCTTTAAAAAGGAAAGTAGTAGCACAAGAGTTTCTAATGGGAAGAAAGTACAGTTAAACTGAACAGTTTTCTGTCTCATCCTATCCCAATAACTTGTTCTGGTCTTCTGAAATATTCATGAAGAATAATTATCACCATTTATGGTCAAAATAAAATGCTGTTAATGGCACATGATTTTCTAGCAGTTCCTAACATTTTCTCTTAGCAATTGACCATTTGTTTGACTTGCACTTGGCTCCAGCTTATTATGGCCCTCAGCATTACCAGAAGGGCACATTTAAAAAGAAACAAATATGTCATTAGGGTCAAAATTAATCATAATAACATTGAATTTTAGAATAAACAGAGAAAAATATTTTTGTTGGAAAACGCGTTCTCTAACACTATCTGAACAGCCTGAGATCTTGTTTATCCAAATCAACATTGGCTACGGAGCCACATTTACTAAACAGATTTCACAAGGAGCTCACAATAATCCTGCCCAGAGTCTCTCCACAGCTGGATGCCGAAGCCACTGGCCAGCAGGGAAGTGTCTTTTGTGGAGATTATCTGTCAGTAGCAAAAGGATGTTTAACTCACAGCAAGATGTTCAGCTGTCACAGTACACTGACTGCAACAGACACCAAAGAACAGCAACTTCCCTCATCCCTTTGCCTTGTAATTTATTTCTTTTAATTTTTAACACTTTAATAGTGGCACAGTTCTAACCTTACTGGGAAGCAGCACCAGTTACCCGCCGAGGCTTTGAAGAGGAGCCTGGGGCCATCTGCTCAGATGTAAGTGCAGTAACAGGACAAAGTAAAAAGGAAAGTGAGGTAAACACGCAGTGATATTCTCTGTGCTTTTCTTGTTTGAATCGAAACTAAACATCCTCCCTTTCCCAAGAACAAGTCCTACTTGAAATTTTAAAGCCTCTTGAGTGTTGCTGGCTTGTCTGGACTGCAGTCCTCAAGCCTTGAAACCTCAGAAGATTTCTTGGAATTGTACATAGGAATAATATTACATATATAAGAACTCGATCGACCTAAACATGTTCAATTACTTCCTCTAAGCGTGGTCTTAGTGCAAGAGGGTATTTTGCTATTAAAAAACCAGGGAAATGTAAACTCCATGTTTTTTTTCTCACTACAGTTTGATTGTAGTATTTGTTTGTTAACTCACAGAAAAATAATTTGCAGTTATATGTGACTATTCAAAAACAATCTTAAATTGGACACATTATTATAAAATGAGACATGAATATTTTCCTTTTGACAATTTGCTAGATTTTGTTTCACTAGAAACAAAAAAATCAGGATGATCATGATGTTCTGCACTGAAACCAGAGAGCATCCTCAAACTCTTTACCAGGCTAAGGTTTGTAACCCACAGGTAACACAGATGCATGAAGGGTTCAGGGACTGTCAGGAAACCCCACCTTGTGTCCTCTATCCTCCAAAACAATGTATGCCTATAATTGGATCACCCTCAAAATAAACAGATGATTACTCCTGCATAAGATAAGCTTAAAAGAGAGATCTCTTCTTGTTTAAACAGGCAAGCCATACAGTAACACCATTATTTTTAAGCTTCCCTCATAGAAAGAGCAGTCAGACGAGTGGATTTTCTCAGGGTAACCTCCACAGTATGACTTTGCATGTATGTACTTCTAAGAGTAATAATATACATTCCTCACTCAGGTGAGGGATTTCAGCAAGGCTCGCTTCGTCAGTGCCCGACAACTCAGTAAGACATAACAAGTAACAAAGCCCATCAATTTTCAGTATCACACAGGTTCACTCCAGCATCCCTTCCTAATCTTTAAAGCACCCTACCCTTGAGCATAGCTATTTGCTATTACAGGTGAGGTTGCACAAGCATATGGTGAGTGGAGGCCCAGTGAGCTGGAACGTCCTGTTTCAGCTGATACTCTGCAGAACTGTTTGGCTGTGGGAGCTCAGCAATATATTTTGAAAGGCTTCACTATGCAGCTATAGATCTGGTTTGCTTCCCCCTCAGATATTGTTCATGCTTCAGTTATCATCCACAAAATTAGCGATAAGCAATATTAAGCAGAGCACTCTGTATTGCAGTTCTGCCCAAGAGGGCTGATAACAGATTCCAGTCTCTTTATGCTTTTTGCCTTTGCAGGAAGCTGACTGACTGCTTTCCTGGGAAGCAGATAAGTCTTCTGAGGTTTATGTTAACGCAATGTCTGTCACATCCCTCCTGCACCTTCACTGGGAGATTTCAAAGCCTTGGTGGAAATACTAAAATGGAAGACCTTTCTGCTAGCGCTTTTTCAATGAGGATGCTATGATGCAGAAATAAGTAGTAAGGATATTTCAGCTGCTTGCCATGCATAAAAAATGCATGCTCTTCAGAACACAACCGCTGATAGCAATTAGTATGTATTTATAATACATCTATGAGCAACTGCATTCTTACCTGGCTATTGTGTGGTACATAAATAACCTTCCAGTTTGATGTGCCACAAGCCCACAGATTTTTTTAATTTAATGCATGCTCAGTCCATTAAGAACAGTATGAATCACATACAGCTATCCCACCCTTCATAGCCTATGGTTTAGAATACTGTTCATGAGCCTACATCCTGGCTTTTCTGCCCTCAGCCTGTTCTATCAGAGGCAGATCTTCCTAGAAGTCTTAATAAGCTATCTCCCATGCTGTTTGTATATGTTATTTGCAGGTTTGGTGTTCTTTCCCCTACAGATTTAATTTATTTGGCCTGATATTTTCTTTAAAGTGTCTAGAGGTAATACTTGTCCCTGTACTACCCACCCTATGGTGCTGGTGCCATGCTATGACCACTGCCACACAAGCCCTTTGCCTGCAAGCAGGTTGCCCTTCTGTTCCTTCCAGAGGATTCAAAATCACAGTAATGACTCTGAATCAAAACAGTATATCCAAAGAAATGCAGCAAGACATGCATCCCTTGCCCCTTTAGCAATAGAAGTATAAAAATAATTCCAAAATTCACCAAGAGCCACAGCAAGTGACAAAAGTTTTGTTGAGTGTTATCCATCCATCTTGCATTTTTACACTCTTGTATATTTTTCCTTCAAGGTTAATATTTCACAGCTTCATACATTTTTTACTGTTATTCCTTATTATCTTACTCCAACTTGTTTTCCAAACCCTTACCCTCATCAAAACAATAACATCAAACGGAAGCATTTCCAATGGTTGCTTTATGCTGAAGCACATCTGCCCTGTTGCAAATGAACACAGAACACCATTCACTCTTGTGTGTACCTCTAGCTAGCTAGCAAATTACAAACTGTTGAAGTCATTAGGGATGTAGAACAAGAGCCTCAGCAGATGGGAGTATGCTGACTTACCATAAATGAAGATCTAGTTCCTGCTAGGAAATGAGAACTATCTAAATCATTCAAGTGTACTCCCTAAGTCTCATAAAAATATTCTGAGTCATCTGACTGATAAACTATGCTAATTTAGCCTGATTGTTCTCTTTAATCTTAACGATTGCCTAGAAACCTCAGAGGGTATTTTGGTTGGCATCAAGAGAACAGCATACTCACATGAATGCCAGTTGCCTGTGTGCTGGTTATCCTGTCTCAGAGCCTCAGAAACCCACGCAAGCATCACTGAATGGTCCTGAATTCCTGTAAGAAGAAAAATGGACAAAATTTTCATATGTTGGACTTACCTAATTAACTTTTTTCTTGGTAGTCTCCTCAGTATTTGATGCAAAACAATGTCCTAGGTGGGCTATTAGGGCAATATGCTTCAAATTAGGAACCAGTTGTATAAAGTGAACCATCACTCGAATCTGTCACAACTTCTTAACAGACAAATAATAAATATTTTTTTAAAAAGTATAACACTTTCTTCAAGCTTTCTTGTAAGCAAGCATCCTCTAATTTTCATCTGGGGTTAGCACCAGTCCCCTGATGAGAGAACTGCACAGTCACTTATATGAAACCCATGCAAGAATTGTGAGAAACCCAAGAGCACCGAGCTCGGAGTGAGCAGTCTAATGCCTTCTAAAGGCCTCTGGAGTTTCCCTAGAAATGATTTTAACGGATTCCAACAAGAACAACTTTGATTGTCCCATGGGGTTTCAAAGATGTAGCAACCAAATCACAGAAACCATGACTCTGAAAGGCAGCTGACAAATCTAGAATTTGCTAAGATTCAGAATGAAGATTTATATGTCAGACAACTGACTGTGTTTCAGGAGCTGTCATTTCTAGGAACATCAGTTGGAGATATGATTACTACCTATGCAGAGCCCCATACATATTACAATGTATATGTAGACATTTCAGTAAGCAGCAAAATAAGACAGAAAGAAGAGTAGTAGGAGGGAAGGGAAAGCAACTTCATGTAAATAAACAAAGTGATTTCTTAAGACTTAATTTGAATACATATCGCCTCAGAAGGTTCAGGTTTACTTTTCCATCTCAGTACACAAGGTAATTAACTTTCCTCATGAGTTTCTATGTACTGTTTACTATTCTTGGGATTTTAATTTTTTTTTTTTTTTAATGAGAGTATGAGAGTCACGCTATCCTGAAGCAATTAATGACTTGTAATTGTAAACTTGTTATAAATAAATTCTGGTCTTGTTCTTGTGGACTTTCCAGGACCTCTGCCACCCCAACCCCCCTCTGTCAGAACAGCCTGTTGCTCAGAGCCTCTCAAGAGTTCACAAGGTTTCTTTCTTCCTCAGAGGAAAAATCTTATACATTACTGAACACGCCATAGCAGAAATATTACATTATTCTGTTACCACACAGCTTAATGGCATTCAAATATAAGGTTATAACCACATCACAAATATCAACCTTGAGAAGAAATTAAAAAGCCAAAGAATACTAAATTACCCCATGTAGGTGATCTAAACTGGTTATAAATTAATAACCATGAAGAAAGTTGAAATTCTGAAATTCCGAACAGGTAATTTAAACATCTGAAACCTTCTGTAAAACACAGAGAACAGACAGTCTCTAATCCTACCACCTTTTCTCACTGAGTACTAGTACATGGTTTTATTTAAAAAAAAAGTAAAATTTAGAAGATTTTAGAGACAATTCTCCACATTCCTAGCTTTGTTTCTCTAATCATTCATCTCTTCTGTAAGCTGCCACAACTCTGCAGAAACCATTCCACTCTGTTCATATTGGACCTCTAAAAATGAGAAAACGGTTTCTTGGCTTGAAGAAACAAACTATTTATCTTCTGCTGCCTTAGCAACTCCACGTACTGGGATTTGCTACAGCTTTGATCTGGTCTCGGTTCTTGAATATGCCAGTTCCTTGTTGAAGAAGTAATCAAGACCAGTAATTTTTCCCAGTTTCTAGCAGAATGTCCTTAGTGAGCAAAGTGTTAACATGCAGACTTTAAATCATTGTAGTGATTTAGCAACATGCAATCCATTGATTTTAGCAGATGATGGGGTGTTTGCTATCAATACTCTAACAAACCTTACGTATCAACGGGACATTGATGCATAACCTGAATGCACATGAAGGCTTAGCATTAGCACTGTTGCAACTATATCAGTCCATATTATGACCAATCAAGCTTCAAAGGAAGAGGTAATTACTATTATTAGCCTAGGTGGTAGAATTAAAGGAAAAAAAACCCAACTTTCTAGGGTACATAAATTCTTCTTTAGGTCTCTTTTTCACAGACACCAATTCAAGAAGCATCATGCAAACCTTTAGGTCTTCTCTCAACAAGTCCATTTTCAGCTTTAAAAGTGTGATCTCTCTCCTGCAGTGCCAAAATATTTAGCACAGGGACAGATTATTAGTTTGTGTGCTGCCTAATAATTTACGCTAAACTAACTTGATTAACATCTTCTGGTAATTTTCATTGGCCATGATGCCTTGTTATCCTGAACCCTGCGTGCTGAAAGCAGCAACCAAAGAACTACATTGTAGATCTGTTATTGAACTGCTCTAAATATCTAACTGGTGCACAGGGCAGGAAACATCCAGGCAAGCAAAGGCAGTACAATCTGTCTTTATTTCACTCTGTAACAAAAGTAACTATGATCAATGGCAATGATGAAGGATAAGTAGAATGTAGATTTTTTTATGAATGAATAAAAATCTGTAGCCATTAAATTAACTAATTCACCCATTTTGTTAGTCCTTGCTAGTCATTACCAAAAAGGAAATAAAAATCCTGTGCATTTACAGCTACATCCACGTGCTTTGAAATATTTTTAATTGAAAGTAACTGATAGAATATAATACAGCACTTATCTTGGTGCAGGTGACACAAGGCACATAGCAGAATATTTTAACAAATGTTTTATTTAAAGACAGACTTTGAAAAGTCTGTGGGAGTAACTGCCAGTTTGTCAGCTGAATCACTTTATCCTTTGGAAGAGTTCTTTGTCATTATATTAGATTATTCCCAGTGTCAGTGCAGGCCAATTTATAGGATAAATGCACCTCAGTGTCACTGCGTTCCATTAATGAATATTAAAATATTATTTTGGGGCTTGTTTTTACAAAATCATTATCCTTCATATTTTGATGGGTATGCTGTTATATGACATATGCTCTGAAAACCTGTCTTTCTCTGGTAAAAAACCCCATGATCTCTTTGTCTAATTTCTGCTTCTTTTCCATACATTTTTTGATAAAGTTGACTTGTTAACTTCCTACTTTGAGAAAACATTTACGTATAGTGTAGCAAAGTCTTAATCTTTCATGCAATTTTTTTATCTTAATGGGACTGTCTGAATGGAACAGCCAGCAGAACGAGACCCTTTGTGCTCAGTACGCAGGATTTACACAGCAGATACTACACCAGTACATTGCCAGAAAGCAGGCTATATGAACAGCATTTCTAACCATTGTAAATCAGCCCAGCACTCTGGTATTTGTAAAATGCTTACATTCTCTTGAAAAAGAATGACATTCTGTTCATATTTAAGAGACTGGCATACTAATCTGCAAAATGTGGCACAACTCCACCCGTTTTGGGACATGAGAACAAAATCATGTTGTTTTGAATACTTTGGTTTAATTCAGCAGAAATGAAAACAGTTTACTGGATCAACTGAAACACTATGAACTTTATTCCTGCTTGAAGTATTTAAATCTGTATGTATCTGTATTATTCACCTATCTGTCTACAAGAAGACAGGGTGTGTGAGACTGACTTGCACAGATATCTGTAGGACATACTGCGCCTTGTATTTTCTGTAGGAGGGAAGCAGTTGGGAGATGAGCAAGAAATATGTGAATCATCTTACGACTACAATCTATATATGACTTCCTCCTCACAGGAAATAAAGCTACCTGACAATTTAACCAGTAGCGTGGGTTTCTGACAACTTTGCATAAAGTTTGTTTGAAGAACCCTCATATTTTTAAACCTCGTAAGAACATTTTTTCTAAATATATTCTAAGCATTGCTCTGAACAAAATTTAAAAAAAAGGATTAAAAATGACAAAAAGTTAAAAATTTGTGTTTACAATGAGAGCTATAGTTTGCAAATCAGAGCTATAGTCTGAAAACTTCAACAAAGTTGCCATCTGGTTCTCCTTTGTAGTTTTGTCTCTGAACAGTCAATCCAAGTGATTTCATTTTTACTCCCTTTACCTTCCTGCTTTTAGATTCAGGTAATCTGATTTTTTTAGAGTCCTTAGATTAATCCTTCCTTCCCCCCCCATAACCCCCACCTTTGGTTGGTACCCACTAAACTGATGAACAAACAGCTTTTCACACCCTCACATTTTCAAACTATTGGGGAAACACGAGAGACATTTGAGTTGAAGCTCTGCTTGAACTCTTACAACTGTCCTTTGATCTCCATCCCAAGAGGTGCTGGCTCCCTCCCACATCACAAGCACTGGTGAAGCTGGCAGGAGCAGGCAGTTTTGTGGCACACTCCAGCATGTGTTTAGCTTTGGGAATCAGAGCTATGCTTTTCCCCTTGAGGTTCAATCTCTATCAGGTAGGTCTTCAAGGACTATGCCACTGCTTCCTGTTCATAGTTGAGGGCAATGCTACCTCAGGATCTTTCCAGGATCAAACACATATCTTCACCAGGATGGATTTCAGTTCTTGTAAATCACAATTTGTAAAAATGTTTTCAATATTTTATATGGAACTATAATTTTATCCTTGCTATCCCAGTTTTAGGTAGCCTTCAGTATATAAAAAATGTATAAATGTCATAGACATAGTAGCTTTGCAAGCAAAGGAACCAGTAGTTTGGCTCTGGATGCTGACAATGAAGTTACAGTCATTCTCTTCCATGAAGCTTACAACAGCTTCTGTCCAATGATATTTAGATGTTTCCTTTTTCTCAATGACTTAATTCCCCATGACTCAGCGCTTATATTATACACAGAAATGTTTCCATTTTATAGTTAAATTGAATTTTTCAACCTGAAAAGAGTCCAGAGCCTGTTTACAAACATGCTAAAACCTTCTCCCAATGGTTAGTAAGTATTTTTGAAAACAAGACTCCTCATTTAGAAATACATTAATATTTAAAAGACAACAAAGCCTGAAAAAAATTGACTTGAGTGTCCAGACTTCAGATACTTTCAGAGAAAAGCAAGTCTTGGTGAAAGACAAGAACTAAAGGAGTTCCTGATCCTCTAACTTTAGGAAGAAAAGCAAGAAAAGTAAAAAAAAAACAAAACAAAACAAAAAAAAACCAAAACAAACCAGAGCAACACAGACTCCCTCCTTCAATCACTTATGTTATTTTAATGAAAAAAACAGGAGGAAAAAATTGTTCAGAAGCCTTATTCAGCATATTTAAGGCCCTCCTTACAACTATTACATTTAATAAATGCTTCAACAAATAAATCCCATTTAAGAGATGTGTACCAAAATCTTCTGATCAAAACCCAGTTTTTACAATGTTCAAATGCCCACTTCTTCCTTGGGCTAAGAGGAGGCACACTAACAAGCCTTCTCAGCTACTCATCTGAATTTCTGTTTGTCAGCTCAGTTGTGGACTTCTGCTGACAACAGCAAAATCATTCCATTTCTGTCTAGTGTAGGTTCCAGTTGCAAATGTCAAATGAATATTGATTTTCTTTTGACAACCGAGAAAGATTTAACAGGCACAGCAATAGTAATTCCTGGTAGATACACTTGGAGCTGGGACAAAGAGCTAATGTTGCATTATCATTGTTAGTACTGCTGGAAATGAGAACTGGAAAAGAGCTGAAGAGTGAATCACAGCACACTTTTACCTGTGTGTACATGGGTTCTCGCATCTCAAAAATACTCCAAAATGGTGCCTGACAAGCAGCTCTATCTAGCAGGAGCAAATAAGAAATGGACATAGCTTGCAAATCAGATTAAAGCATTTGCTTTGACTGATTGTCTCTATACTAATACAAACCTCTGAGGGTTCAGAGGTTCTACATAGTATTTTCCACAGTTTGTTTTTATCTGTCCCTGTATCAGAGCAAAAACCAAGGCAAAAATCATATAGGATACCTTTGATATATTCAGATTATATCAGAAATTCAGTTTTTATTTAAAAAAAAACCCAACCAGCCCACTAAAAAACACAAACCCCAAACCATAATCCACCAAATTTTGATTCCTTGTGATTGTGCAAGATTGTCTGCATTTTTGCTTAACCTTTTCTCAGTTTGTAACTATAGAAACTCCCCAAATATTTTGTTTTTCAAGAGAAATAAGAAAAAAAAAACACTTTAAGGATAGTCTTTCTTACTCAATAGTGCTGCATCTGTGTTTTCTACTTAGTGAGGGAAACCAATGAAATGAAAGGTAATATATCTGAGTGTTTTTCAGAGAGGTCTGTAATTAACATACAATGCCAGACAAAGAGCACCTGATGACTCAAGAAGAAATGACACGATCAGAAGACTAAGACATCTGCCTTGCCAACGGTAAAGTTAAGGGCTTTCTCCCAAGGCCAACCCATATGACTTTATATTCCAATAGTTCTCTACCCTTCTTCACTTATCCTCTCAAACACACCTAATGTTACTTGAGATGAAACTTTACAATTGAGATCATTATTCTTAAATCATGGGAAACTCAACTCTTTCTCTAAGGAGTATTTCCGCTACTTAATCAAACAAGCCACAAGTAACTAGGAATGTGTTTAGGTGGATCATTTATCTTAAGTGTTGTCTAGTTAATCAGGACTCTTGGGGTCTAACTCAACTGCTGACTTCATAGATCATTTTGAGCAAGTTTAAAATTATAAATGACTGGGTCTCTCAACAGGTGTTGCAAAGCTTTATTAATTTAAGTACATAAACCATGTGCTTACACTCTAGTAGAACTTTTCTCCATAGCATTCTAATTCTAATAAACTTCAAATAACAGATTCAACAATAAATGACTTTATTTCCAATGAAGGACAAATAAATTTTCTCTGGAATTAAAAGATGTTACATAAATTGAGCTGAGCAGCATTATTTCTAGAAGACAGGAGTTTATTTTCTTGACTGCTCCTAGTTGATAATCCTGCTGAGCCCACTACATTTGTCTGACCTCTTCAAGTTGTTGCACTGAACATTCTAAAAATCAAATTAAAGAAAAAAAACTAACTAGGAGCATTCTCAAACTTGTATTTCCTCCCAGCCAAAGATACCATTTCATCCAACTGCAGAAGATTTATGCAAACGTTGCAGGCAGTACAGCTCCTCTGCGTACCGGGCCTCCACAGGCTTTTTATGCATCTCCCTGGGGATGCATGTTCTTTTGTACCATCTGGCCCAGGCACCAGAGAGTAACTGAACAAGAGCTGTTTGGTCCTGAGACTTATCTAGCTGCTTTAGGGAGCGCATAAGAAGAAGAATCAGAAAGCTTATGCCAAGACTGCAGAGGAAAAAGTGAAATATGGGTGGGTGAGGGAATAAGGGTGCATATGATTGAAAATATTGTAGCTGGAATGATTTAAAAAGGAACATAATTGTTGTTAATGACATACCATTACCATGCTAGAACAAAATATGTAAAGAGTCCCCTGATGTCATTTCACCAAACTGACTTTCGGTCACCTAAGAAATTCATTGTAACTGCACACCTTCACTTTTCATTCATATCAGTTGGATTTGCAGCTACTGAGCCATCCAAATAATGGAATTAAATACATAATGCATTTTTGTCAGTCTTATTATGAGTCTGTAGACTGGTGTCTGAAGCTGAACAAATAAAAGCAGTTTCTATGAAAATTCTGCAAATTACTCTCCCAGTACTCATCTACAGCCCTTCACAAATATTTTGAGATATTAAAATGGAAGACACACATTTATTATTAAAATATTAGGATAACTCATAGGGAACATGTAGTACGCTCTTGCTATAAAGTGATATCTCCACAACTGAAACATTGTTCAGCACTGAACCAACATGAGATTTGGGCTGAACAACTGCACCAATCAGACAGGTGCCTTCCTTGCTGGAATGTCTTATGTGTAGATATTCCAGTCTTCTGACTCCATGGCACAAATCCCCGCATCAGGGTAACTTACTGCTGTTTTAACAGACTGACCAATCACAAGCTTTTCTATCAGTCTATTACAAGCACAGCTTGGGGCTGCATCAGCACTAATTGATTTTCTTTTAGCTTGGATTCTTTTAACAATGTTGGAGGTTCGAAGTTTTACTTTGCTCAGAGAGGATGGGACAAACAAGGGGAGGAAGACAAAGCAAGGAAGCTCTCTTCTTGTTCACCTGCCATTAATCTGTACAACACAAGCGGAGCAGTACACAAAGTGCTACGTTCAACCCTATATATATATGTATGGCCATGTTTCTATTCTGTTTGTTACTCTGCCCATTCAAATATGGAATAGTGCTACAATAACATATTTGTCACTAAAACATAGTAAAGATTTCAATGGCTGCAAAGAACAACCTCTGTTACTGACTCCAGCGCGAGCTAAAGAACTTTAACAGCAGTAGGGCCTGTTCAGTAGGGCCTGTTGTGACAGGACAAGGGGAAATGGTTTCAAAATAGAGGGAGGGAGATTTAGATTGGATATTAGAAAAAAGTTCTTTACTGTAAGAGTGGTGGAGCACTGGAACAGGTTGCCCAGGGAGGTGGTGGATGCCCCATCCCTGGAGAAGTTCAAGGCCAGGTTGGATGAGGCCCTGAGCAACCTGATCTAGTTGGGGGTGTCCCTGCTTCTTGCAGGGGGGTTGGACTGGATGACCTCTGGGAGTCGCTTCTAACCTAATCATTCTATGATTCTATGAAGAGCTTCAGCAGAGCCAGGGTGTGAGTTTGACCACATGGTAACATTCCACACATTTTTCTCAAGCAAAGAGATTTACCTATAAATTTACTCTCCATCTCACTCATGGGAAAAACCAATGGGTTTCACTGAATCTATCTTTCCAAGGATGTGATGGTAGACCAGGCCTTGCTGCTCTGACAGGTCACTGCTTTTCTCCATCAGTAGCACCGCTGAGAGCAGACCAGGCCACCAACTGCAAAGCCAGCAAGTGGCTGGAGGGGAATGAGAAATCTTTACTGTCTACTCCCTATTCCCTACATACCAGCAAACAATTCGAACCCAGATGTTCCTAACAAAAGTCTGTGGTTTGGGATTTAGCTGGTGCTGTCCCATGAAAGAGAAAAGTGTTCAAATATTTAGTGGTCTCTGACAGTAGCAACACCTGAACACACAGGCTTTATTGCAAATTACTTGGAAAAAATTAATTATCTTTCTAGTACAAAATGAAATTGCAATTACTAGACATTTTAATTTAAGCAACCAACTGTTCCTACTTGCAGAAGGACTGCATTATTGTCATTTCAAAGTTATATTGGAAGGTCAGATGTGAGAATTCAGAGTGTAATCTTGCAGATGCTCTCACAGGTGTCAAAATAACCTTTCATTGATCAGTTTCTCTTGAAACCTACAAAACCCATCAGCCTCAGGTCCCATCCAGAATACCATCATAAAGAAGACATCTCTCAAAAGCACCCAAACATAGTTAGGGGAAAATAAAGCAAAATATGCAAATAAAACCTTTCTTATTCTTTTCCCAATGTCAGTTCAGTAGCTGATGATCCAAAACAGTTACTTCCCACAAAAGCTTCAAAGCAGTAGATATTAGTTAGAAAAAAAAAATAAATCAGTGATTATACAGAATGGCCTTGAAAAGCCCATCAAACTTACCAGAGTCACTCAGAAAGTCTGAGAACTGAAAATCCCAAATGACATGACACTAATAATATCTCTCTATGTTCAGATCAGGTTTAGTATCACGGAAGTTGCCAGAAGTAATATCCAGTATGTGGAATTTTTGACAATTAAATTATCCTGCAAGAAATTTTAAGATCTCAACTTCTGAGGGGTCCAAAATGGAATAAACATAAGTAATGAAAAAAGTTCAATAGTATGAGTCAGTAATACTGAAACAAGTTATACAAATTTTGAAAATGATTCATTTTGAGGTGCTGACGTTCTTAATTACAAAACACTAAGTTTGGAACTGAACTGTTCATTTCATGTGCATTTATTGAAGTAAATAAAAGGTCAACATTAGAATGCTATTTTAATAATTTCGATTTTGTCAAAATGCCAAATTTCGTCCTAGGCTTGTGTTTTCATTGACATTGTTCATTTACTCCAAATATCTACAGTGCATTTGTAATGTTTTCAAAATTTATCTTTTCCACCTTTAATTTTGCACATGACAATTGAGTATTTTAGTTGTTATTTGTCCCTTACGACCTGAAAAAAGGTGCACAATGCAGCATGTGGAAGAACTATTTTAATGGCAAAGGATTCCCTGGTGTTCGTGGGGGGGGTGGGGAAGATATCTCCCAAGACTTCATCTAAGACAGAACTCCCCTTCCTTAGAGACAGGTAGGCAAATAAACTGTACCAGCTTCCAAGTACAGGTGCAAGTAAGTGGGTCTGTTCATCCATCTGTCTATCTATCTATCTATCTATCTATCTATCTATCTATCTATCCATCCATCCATCTATCCATTAATTTTCTGCAGTCTCTTGTAATCTGGAGATGCCATTGCTTCACCATATACTAGTCCAGTTTACATAAATAATAACCACAATATATGCTGGCTGTATGTTGTTGTTTAACTATAACACTATGAGAATTATTTGAACGTTCTTCCCACTGGATAACTTTTTATTATCTGACAATAAATGTCCCTCCAGACACTCAGAGGGAAAATGACAGGTGTGCCTCAGCATTCTTATTTGGGCGTCTTCTGCATTATCATTAGCAACATTATAATAAAAATTATGTTTAAAAAATTGAAGAATGGTCATTTGAAGAAAAGACTTTAGATTCTAAAAGCTGGTCTAAAAGAATAATATTAAAGTCCAGGGTGGAGAGAGAGGAACTAGAGCAAGGATATGCTTATCTCCTTGAAGGTTATTTATTCACAGCCGCATTTCTTACTCCTGTAAATCCATATGATGCTGGTCATACTCCAGTCCAAGCTTGTCACTATTTCTTTGTCTCATGAGTTCTTTAATTTAGATTTATGCTAAGCATTGCTACCAGCACAGAAGATATTAATGACGTAGTTAATGTATATGGAAAACAGAATTCAGGCAAAGCAGAAGTTTTACTGGTCTGTCTGTTTCCAGTTTATCACATTATCAAGCTGTTAAAGGTTGCCCTAAGCGGGAGAGACTCTAGTTCTAATTTAATTGGTAGAAGCACTATTGCTTGACTTCTTGAGTTCCCATCACTTACATGATAAAAATATGATAAACTAAGTACAATTATAGCAAAAGAAAAAAAAATCACAATGTAAAGGAGGAACAAGATGTGAGAAGAGACTGAAAAGGAAGAAATTATGTCAGGGGATATAAATTAGTTTAGTAAAAGACCAGAGCAGCCACAAACAATGCTGGTAGCGTGCCCTAGGGAGAAGGAAGCAAAGGGATTTTTGAGGCAGGTTTGGAATGCAAGAGTGTCATGTCAGAGTGAAGTAATTATTTCTACTGACTCTGAAGTTTTGGTCAGTCAGAAGTTGGTCAGACATGGTAAAAAAACTAAACAACATCTCTATGATGACAGTGAAGGCTTCTAGCCTCAATGCTTAGGTTAAAGCACTCTTCGAGAGAGGAAGCACTGCAAAACTCATATTTCTAGACCAATACTCAAAATTTGGAAGAAAGTATTTTAAATTCTTTGTAAGAAGTAAGCAATAAACTGATGCCACAGTCAGTTGAATCGTAAGAAAATCACTAAGATGAGGAAACTGTAATCGCTATAATTGAATGCTTAATTAGCGCATTTCCTGAATAACAAGGCATGCTTGCAGTGACAGCCTGAGGCAGGAGATAACTCCTCACATGAGGATGGTCACTGCTTACTGATGCATGGATGGCCACGTGGTATATGGGGAAAATCCCACAGAAAAGGTTCAGCTCAGCAACAACTTCTCTCACAACCTTATAATTTGTTGGTCAGCAGCACCTCAGCAAGACTGGCCCATGATGTATGTTATCCAAAGCTCAGGACAGAATTATACCACTCTGCCCATGAGAGTGGAACACTGTCCTCAGCTGTGTCCAGGTGTAAATTCAAGGGCCAAAAGATAACACGCAAATCAGAATATAAGATTGCGTATACACAGCATGCACATTGTCTTCTGACACAGCCCTCCATGTAACCTTCCTTACACTGATGAGGCACAGCGTGCTACATGCATCTCTGTAGGTGTTAAAAGATTAATTACATCAATATTCTACAGTAATATGGTTTATGAGGGAATGAGACTAATAGGTGAGATGTACCAATGCGCACTTTGAGGAATCAATTGCTGGGAATTATACTCTTATTTTAAATTTAGTAGCAATTTTATTTAATTTTGAAAAGATATGGAGATTAATGATGAAAAAGCAGGCCTTTTTCTCCTTTGGTGAAAGGCAAGGGATGCACATTCCTGACCAGCAAAGGCGAAATTAGCTGAAGCGTTTCTTGCTGGAATATCAGCTGAAATGGACTGGCAGACTTAATTCTGGAATACTGGCTCAACTTCGGCCCCCAAAACATACTATATATCTATGGCTAATTATAATATAACCCAGTCTTTTATTTCTCAGGAACTGCCAAACTAAGAACATGACATCACCATGTTAAAAACTTTAAATCAGTTTTATCTCTCTGACAACAGAAGTTTCATTAGAGATTTAAATGATTTTCTAGAGACAGAAAAAAACCCAAAACACTACCATAACAAAATTGCAGTCACAGTTCAAACAAAAATATCATTATTTCCCTACCCACCAGAAATCTCTCGAACCTGATCTTTTCACCAGCTCTGGATAACACAATAAAAGAAAGGGAACACTTGTGATAAATTAACAGAAGCATAAAATTCAAAAGCCTCATCTGATTGAAAATTGGATTCAGAGCTAAATTTTGACCATTCAGAGTTCCATTCTCTTATATATCATGCTCTTGAGAAAACGTTTATCACCTCCTTAAAGGAATCTGTCACTGCATCACACTCTTAAGTAGTCAAGACTATGAGAAAATGGGAGACGAAGGGACATACTCACAGAGTTCACCTGTAAGTTGTGCCTCAAACACTGATGCAACCTCATCCAAAGAAAGATTTCGCAGTCCTTGCCACTTGATGCTACTTATTGCCTAGCAATGGAATAAAATCACACACACTTAAGAAAGGTTATGTTTAATATTTCCGTATATGCCCAACCAGTCAGAAAACATTAACAAGTTTGCTCATGAATACTTGTCTGCTATGAGCTCTATTTTAAACTTGTCTGCATTAAGATATATTTTTAGTTCTGTTTTATTTCTGTAGAGAGTAAGAAGCAGAACATTTTATCTCCTGTTCATAAAGGAGAGAGATATAAATCATCCCATTCTAAAAAGATGGAGCAATTTTAGCTCTAGCTCTTTTGCAATCAGTTTGATCTAGCCTAAAAAAGAGGCCTCATCCTGCTATTAAGCTGGCTCCCCTTATCTGAGAGCATCGTAAGTGTTCAGCAATTTGCTTGTGCTAAGAGAAATAAGGTTTCTAGCTACTCAAATTATTGCTTTGCTGTAGGAAAATGGGAGCCCTAACACAAAAGCTCTGGTGGAATCACCCGCTTGCGTGGAGATCGGCAGTGCTCACTCATGATCCAGCTCGCTGCGCCCGGTCACCGGGGGTCTGCCTGGCACATGCGCTGCTGTAAGCATCTCCAGGACACCAGGGTATTACTCAGGGCTTTCAAGATCTCCTTGCTGAAGTTGGAGCTGAAGAGTTTGAGACCGACCAATAAATATCAATCACGGTAATTTCACTGGGGAATTTCATTCTCTGTTGAATGTGACTGGAATATCTAATCCTGCCTTCAGAAATGCACGGTGCTTTCAAAGTGAGGCGAGTCGATGCTCTGACTTACAGAAAATGATCACGTGGCAGCTAGTGCCTACATCATACACAAATCCAGAAATTTATATTTGTTTTTATTTTGAAATTGATTGCGCTTAAGCATGCTAATTATCAGAATAATGGTTTTTGCATCAAGATTTGTGGCAAGATAATACTTCAGAAAGAGCAATAACCATCTGAGAGAATACATGAATTTTACCCTTTTTTTTAAGCTATGTGTAGTAGAGGGCTCCCTTTATATAATTATAAAATCATTGTTGGTATGACTGATTTAATCTGAATAGCATTCCCTTGGGAAATATACTGTGCTATCAACTTGAAATGATTCTGATTATTTGGCCTTCAGCAGTAGAGGGATAAAGTCAGCAGCAGGGCTGGATGGCAGCATGCCCACAGCTACACCTAATGAAATGAAGCACATCTGTGGCTCTGACAGGAGGAAATACCAGGGAACGAGCTCATCTCAAAGCAACTCATTCCATGCCTGATGCCAGTAGAGTCTCCAAGCACCCACAGGCTATACCCCAAGGTCCTTACTCAGCTTTTACTCAGAATTGAGGGAATTTTGATCATACACTGAAAACCAAGAGAGGCAGATGTTATGCTAAAAAATATTAACATATAGTGGAGGCTGACTCACTGCCTTGTTCAGTTTGGCTGGGGAGGCTGAGAGGGCTCTTCTATGAATCTGGACTGGAAGATCATGAGGTGACCCTCAGCAAGTCATTTTGCCCTACAAACGGACATGGTCAAATATGAAACCTGATATTTTATGATAAGTTAAATGGAGTGGAACTTCATCAAGCTGGCAATAACTGCTTTATTTCAAGCTGCTCTTCTAAGATCAGGAAGCTAATTTCATACCCTGCAACATTTGTGTGGGAAGCCTTAGAACTATCTTGTACTGACATAAAATAGGGGAACAGCCCCAGAGAGCTGGTTCTTGGATGATTTCTGCTCCAGTGAGCAAACCCTCCATGGCAACTTAGAATACAGCTTTTCTAATTGCATTGATGGGTTGCACAATGTTTTTCTGCTACTGTTGACTAATAATCTAGTGACCAGATGAAAAGGCAAACCTCTGCCTTTTTGAGATTTGCTGGCACTCTTCTGTGAGAGATCAAAGCAGAGAGTCAGTATGGAGCCAAACGGTGGTTTGAGACAAAGGAGCATCCTGCTTGAGGTCATAGATGGAAGTAAAAAGCCTGATAGAAAAAGGAGAAAAGAAACCCTAAGCATATGCTGTGCAGGAAGAACACAATTTGCCATCCCTCTCCATGGAGACTAAGCTATACTTTGCTTTCACAATTCATCTGGCCTCCAAGAGTAAAGAGATGCATGTCCAGAGGCTCTGAAGCATCTCTGCCCTTGATACTGTTAATGGTAGCAAACCAGAGAGCACCATGTCTTCCCTGTTGACTGCTGTCTCTATAAAAGACCAGTTCCTCAGAGGAAAAGGTAATAATGCCAGAAAAAGTAAATGGTTTCTTTTCCATGTAATACCTGAATAGTGTTCTGACTGCAGTAAACAGATTTTCCTCCTTCTACAAAAGGCAAAAGAAGTCTGTGCAAAAATAGTGCCCTCTGCCACAGTCAAAAGGCATACATAACCTAAGAATGACTACAGCTTTCCTGGGCACTTAATCCTGGGACATAAAATGATGTATTCAACCTGGGCTGGACCTGTACAGCAGCCAGTTTCCCTGGGGCTCTTAGGAAGCATCTGGACCCAATACATTAGCTACCTTTTGTTCAGATTTTTTCATTCTCAGAGATCTGGTGCCCAGTTCTGCCCTTCTGGAATAAGGTGCCATTAAGAGACAAAATGCAAATCACAAAACACAATTGGGATGGGTAGCACAATCCAATTAAAACAAGAATTCTGCCTGGAGCAGGAAGAAAAGTCAAGAAATGAAGGAAATTATAGAAAAGGTGAAAACATAAATAATTTTCAAAAAGTCACGTTCATTTTTCTGTAATCCCCTGATTCCAATACCACTAAAAGAGTTAAAAACAGCTATTGCAGTATTCTTCTGGCTGGAGAGGAGGCTAAGCCGATGTAATATTAATAATCACCATTTTGCTAACTTGACAGAGTCCCATAAATGTTTCTGAGAACACAGAAAAACACCAGATAAAATATACCATCTGTCCTCGAGTTCTGCAGAAGCTGGTGCCAGCAGGATAAAAAACAGAACACCAGTTCAGGCAAAGGTGGGTGTACAGCACTCATTGGCGAGGAAACTACTGCAGGGAAGTCTGAGAAAGAATGTTTTATTGGAGGTAACGAGAAATACGAAGTAGCAAGTACTACTTGGAAATCATAAAAAAAAAAAAAGCTTTGAAGTCAGTAGTTGGTGAAGGATTAAGTAGGGAGGATCAGAATTTCTACTGGAATGTTCTTATCTATAGTTAATATAAACAGGCATAACATATCATTAAATCTGTCAAAGTAAAAGCTACAGTACAAATGAAGTTCACCAAAGCATGACATTTTAAACCTCTGGGCCCCGGGCTCAGTGCAAGGCGGATCCCTCTGCAGTACCAAGGACAGGCACGTTTCCAGAAGGATGAGGAGTGCACTCTACAACACAAGTGCGATGGCACGGCCTGACTTAGCTCACTTCAGAACCAGCAAGAACATCTCCAAATGTTGGGGGGAAAGACCCCAACAATACCCTTCATTCTTGAGAGAAGTATTATTGATGTATTTTCTTGACTAGTCAAATTGGCATGTTTTGATTGTGGTTGTTTGCACAAATTCTACAGGTTAGAAAGACTTAAACCAGGCTCCTGGTTCTGTACCCCCCCCTACCGAAGAGAATATATCAACCGCACTGCTGCATACAGGCAGCGCGGCCAGCCAGGAGAGCATCGTGCTGCCTTCAGGTGACTTTGCCTGACCCAACAGTCCTCTGTCACATGAATCAAAACTTCAAAGCATCTTTTGAGTATGTGTTGTCTTTGCTACAGAGGAATTCTGGAGGATTTTTCTTTGCAACACTAGCTACCCTTGCTTAGAGTGAAATCATAGCCTTTAATATAACACAAGATTGATTTAGGTATCTTTAGACTGATTTATTTATCTTGATGTAGCACTGTTTCTTCCAGACTTTGATTTAAAAAATTCCTCTCAAAGCTCTTTATTTTTTAAGGTAGTAATGTAGCTAGGGAGGAAAAACACAGCTAACTCTTACTATAAACTGTTTCCAACTGAAAATTTAAGGACACATTTGTAAAGGCTTACACACTTATAAGGCCAAAGCTTAGCTAAAATATAAAATCTTTTTCAGCAGCTCGGCTTTCATAGCATGCTACAAATTCAGGAAGAAAGGAATACAGGAGGATTGTAAAATCTCATGCCTGACACTTGTGTGTTATCTTTGGGAATCCAGCCTGAATAGGATAGACAGAAAAGGAAAACAAACTTGCATAGCTCCAGAAATTCCGGAAATGAAGCAAACCAAGATAAATAAGACAGGGCCCTCAGATAGGATTTGACATGTGTCCATCCAAATACATGTTAATTATTTAAGATGTTGCCTTGTATCCTGAAGAAGGCAATTAGGGATTAAAAATAAATTTGATAGTACATATATGCTGATCAGTAACATTCATATGCATGGCTAGATACAGACATAGCAACTTGAAAGGATAATTAAGATTTAGCATCGCTATTTATAGAACAAAAGTGAAGCAGATTCATTGTCTTTAAATGTGAAGGCTAGAGTGAGTACAGGGTGATATTAGTTGCTAGTGAAGGAAGATATAACTCATTACAAAGATCTGTTCTTTTTCAGAATAAAATAGTATGGGAGATACAGAAAAAATGAAATGATAAAACAAAAGGACAGAAGCAACAATGCAGAAAATGATGAACAAAAAATATTTTATAAGCCACTGGGACATGTACTTTTGCTAAAGTAGTAAATGAAAAGGACTGAACAGATAAAAAAAATCTATAGAGACACAAAATAACACAATTCTGGTAATACAAGTGTTTTCTTTTTAAACGAACCAACTGCAATACAAGTATGAACCACTTTTTCGTTGCAAGAAAATCCGATAGCGACTTCTATTTCACAACTGTTAAATAAAAGAAGTCTGTAATGCTCTGGGAAGTCCACTTTTTACTGTTGATAATTAAGTATATTTAAATGAACACATAGTTATTCTGAGAAAGTAATGGCTATTCTGGAAGAAAGGTTAAAAGAAATTTAATTCTCAACTTTCTTTAAATCCCTTATTATAATATTAATAATAATCAGATAAAGTAAAATGATTCAATGAATCAATTTACATTTCAAAACATTAACATTGTAGAGCAGAGCTTTTTGGACCTGCTATTAGGATTAGCTCTTTGAAATACCCCTGGAGAAAACTTGCAGGCAGTTTTTTGGTTTTGTTAGTATGGTACCTCTGTATCCAGTCTTTGACAGAACAGTCAGAAAAGATGTGGCAAAAATATGTCAAGATATTTCTGAAGGGATAGATTAGACAGCTTTCTACTTCCCTTTTAAATGATGAGAGAAGGACCTGGAGGTCCTGATGGATAACAAGTTGGACATGAGTCAGCAGTGTGCCCTGGTGGCCAAGAAGACCAATTGGATCCTGGTGCATTTAGAGGAGCATAGCCAGCAGTTTGAAGGAGGTGATCCTCCCCCTCTACTCTGCCTTGGACAGGCCTCACCTGGAGTCCTGTGTCCAGTTCTAGGCTCCCCAGTACAAAACAGACATGGATCTCCTGGAGAGGGTCCAGCAGAGGCCGCAAAGATGATTAAGGGCCTGGAGCATCTCCCCTGTGAGGAAAGGCTGAGTGAGCTGGGGCTGCTCAGCCTTGGGAAAAGAAGACTAAGAGGGGATCTGATCAATGTCTATACATATTTGAAATGTAGAAGACAAAGAGAGATGGCCAACCTCTTTTCAATGTCCTGTGGGGCCAGGCCACGGGGCAATGGTCACAAGTTGGGCCACAGGAGGTTCTGCGCCGATGTGACAAAGAACCTGAGGGTGACACAGCACTGGAACAGGCTGCTCCTGTTGGGAGGAACAGGTTGGTCCCTTCCGAACCCTACAATTCTGTGATTCTGTGATTCACAAAGAGCTGCAGAATGCCACTGAAAACTCCCTATTGCAACTTGTTGACAGGATCTCAACTGCACTGCACTCCTCTGAGAGCTGCTGCTAGGCTTACATAAAGTGTTGAGCACTCTTTCTACTCTGACAATTTGTGGCTTTTGTTCAGAGAAGTTTCCTTCCCTTTCTCAAATATGAATGGTTTTTGCATATCATGGAAATTCCATTTGAATTTGTTGCCTCTTGTTCACAAACTTGTTAGGAAAATCAGTGGTCAGCAAGAATTAGTTAAAGTGCTGTCATATTTTTATGCAGAGATGCTAATAAAAAAGCTCTTAATATGAGCTTTTGGTTGGGGAAGGAATGGTCAGCAGGCCAAGCTATTGCTGATTGTTTAATACTTGCTAACAGAAATGAGTAGCCTTTGGGTTAGACATAATTCATAGAAAACATAATTGATGTGGTTATAAAGTGATGCACCAAGAGCAGTTTTGCCATTTAGATGCTAAATGCAGAAAAGAATTGAAACTCACTGTTTAAATTCTTTGCTTTAACAGGCTGACCTTCTGCATATTAGTGATACAGTTCATACATGGCAAAAAGATGCATGGAAATTAAATCAGTCAACACTGCTGGAGCAAGGAAGGTTTTGCTGACTCCAAACTACACTGACAAGAAATGGCAACAGGAAATTTGTTCCAGCTTTTCATCTAAGCATGAGGAACCACATTTAGGAGCATTACGATAAGGTGAATGCAAAATAAGCAGTATTGTATAAAAAGTAAATAAAACAGAAAACCAGAAATACAAG
Organism: Heliornis fulica; assembly: GCA_013399135.1. Classification (NCBI taxonomy): domain Eukaryota; kingdom Metazoa; phylum Chordata; class Aves; order Gruiformes; family Heliornithidae; genus Heliornis; species Heliornis fulica. The sequence continues at coordinate 330,469 of VXBZ01006545.1, forward strand.
GGACAGAAATATGCAAAAATGTGACTCTGAGGGTTGTTTTGAAGTTTCTTTTGGACATGTTGGTAGGGTAGCTTGGTTTTCACATTTTTTCACACATCATCATAAACGCTGTTCCTTCCTGCACAATGAGACTGCACTGCTGAATGCCTAAAAACAGACCTCTTGTTTCTCTTCTTCCAAAAAATAAACATCAGGAAAAAATGGTGCTATGTAATTTTCCAATTAGTTTTCCCCATTGTCTGAGAGACTTCTTTAGCTTAGCAATGGCCTTTGAAGAGACATTTATGTCCTTTACATCTAAATTGCCATTAACAGCAATAATCTTGACCTAAACATCTCAATGTTGAAACTGACTTTCACCTGCTTTTCTCAGCACCTTCCTTTATACCAAGAGAAGCTACAAGGTTAAGTACAACCAGGTTGTCCTCTGCCCTTTTATTGAAACAGGCTTCTTGTTCAGAAACTTCTTTAGGACCAGTGTGAATCTCCAGAAAATTTCCATTGGTGTTTTTAGGCTCTGCATATGCATCTGATATTGTGATCCAGATTTTCCAAGCCCACATTACACAGGGACACTGTGTACTGACTGCCCTCACGAACTTTAAATAACTCTGAAATGCTTCTTCCTCCCCAACTCTACAGTTAAAATTTACAGTACTTTTTGGCTGTGACTTTCCATACCACAGTATTATTCAGTCTACATTTTAACACCTACCATCTTTCAAGTGTCATTCTTTGAGTTCAATCAATTTGAGATAGCAAACCACTTGGAAAAAGCCTTATTTAGCACCCCAAATAACAATAGTAATCTCTAGTAACAAAGTTGTATGTGATGCTTTCCAACTTCAGGTGACTGCAAAAGGATTTCTTCATGGTGAGGGTGACAGAGCACAGGGACGGGCTGTCCAGGGGAACTGTGGAGTCTCCTCCTCTGGAGATATTCAAGACTCGTGTGGACACTGACCTGTGCAACCTACTGTAGGGAATCTGCTTTGGCAGGGGGATTGGGCTCGATGATCTCTGGAAGTCCCTTCCAACCCCTAAAATTCTATGATTCTGTGACTCAGCCCTCCCCTCCCCAGTCATTACCACAGAATATTTTTCTAATCTTAACTACTGATGGCTATCTCAGCATGCAACAAGATACGCTGGAACTGTGGGATTGATTCAAGAGGGGAAGGATAATTAAGTTTTTATGCTGTAGCATCTTGCTGAATTAAGAAACTTCAATTTGTCTTATGACAGTAACAGACAAAAAATTGAGACTTCTTTTTAGTTAAAGTAGAAAAGGTAAGCAGTGATGAAGTAGAAGAACACAAAGATGACTACTGAGGAAATAACTAAGTGTGGCTCCTTCTTGTTTAAGCATCTTGGGCTGGTCCTTTGGAGTGGAGCACCACAGAGTAAAACCAAAACCATTTGCAGAGAAAAAAAACGCTTATATCTAATATACTCTGAAGAGAAAACAAATATTTCACCAAGCTCTCGCTAGTCCCATGGTCAGATTTTTTTCACTGATACATCAGTAATCTTGAACTATGGTGTAGCAGGTTGATAAAGACACCAATGAGCAGACTTGTGAGGAAAAAACACCAACCAGACCTGCAGGTGGATTACAGAAAACATTAGGGACTGCTTCAAGGAAGAGGCATGGATTAAGGCTAGATAAGAAACCCTGAAGAAGTGGTGCCCTGAGACAGCACTGAGGGATGGATCTCTTTAAATATATTTGGCACAGAACTGGACTACACGTTTCTGAGTAGCTAGATGTGTCTTTGTTGTATTATTGAATCACAGAGTTGCACAAATGATGCTTACATATGTAAAAGGAGGCAGAGAATAAAATTTAATTTGAGTTTATTCTAGTAGCATGAAAGTTTAAGAAATTAAAGATCTGCAAGCTGAAGGCAGAATTGTTCACAATGGTCATCATGTCACAGGAACAAACATCACAGAAACGCATCTGGTGTAGCTGCAGGCAACCTGAACAGGAACTTCAGGATTTTAGTGAACCAGAAATGCTGGAGAAACTGAGAAATCAATGCTCCTACTGGCATAGCAGGGATTTACACATTTAACTTCTATTAATGCTAATGGGATTTATGTCCATCACTACCCCATACATCAAGAGAAGAATTAACAGCTGGGTCTATCTTGTTTAGAAAAGGAGGGGATTAACTGTATGTTTCTGCCTCCCAGTACAAGACTTACAAGCCTCACAGCTTGGGAAATTATCTACTGTGCAGCAGCTATAAAATATTGAGATTACTACATCAGAAAGAGTCCGTGGGAAATTTCAAATGGCAAACATTGACATTAGAGGCCTGGGGTGTCCGTGGGAAGAATACACATTTCCACGGACAACAGGAAGAGGAAATCCTCATTTCTCAGCGGAGGCAGCAGGAAGCAGCTCCCCAGTGTATGGCTGAGAGCAGCAGACCCGACAGTGCAGACCAGCTCCCTGCATTCACACACTCACCTGGCCACGCAAGCAGACCACGGAGCAGACCGCTGGCAAGAAGCAAGACCTCAACAGGCTGATAAGACACAGCTGCAGGAATTACACTGCAGCAGATGCTTTCAGTCTAGTTAGCTCCGCTCTGGGCTCCTATACGAGCGCAGAGGGGATTTAAAGTTGCGTTGAGTTCCCTCAGTGTGTGGGAAGCAGACTAGCTCAAGGAAAAGGATGGTTGGGTGATGCAGGACCACATTCCTATTAGCAGTCCTAGGCCTACATAGCTTGCCATAGCCTCGAGGAACATTGCCTGAAGTGTCTTAAAACCACCTTTGCTTCACAGACAAAGCATGTTCTGGTCCATGAACCAGCACAGAGTTTGTCCTGCATAAACTGTGCGTTTTGATGTTCTTTACATCAAGACAGATGCACCACTATATGCAGCATATTGCTGCTCCTGATCTTTCCAACTGCTCAATGAAACAGTGTTTTCCTGTCCCCTGGGAAAATGTTGCCTCCTTCATTCAAAACAAAACTTAAAACAGCATTTGACATTTTCCAGAAAATATTCTTTGTACTTTACAAAGGTTCAAATTAGAACATTCTTCCACTCTCCAGTAGAGAAACACTTGCTCTGTTTTCACTGTACCTGACAAAATCTGCACTTTCACCTAAATCTTTGTCCTGGCAAGAACAGCTAGGAAATAAAATCAGATGTAGACACCAGCTTCCAGTTCTGCCAACAGAGGAACAAGGATATTTCAAGCCAGAAGTGTTTTGCTTAACATGTTCTCAAATTGCTTACTGTTTGCATCAACTAACACTACAATGTGTTTTACCCACCTTTTCAGAGGCATTGTTTACATTTTTGTGGTTACTGCTTTGCACAAATATAATTAAATTTAAACAAACAGGCTCCTCTTGCCAGTGTTCTTTCCATGCTTTTACACCTTAGTATGCATTAAGGGAATCCATATTAAAAGCTAGAGAAGAGCTATGAATTCACACCTCTGTTTAATATGTGTAGCAACTTCTCTGTAAGGATCAGCCTGCAATGATGTGTGGTTCCATCCCACGTGAATGATCTCGGTGGATTTACCTGAATCAATCAGATAGAAAATTAAACTTATGCAAGAATGGTCCAATGATACAGTGAAAGCTTTCCCTGGGTATCATCAAAATACCATTATTAGGGCTATCTTCAATTCCCAGTTTCTTCAGAAAAGAGAGGACCAAAAGAATGGTGTGGTAGGAGCTTTGCCATTTCTGCCAGACTTGAATAAGAGAAATGTGCACTTTGTCTGGAACTGCTCCCATATGGGGGAAAAATACTCCACTCCTGGAAAAACTGGACCAACCACATCTTTGAATATGTGAGAATAAAAAGACTCAAATATGAAGACCCATTCACAATGATCTCCACCCTGTAACCATACCAAACCCTCTCTTATCTTTATGTATCCAGGCACATGCTGGAGTGAAGAGGGGGATTCGAGATCTGAAAAGGCAGAAACTCATACAGTCCTAGGCTACTTGTTTTACACTTGTAATTTGTCAGCAAATATATTTGCCAGCCTTCAGCTGCCTTTGATATTCATACAGACCTCCTCCTCCATTTAAATATCCATGCACAAACTGCATGCAGCCCCTTTGTGTCTTCTGAGAAGAGTTAAGGAACATTAAAACTTGCTCTTTGTTGACATTAGTGTATGATGTATAAAAGCATTGATAATCACATATTAAAAGATGTTAAGACATGCATAAAAGCTCTGCAAATGCTTAAAATGTAAAATTCAATTAACTAGATTTCACAGATTATATTTTAAACAGCTTGAACCAAGAGTCAAGTTTCAAAAGACCACTGAGCAATGAGCTGTTGAGAGTCTGGATCCCAGTTCTGTAGCATGAACCACCTTGCAATACAAAGTGACTGCAGGCAAGGAAAAAGAAAAGCTCTATCATGCAACTTTCTGTTATTTTAATGTACATAGGTCATCTTTAGTTAAATTATTTCACTGACACCAATAGAATTCCTCCAGCTTTGATCTATTAACATCAGGAATATTTTACCGGTTAAAAGGCTGGCATGTTGCCCATCCACCTAAATTCTAGAAGCAGAAGTCAGTTGTAATGCTTTCCTGAATATCTAGAAATTTTAAAAGTTTATATTATTCTATAACACTAACTCTACAAGATGCAAACATCTGCAAGGAAGAGTAGCTACTGATCTAGCTGTGGCTCTTTATGCTCCATTGTTAGCATAATGGTTGAGAACTGTAATATAATAAAGAATTTCTTAATTAGAAGTTTTAAGTACCAACAGTTGTAAAATCTTCCAAAAACTGACACACCTCCCAAAGCAAATACACGTGGGTAGACTCAGATCATATAAATCAGTATAGATCCTCCACTAACTACTACTAAGCTCTTGGCTTAATGTCACTTCTGGCTAGCTAATTCCTTCCTGTGGGTATGTTCAGCCCCCCTTCTTTTTTTTTCTTTTTTTTTTTTTCATTTCACAGCAAGTATTAGGCTTTTTGTTCCCAAACATAGCTAAAGCCAACAAAGGAGCATATCTGCATGTTCAAAAATGAAGGAATCCACAGGACTTCTCAGAACAAACAACTCGTGACTGAAGGAAGTTCTACATTATGATTTTGCAGAGCTGCAAGCCTGGATCCATTGAAGACAATGCAAGGGAGATCTTGTGTAAAGCACAGTTGATCAGATGGATGAGCTAGACAATATTTCTCACTTATCAAGAGGGAAAATATTAAGTTGCTGGCTGTTGATTTCCATGCCCATGAAATGCATCTTGCCTGAGCACAGAGACTATTTAAGTGAGCATCATTACCCAAGGAGAGGCACAATAGCAGATTGGGTCTCAGCAAACAAGAAGTTCATAGTTTGAAATCTGTATTAGGATCCCATTCTAAGTTTGTCTCCTTGCTTAAAAAAACTCTTAGATTCTGCCCCCACCAGCTCCCATTACCCTAAATTCTGGCCTGACATTCTACTCAGCAAAGGAGCTGGAAAATCAGAAGCAACTTGGATAAAATCTACTGAGCCTTTTGTCTCTCCATTTTCCTATAGTCTACAATGATAAAGGTTCCATTTGCTTGCTGGTTTTTTCCTTCTCTTAAGATCCTGCTATCTGAAAAAATTCATTCCCATAACTATTTTGCATTCTCAACCAGTCCTGAAAACAGGAAAATTTGTCTCCTCAGACAAATATTGCCAAATAGAATAAATTATAAAGAACTCTAAAACTCTTAGGTTCCTTCAAAAATTCACATCTTGGCTCCAGTGTTTTCTTACTGAAGCTGGGGATCATGCCCCAAGATACAGTCAGCTCTATTTCTGGGTTTGAGAAATCAATGGAGCGTACTTTGGAATATGCAGAAAGGGATTTTACCATACATGCTACCTTCTTACCTATTAGTAAACTTACATTTCATTACAGCAAGTTTATTTTTTTAAAAACAACATCTGTTCCATAAATTTTCAAAATTTAAATTATATAACTTGGTGGAATTATTTCAAGCTTTTAAATAGCAATCTAATTAGTTTAGCATAGATTTGAAAATCAGAACTTCAATTAATATTCACATTTTCAGGTTCTTAATTTCTGCTAAACTAACTGCATTACTTCAGTTAATAGCTTTTCCTTCCTGCAGAAAACAGCTTAACATCCCTAAACGTTTCTGTATCAATTACTAAATCTAAATTAAATGTTTATTGGAGTTATTTACTTTTCAGCATTCCCAAGAATGGCTATGGTCCATGGTTCACAAGCTCAGTTTTGAAGGTTTCTTGTGGTACAATGACTATTAACTACATGTAAAGGCTTGAAAATGATTGAGCAGTTTAAAAAGGGTTTGGATACAAGTTAATTTTATCTATCAGTATCAGAACAAATCTGATGAGGAAAGATATACTGAAGATGAATTGCACTGATGTTGCTGTCAACTGAAAATTGTTAACATGTGGTAGGACAATTATTCTAGCAAATGTCTGGTTTGAAAACCAAGCTTGAATGCACAGAAAAAAAAAAAGAAAAAGAGTTGCCCAAACTGGTAATTTCATACACTATGAGCTCTGTCAGTAGCACCAACAGTTTAGCTTTTCAGGAAGTACGTACACACCGTATCATTTGAATTTTCTTCTCCCTTGTTGGTTTTTCACAGGAGGTTAAATCAGTTCCCAGTAACTCAGTCTCCCTCCCCATATGATGAGGTGAAGAGTTATGATGAGCTTCAGTGTAGCACAGGACAAGACAAAGGTGGATGAGTTTTACAGAGATGCAGATGGATCACAATAAATATGGTAAAGTGCAACACTTTTTACCTCATATGGGCAAAGTTGCACATAAGTCACACAGACACGTTCAAGTAATTCATGTTTGTTTTGACCATAATCAGTATAAATCTCTACCAGTAGAACCATTTGTGCCACTTGTCTGGATCTTGCCCTGCTTATTGCTAATGCCTTCCAGAGTTTGCAGACTACAGGAATCTCCCATTCCTCACGATATATTGGTAAAGGAATCACAGTTTGAAAACAACAGCATTGATTATTTCATATTTAACAGCTCTTCCTGTGCCTCATGCCCTGCTTAACATGACAATTTCTGGGATGATTGACATAAGCCACCAATACCAAACACAGAGTAAAATACAAATTTTGAACATGTCAGTGGAAAAATGTCATTTTGTGAAGCTATAATTTTGAAGGCTAACCTCCAATTTCAGAAAAACATCTTCCAATAACAAAGCCATTACTGCAGGTTATACTGTTTACGAGCTGAAATTTATACATTAAATTAAAGAATTGCCCATGACTGACAGCAATGTTGAGATTCATACTGACAGCACATACAGCTTATTTCCTCTATCTCTGTGCTACAAATTTCCAGAACATCTTAATACTTTATTATCATCCCATGTGAATTTACAAGGTTTTAGACATCGCAATATGTGCTTTCCAGAGGAAATAGGGGACAAATATACTGAAACAGTTTTCAGCCAGTGCCATGTCAGCAGAGCACCAAGTCAATATTGTGGCTTTCAGGTATAGCTTTGCTTGGGCAGTAAAGACAAGATCTTGTAGAGGTCATTTCACAAGTGCTGCGCATATGCTGCTGGTTGCAACCACAGACATTTTGATCTCGGATTTAGCACAGTGTTTCGTCAGATAAACTGCACGGTGCTGATGCCACAGTGAGGGGCTCTCTGCAGAAACCAGGTTCATACAAGGGAATTCAGGAAGGACCGACAACACAGTCTGGATGACCTCAAGGTGAGACTAAGGCAAGGAGTCAGTGTGACATGGGCACACTGCAGTCCTACCAGGTCTGGAAAGTTTACTTTGGACGTCTCTATGCCACTATCCCTATTAAAAGTCCTTACGCTGGCCCCAGAAACATTCAGCCTCGGACCCTGTGGAACAACAGGGCCTGAGCTCAGCCCACTCCTCAGGGCAGCCCTCACACACAAGCATTTCCTATCCTCACTCCTACGCAACCACCTGATGAAGGGACACAGATCATTCATTTGACTTACTCCTTTCAGATGACCCCCTAGCCTCTATTTTGTTGGAAGAGGTGGTATCAATCAATCAAACCTTTGCAGAACAACAAAAAGCATACAAGTGTTAATTAAACATTCTCATTTTCAATGTAAAATTCAGCTTGAAGTAGCCCAGTCTTTTACAGCAACCAAGAAGTTTGAAAAGTAATTCATTCAAGAAGGTTTTCTAGTTTCACTGTTAAAAACTGCATTGAATCGCATACCTAAAATAACCCAGGAAGTGGGGTCTGACTTCCAAAACCTGAAATTAGCCCAGATCCCTGCTTTTGTATGTGCAAGCTCAGTAAGAACGAGTGGAAGAAAACTTCTGGAAAGGTTTTACTGCCTATGCCAGCAAGAGAGACTTGGGTTTATGGCACCCACGTTACAAAGCTCAGCACTGCAAAGGAAAGTGTAGAACCTGGAAACACGGTAGCAGGATGCTTTGGGTTATACAGTTTTGAGCTAAAAGCCTTAATACAATTTTCTGAAAAACTCTTCCTGTACAGTGCTATTGAAGAAAATTGTATTCTCTTTGGAGCTTTACTCTACTGGGTTGATTGTATAGCTGAAGTTAAAGAGTTGCAGTCATAGGAGGACATCATAAAGAGACAAAAGTGAGAGGGAAATGAGATAGACTCCTTTAAGGTTCAGAGAAAGCCTGGATGAAAGCTTTAGGAGAGATCCAAAAGGGAAGACTTCCTCAAAGAGCCACACAGACATTTCCTGCAATCCAACACAGAGGTCACTGCCTGAAGAATGTAGAATCAGCATTGAAGACAACAGAAAAAAGTTAGTCTTCAAAACAGATGGAGTTCAGAGCAGCGGAAGGTGACAAGATGCATTTACAGGTGATAGTTGAATGTTCTAAGCTTTCTCATTGTTTCAGATCAGGCTCTGCGTTCTTGATCTCAGTCAACAAACACATGTTCAGTAATTCTCTAATGGTCTCTGGTTGTTTCCATACCAGTGTCCTTCTAATTGCCTATACTTATGCTGCTTAGCACAAGAATAACTTCAAGAGCTTTGGATTTAGCCACTATTAGTATTGCTTCCATTCTCCATCCCAGTTTTGGAAATGTTACAGAAAAGCATAAGGAATGGTTGCACGTGTTTCCAGTGCTAATCAGAGTGCTGAGACACAGTAGTTTCTAAAACTAGACAAATCTGATAGTACACAGAAAATGCTTCTGCTGTAAGACATTTATCAAAGGCTTACCCAGAATAAGGCTTCGAAGACCAATTGTTTGATCAGAAATGTAACTTTTATCTAAAAACACATTATAGTAAAACAGAAGGGGGGGAAAGGAAGGATTTAATTCACATGTTTATTCTTAAATACCTGCCTTGAGCAAACAAAGTTACTGTAACCCAACTCAGCTACAAGCTCAACCATCAATGTTGGCCTTTCAGGAAATCATGAGGATTATTTGAAGAGCAGAATTGTGATAAAGGCCAGATATCGACTGTTATATCAGAAGCACTCTGCTCTGAAAAACCTGTTTGAATGTGTGAGCTTGCCTCAAAAGTTTTGTATCAGAAAATGCTCTAACGTTCTTGCTTCATGCTCCAACTCTCTTGATCCTAAAACACCTGGCAGGTTCCTGCCACAGTTTCAACAGTGGAAGAACACATCCCTCACACAGATTTATTGCAGAAACTTGGTGAATATCGAGTCTGCTATAGAGAGGATTCCAACTGAAGTTAAATTAAATCCACCCATATGGCTGAAGTAATGTAAACTGATAGGTTAAAACAGCTGAATCTTAAAACTGGTGTTATTTGTTTCAAGACAGCAATGTAAGCCTGAGAGAGAAGTAAAAGTCTTACGAGTAAAAGTGTTCTGTAACTTTCCCTATGACATTGTTGGGCATCTCTTTTTTTTGACATTCAAGACAGTCTATCCCATGTTTTTTCCCACAGTCCTGTATTGCTATGAAAACNCTGTTCTGGCTTTGATATAGGTAACAAGATACACTAGGGATGGTGAAGAAGAGACCTTATGATTCAGCCAGAACCAACAAGGGTTACACCCAAGTCACTTTAGACGCAGCCACATATGAGAGAACAGCGGCATTTGGAACTAGTCAGCAGATGCCTGTGCACAAGTAACAGATTGAAGTCGAGATAAATAAGACAGAGTCACTCTTATGGTGAGGCTAGGTTGTCCTCTCATGTCACCAGTGACCAAATCCAGTAGAATGGAGAGGAGAAAAATTGGTGGGTGCCAAGCCAGGCTCTGCAGTCTGGTCAGCAAAGACACGTGGAGCACATTTGCTAAGGAAAACAGTAGAATTTTAGTACTGTAAGCAACCGATAGCATTTTGCTGCCCAAGTACTGCATATTTGTGTTTTAGAAAAGATGACTGGTAAAGAGGATCAGCACTGAACAATTGCTCATATTGTATGGAGCCAAAAAGACCCAGGAAAATATCTCAGGTTTAGACTGGCATTAAGATGAAATAAAGAAGGTGCTATCTAAAATTAGAGATATTCCAAATCTGAAAAGCTCTTCAAAGGTTCTGTTTGCTCCATCTACACTCCTAATGTGTTTGATCTGTACCACTGGTGCGTGACCAGATACTGCTGCCAGGTAGAAATATCAGTAATTCTCATTTTAGTAAGGCATGGAATTCACGCCTCCTTTTGCCACCCTGGAGTATACATGAGATGCAGAAATTCAGTACCATTATCAAAACTTAAAGAAAACCATGACAAACTGTTCCTGTTTTGACAAAGTACATTAGGTCATTAGGTGCCTAAAATCAGATGGAGAACAACAGGAATGAGAGGAAAGAACAAGCTGCTGAAATGCTAAGCTTAGCTGACTCAGACAGGTTCCCTGGTAACAAAAGCAGTTACATTTATAAATATGCTGCAGCCCCCACAATATGGATTATTTCCCATTGTTTTTAAAAATTGGTTGCTTTAAAAATAATGATTTTCAAAAAAAGAAAAAAAGCTTTTGCCAAGATATACTAAGAATTATTTTCTGCCCCTTTTGCTCACATGAATTATCCCAGGACTATTGACTCTGAGAAATTAATTGCTCACAGTGAGTATAAAGGGAGCAAAATCTCCCTTAGAAATGAGATGCTACCATTAAAATGAAGATATCCAGCTTCCACTCTCACCTTAAGGTTCCCTTTAAACGAAGTATTTCTAATAAAAATATTCTGCTTATTTAGCGCAGTACATAAAAAGGCAATAAAGTCCAAGGTTGTAGGTGTTTTCACATAATTTTAATTTATAATATAATAAAAATACACAATAGGTAAAGTACTGCTAAAAATGAACTTTCTTCCTCTCAGCCTTAAGGTAAGTATTAAGAACCCTATTCAAATTTGGATAACTATGCATTTATTTTAACTTTGTTATAAAATAGCTACCAGCCTAAACCATATCAAAATATTATTTGCACAAAAAACAATCTATTTTTGATACCACTATTCTTCCATATCTGAGTCATATCAGTCACGACAACTGCCTGCATAAAGCTGTAACTCACTCTGAAGTCCTCAGATACATGTAAACTTTTATTACTTGGTGGCTTAGATCCATACACCGGGACCCCAGCTAATAACAGATCTACATTTCAGAGAGTATCTTTTAGAGCTAACAGTCTGAGTGCTAGTTAGCTCTAACAAAGTAATGACAGAAATTAAGGGAGCTCTTTTTAAAACCATTACTGATAGGTCTAGTTTGCAGGATTGCGATGAGGATTACCACACCTGGTGTTAAAACCAAACAACAAAAGAGATACCCAAACCCAGAAGAACTGCATAAGTCAAATTTCTCCTCCAACCCCTGTTTCTTTCTAAAATCATGAGACTGGCAACCAAACATAAGAATTACCAAGCCAGCTTCAGGCAACTTCACTCCCCACCTACACCATGCTTTCCTACAGAAAGAAGATGCATCTGTTCAGTGCTTTCCCACCCCACCTCTCCCCCGACTTTCCTCACCGCATGTCTCCCTGCTCTCTTCACCCAGCAAAGCAACTCCTGTCCCAGCAGCAGCAGCTCTCCCCGATTACCCAGTGCTGCACTTTTTCTGGGTTTTCTCAGTCTCCCCAGTTCAATTAATTCTATTACTTCTCCCAGACCAAGTCCAACACCTGCCCAATCCCCAGCTCACCAGTCCTCACCATAAACTGACATAAATTCTGCCTCCCCCCTTGCATATCCTGATGCTCCATGAACTTCACAGTCTTCCCTCTCCTAGGAAGGTCTCTCCACTGGAGCTGCTGGGCTCCTTGCTCTGCCTCTTCCCACTTCTCTTCCAGTTAGATTGGCACCAACCTGCTGCTTCCACAAGGAAACAAAGTGCAAGGCAAGAAGCAAGCTCAGTCCTGAGGAGAAAGCCAAGAGGAAGAAAAAGATGTTCATACACCACTTTCAGGAGAAACACGTAACTGGTCTCATCTAGAACAGCCCCGATTTTAAGTCAAAAAGGCATCAGTATGGTGAGGGGGATGCCAGCAGCTGGACCACCCCTTGAGGAGACTTGTGCATCCTCACACTGAGGAAGCAAGGGCCTTGGCTGCAAGGACAAAGTATGAGGTAATGGAAGGGGACTCTGCAAATCAGTGTTCAAGATTACAGGGTCACAAAGATAACTGAATTGCATCAGTAGCATCTGCTGTCACTGCAAAGACAGGTTTTGTATTACCTACACTCATTCAACTTTTCTTTTTCCCTTCCAAACACCGAACAGTCATTGCAGTGAGGTAACTGGTGGTGGTAAACATAGAAAAATTGTTACTTTGCACAGTAATTTGTCATAAACAGCTTGTAATTATTGCAGGAAGAACATGAAGATTGAGTGAGAACAGATTGAGTGAGAAAACACTGTAGATGGCTCAAAAGAAGTACCTGAGAAACTGACACAAAATATGACAAGCTGGGACAAACCGTCACGATTTCTAAATTCCATCCGGCTCGTCAGTGATCAGAAGGGATCATGGGAATGGTCCTGAGTGGATGATCTGAACCTTTCCCTCAGTCTTGATTTTGGTTTATGAAATATAACATCAATATTATAACAAAGTGCTACTGCTCTCAGAGGTTTTTTGACAAAACTATTACTCTACTACTTTGAGGAACTAAAAAAAAAAATCTTGCAAATTGTTTAAATAGTCATATTTCGGAGAGATCTCCCATTCTCACCAAGTTACTAAAGCACTGCTGGTGCAAAGCAGCAGCCAAGTTCAGTGTTCTTGTTTTATAACTTATGCTTTATAACTTTGTATTTTCTTCAAGTTTTCTTCATCTTTCTGTTTCATGGCGAGGCAGATAACATTTTTATCTGTTTCACATACTGATGATGAAAGCTGAAAGAATAGAAAATTAAAAGACCTTCCCTGGGAAAGGTTTTGTTAGCTTCCTCCTGTTTCAGAAATATTCTAGCCCAAATGCTCAGTCAGGCAGCAAAGCACTGAACTCTCAGGAGCAGGCAGTGAGCCTCGGTGTAGCCATGCTACAGCCTGCCTTCACTGTGGGTACAGGAGGTGCAACTTAGCTTGCAGCAAGACAATTTTGTAGAGTTCTGAATGATTTTTCATTTAACATGCCTAACCAAAGAATCACAAATGAAGGGCAGCTAATCAAAATGCAGAATGCCCCTGCCCATCCAACCTGACGTTTCTAAACTGGGAGTTTGAGACCCAAAGCCCCGTACATGGCAGCAGTCACCCCCAGGCACAACCCGGAGAGTGGGGAGCGGAGGGTAAATCCTCCCCATGTTTTCAGAGTCCTGTGCAAGCTGGTAAATAGCTGCACAGACTCCTAACAACTCAGACTCAAAGTGTGGCTGCCGTGGGAGGGGATGTGAGCCAGACTCTTACTCATTCTATTTGCAAGCATGGGTGCATGTGAGTCCAAAACTGCTTCGCAGTGAGCTATTTAGAAGAATGAGAAGCATGTTTAAGAAAAGTGACATTTGAGAAAGTCACAATCTGTTTGCCAGTTTTTCTTCTTCCTCTGTCTATCAATTTTCAGCAAATGCTTTATTCACCACCCATTCTTTGCCTTTTCTCATCTAGGGGAGCTTTTCTTTCCCTTCCAGTCTTTAAAACATTTGAGGGAGTCATCGATTTTTCCATATAATGTATTAATCTTTAAATTGCTTTAATATTCACATCACTGTCAAAAGCAGAAGCTCTTTTGCTGAAGGCTGTGGTACTGCCAGCAAAACTTTAAATTTAGCTCAGTATATGTACATATATTTTCCCTACTTCCCACACACATAAAAGCTGCACATTCCAGTTGGAACTTCCTTTAAACTCTTTAATTGCACAGGTTATTTAGTCTGGTTCTTTTCTTCCCGATTACTTTTTAACTAAACGTCAGCCTCTTGCTGTCCCTTCTACATTTGGAAGCCCGTTATTGATTTTTATTTTCTTTCCAAAGAGAAGTTTTTGCAGCTGATTGTGATTTACACCATAAGCAATTCTCTTGGGCTGAATTCATGCTGCCACCGTGACTGCTAAGGATGGTTCTCTCGCAGCTCAGCTACGCCCCGCGCTGAGCCGGGTATTAGCATGAACGTTACACAGCTTTGCATGGGAAATGCAGCCGAATACACAAACGGTTCTGTAGCATAAAGAGCACAATGATGTTGCTCATTTATGGAGTGCTCTTGTACCAAAATAGCTGCTCATGAAAGTTTATAATTTACCAGCTAGATCCCTAAAGAGGTTTCTCTATTTGCTCTCCAGCCTGCAGTGATGTTTGCAGAAGAAAACATGTTGCTTTTCTCTTTCTCACAATCAGTGTGGGGAAGAAGCATGTAAAAGGGAAGGGACAGAACGAGGGAAACAAAAGCAGTGAATGCTTCAGAACACATGTGGCCTACTGACAGTCCCAGAGATGATAGTGAAGGGGCTGCTAAAGGATGGTTCAAGTCCAGAAACCTCAGGACACTTGGTCACTGATGCATTGGCTAGAATTACCTGCAAACAAGGAAAGGGTCAACTCCTGCAGACCAGGTGGTTGTTTTTTGTTGCATACATCTGAACAGCAGAACTCTATGCATCCAATTGCTTCAGCGACAGCTATTGTTTATGATACATTCCTACCTGAATCCTTCAGAGACCTGATTTGTCACTGATTATGCCACTTTCCACTCTGAGCAGCAGCATCAGAGCAGAGGAATCAGACACTGAAGCAAGAACAGAAACACCGATTTGCTTTACCCTTATGGTGTGAGTATATGGGCTTTTCTCAGCCACAGTTCCAAACTCCTGAAGCACTGAATAAATGGCCAGAAAGAGATGAAAATGAAAATGTCATGTGATGATTCAGAGACAAATCTGGAGAGGAGCACATTTCAAACAGTATATGGTTTAAAGTGGCTTGAGAAAATAACTGCAATTAAAATAAATACAAAACCTCCTGACAAGCCTTCTAAAACCAAAGGATGCAAGATAGTATGGGAGATTATAAATGTAATGGCTGAGAATATACAACATATTAGAGTGGAGCTCTGCATTAGTCCCAGGTATTTATATCACTGGATAAAAAGACATCTCAAGAGAATCAAATTGGTTTGCAATTTAGGATTTCACAACCTAAGGGATTTATATAGTGGGATGCAAACTTCCTCCTCTAAATTGATCAGTATCCCCAAAGGATGCAGGCAAAACTATTTACTATATTGTAGGACAGGGACCTCATTTTAAACAATGTTGCAGGTGCCATCGTGACAGTCACAGAAATAATTGCAGTTGAAAACAAAGATACTTGGCGTAGTTGCAAACTAACCAGCCAGGGGAAGATTGCAGAGTGAGTGCAGTGGCTTTTGCCAACACTGCCACTGCTTTCAGGGTGGCATTGTGCCCTCAGCCTTCTGACATCAATGGGCAGTTCTGCACCCCATTGACACAACCTCTAGACAAGTGTTTCCCCAAATCACACCGATCACAATATAAACAGGAACGGTAATTTTGCTTTTTCTGGAATATATACACGGTATTGGTAAAGTTTCCCTCTTAAACATATGGCCCATGAGTTGCTGTTTGAAATCCCAAGTTGCTAAAAAAAACCCCAAGTAATATTTCATATCCTTTGTGCAGAATTTCTAGAATGAAAACAAATTTCAAAGCACTTTCTTTTACTGCTCCCAGAGTCACACAGATCATCCTCCCATGTCTCACAGTAAGATGTTTTGTTTCACTGGTAGCTGTACCCTTAGCCCAGACCACACATTGCACGGCACCTGTAGCACAGAATAAATTCCTCTGGCTGAGCCCTTTCTTGACCACACAATTTTTCTGGAAGCCATAAAATTTATAGCTCTATACCACCACCTAATTATATCAGATTAATGAAATAAACATTGTAGTCCATCACCTTGCTATTACCTGTTCCTTTCTGTTCCATTACTGGTGTTTCTTCCCATCACTTCCATGTTCTCCCTGGCTCTTGGTGGTGTGTAAGGCCATTTTCTTGTTTTCCTAATAACTGAAAGTTGGAGTACATCTAACTCAGTGGAGTTCTGCCATGTACACCAAATGGCAATTAACATATTTAAGTATTACAAGGTCAAAGGCATCTCTTTTCACATACCAACCTTTATGTTAATTATTCCGATGGGGGGACCGGGACATATTCAGGTGATTTTGTGGCAGACCTTCCTTAACTCTCTCATCATCCATCTCTCTCCTCTCCCTCCACCCAAAGCAAGCTTAATGTCCTTATTCAGACCAGCACATTTATTCCTGTACCCCCACAAACACTGTGCAATATTCAAGCCAGAGGAACAAGACCAAAAGGAAGCTAACAAGTCCTTCAAAATGTGGTAGATATATTTTGAAGTGATTTCTTCCACTTGGTACTTGACATCAATGAGAACAAACTCATAAAATTTTGAACCAGAAGCATTTTAATGCCTTCTGAACTACTACAAAGAGGAGGACACCTTCCACAAATGGGTCTTCCTCCTCAATGCGAATAATTTTCAGTGTGGCAGGATAAAATTGTTTGCCATCTGGCCCTTACTATTTCACAGCACCTGATTCACAACACTCTTAGTAACCTTTATTAAAATTGCATCAGTCATTTCCCTTCAAAAAAGATGATGTATGCAGTTTTTCATGCTACACCAAACACTGGAAGAACAAGATAGAGAGACACATTCAAATTTACATAAAGATTGCAAGCTGTTGTTCCGAAGTGATTCTGAAGTGGTATGTCCTGCGTGCAGGCATTTGATCTCATTGCATTTCTGCATATTGACTGTAACATGCACAAAATCTGTAATTGGAGACTGATTTCTGAAAAAGAGATAAATGACTTTTTTCTGTTAAAAAGAGAAATTTATACATTTCTGGGCAGGGGTTTCCAGGTGATTTTTTTTTTTCTAGCAAAAGGAGTCTTTTACTTAATCCATTAGATATTTAGAATTTATAACAATTTTACAAAGAAATGCTTAAACACCTTTTGAACTTTAAAAGGTTACACTATGTTAAATATATCTTTTTCTTTTTTTTTCTTTCCTTAAAGTGAAAACGCTCTATTTTACTGCTTACTTAAGAAGCATCTCTATGTTGGGATTGATTTGTTATTGCATACCTGCAGGCATCAATTTGCCACTTGTGGACAAACACCCCTATTTTGAGGGAGTTATGGCTAGGTTCTGGTTTTCTTATCACTAGCTTATACTTTTGCTAGTCTATATAGTTAGAAGAAATTACTGCATTTTAGATGAAAACATCGTAAGAAGCAGCTCCCTGTACAACACAGAACCACCCAATCAATCAATTTCCAGTGTTTTCCAGTCTCCATAAGCACTGAAATTCTGGAGGAAAAATAGCAAAAAATTGATGGATTCTGTTTGGGTTAAGTTTTAAATTTTAGTGTCAATTTTCTCTGGCTAGACAGATCAATTTTTCTTATGAATTGCTCATGTCCTCTCAAGTCCATTTCATTCTAGAGTGTGTAGTTCACAACAAACAGCCAACTCAGAGCACTTCACCATTTCTTCTGCTCCCAAAGCAAGGTGAAAATTTCCCAAGTTTGTTGCCTTTTCACAAAAAATATAGCTGAATGAGAATCTAAATAGCAGACCTCATCTTTCCACTCTAAAACTTCAGGTCACAGGTGCCGTACTTCTCCAAATTCTAAGCCTAACAAACCAAAAATATAAGATAAAAAGCCACAGAAATGCAATAACAAACAAAAGTAAAGAACAAGAGTCTAATGTACTACCTCTCTCTTCCTCTAGTAAAAAAGAAGATGGCAGCAAGTAGTAAAACCATGACCCTTTCATCCTCATTGCAAAAAGATGGCTAAATTTAAACAAAAAATAAAAAAAAATAAATAGACTAGAATGAGATGATGCCCAGATGCGATTGGTGTAGGTGAAAGCCTACAGCATTCAAAACAGAACTAAAGAAGGAAATTAATGGAAACCAGGTAAAAACAAGAATAGGGAGAAGCCAGCCATTAACCTCTCTCTGGAACACAGAAAACTCCAGCAATCACTGAGATGTTCAGTTTGCAGTTATATTAATTTCTAACCATGTCTCAAAGCCCCACATCAAATGTGTGCTATGGCACACCAAATTAGCACACTGCCTGGAAGTGGTGAATCATTGGCCAGGGGAGAGTCTAGCTCCAAACTGTCCCTAACCCTGACACCTACACCCCTGCTGCTGAGAGTGCTCAGGATCCCACTGGTACACTTCAGTCAGTGTGAGGGATGGGAATCGAATGGTGCCAAATCAGAGCTTCTTCCTCTGGAAGTAACAGGTTCCTGCAGACCATCAGCCTAGACAGCCTTTGCTTTCCCCAGCCCTGGATCACAGCAAACCCCATCACCGCCAAGCGCCCTGCACTCAGTGCTCCATCATGTCAAACGACGTGGCCGTTGGTATCCTTCACTGAAATCTGGTGATATTTACAGGCAGCCAAACTCTGCAGCTCTTTTTCCTAACCATGAGCTCACTGAGAGTAACCCGAACCCTTCAGGCTACCGTAGCACATACAGAAGCAGAACAAGAGCCTAGTGAAGATGCAGACTCCTGACTGCAGTCAGACTTTTCAGGTTTTTTTCTTTACTACCCTAATGCCTAAATCCTAACCCAACAGCATCCTTAAATAAGCTGGAGTCTACCATCTTCAGAAAATTATTAACAAAAAAAAAAACAACCAAACCCCAAAACCCCACAAACAAATAAAAAAAAGAATTAAAAAAAAAAAGGTAGGTTAGCACAATATCCAAGGTTGATTAACAGCTACAGACACCAAGAGATCAGGGACAAGTCTCCCAGATCTCTGATGCTGTTTCACCAGGGACAGCTGTGTTGTCCTTGTACCACACAGCGCTCATGTGGCACCCTCCTGCTCTTTTCACACCAGTGCAAGAGGTGAATTCCAGAATAAAGCCATCATGTTCCTTCTAATCCCTACAAGCACTCTCTAATGTCATCTGTGTGTAAGGATGGGACGCACTGGAAATGCAGGGGGTTTAATGCCAGTATTTTAGCAAGAGTAAAAAAATCCTGACACTAAACAAAGTGGACCAGCTGCTCCCTGTTGCACATTTGTGTCATGGCCAATCTTTCAAATGGTGTGTTCCCATTCCTCTTGGAGTTACAGAGTAACAAAATGCTTAAAAGTAAACAGATGGGTGAGAGATAATCAGCAAGAATTCTAAAACCTAGAATTGTAGTTATGTATGTTTCTGTATTTTTAAAACATATATACATATAAATGTATACACACACAAAATGTGTACAAATATAACAGAACACAGCTTCTATTGCAATGGATCTATGACAAAGTTTTACTTTTGTCCTTAAACACTTGTCTTTTTCCACATTTTATTTTAAAAGCCAAAGAATATATGTTAACAAAGGAAGCTGCTGAGAGCCAGCAGTTTCTCTTATCTGTACAAGTCCAAAAAGTAATATCTTGATTTAAAAAATATTTTACTTCCTAGATTTTTCCAGTTCTATCAAAGAGTTCATCAAAAACATCCCGACCTTGTGGTCTGTCTTCTGTACTACATCTGAAGGAATTTCTTGCAGAAATAGGTTGAGCTAGAAGGCAAGAAAGGCTTCAGCTCATCAGACTCACTGTACAAAGAGCAACTCTTAAACAGCTTAAGCCTAAGCTGGTTTGTCTGCAGTGCCCAGAAAAAAAAAAAAGAAAAAATGAAAAAATTGTTACGCCTAATACATGATTTACAGCCAACAGAACTGTAATAGATCTAAACTACTCAAACTATCAAAGCAATTGCAGTCAGGCACATCTTCAATAAAGAAATATTAAAAATTACAGAGAAAGCAATCTTTTTTGTGCTCCTCAATTAAGCTGGTATTTGAATATTGGCCTTTATTATATTTTGTTTCCATTATTTCTGAGAGTTAAAAAGGTCTTTGTTTGCATTGGGACTGTGATATATGAACCTCAGCTACTATTCACATTTGGTATCTTGTATATGCCATTCTAACTAATGGGGAAAACATGACAATCAATAAGTCTCAACTAAGAACTAGAACTATCTAAATTGACCTATGACATGCAGGAAAATACACATTTCTCATCATTTTCTAAAATGTATTCTGTATTTCTCAGCACCACAGTAGTTTGTGCACTGAAAATATCTAAAATATCACTATTACATTTATGTATGTAATGACTGAACAAACTTTGTCCACTCTAGGACATTTTAATATCAGAGATAAATTTATAGCTTCTAACAGACCTCAGCAATAGAGCTACCAGCAATTTCATTATGGCTGGTTCACATACTTAAAAAATTCAGACCTCCAGGATCTCACATTTCATATTCAGAACCTACAAGCTATCAGGCAAAGATGGCAGGGGCTTTTGAAATTAAAGGCTGCTAGCTATACATTGATAAATCATATTATAAATTTGAATTCTTTTCCATTCATGCAACAGGGCAGAGGTCTTTCTAGAGTAACCACCTAACAATTACTTTCTGTGTATCTTCCATGGCTAAAATTAGTCTTTGCTTACATTCAGCAGGCTCTGGCTGTCATAGGTTTGGGAGTGGTTGCTGTGTTTACCATTCTCATCAGAAGTGAAGAATTTCTGCAGTTCCTAATATCGAAATTTGGTAGCTAGGGCTGCATGCTATTGCCAGAGCACCGCAACTCCGATATGTAAATAGTGCCTTCCACCTCCCAATCCCTCTAAAATCTTTATTTCCCTGAACATCAATTAAGACAGACCTTTACTTCTTGCTAATGAATAATTAATGTTTAAATCTCAGTTTGCCAAGTAGACTCTGCAAACTTCATACTTGTTTCTATTGCTTTATCTGGAGACTATGCCACATGACATCTCCTGAATGTTTTTGAGGGCTTAATAGGGAAGAAATATTGGGCTCTCATCAGTTTTTTTTTGGTGTGTGGTTTCCTTGAATTCTAGGTTAAAGATTTTGGCAGCAATTTGCAAGTCCAATCAGACAACCACATGCAAGTTGACCCAGATTCATGACGTTATATTTGTGCATAACTGATTATAAGCTGGTGGCCTAAATCTGGAAAACATCTCCAGGAACAACTCCGAATTATTATTTAAAAGAAAAAAAAATAAATTTAAAAACCCNGCAACTCTGAATTATTATTTAAAAAAAAAATCTTAAAAACCCTCTCCTTAAATTAAAAAAAAATAAAAGTGGGAAAAAAATGCACATGCCAGAATTAAGAAACCTTTCCTTTTATCCATGTTTTAGAGAAATGTTTTCAGTTGTTCACTAATTGTACAGAGAGGACAACAAGCCAGAAGATGACTAAAAATGCTCAGGAATCAAACCATGCTGTACACACATAGGAAGAAGACAATGTCCCAGGTTCTACATTTTGGCACAAAAGAAGAAATGAAAACACTTGCCGACAATTTGTATGCCACAAAATCAGAAGATTTAATTATAGGATTGTAAAGTTATACACATCTGTTGGAGAGAAGAAGAAAAAAGCTATGTCTTCAGCTTGCTTAATATATTAGTTCTCCAATAAACATACCTATTTAAAGATCATCATTGTTCTGTTTTACTGAAGAAAAGCAGTCAACTGCTTTCTATAATTACAACCAAAGAAGAATTTTGTTCCATATTTCTAAGCCAAAGCTACATGAGGAGCAGTACAACCCCAAAAGAAAGCTTCCCTGTGAGTTCTTTCAAGGGCACAGGCTAAAGATTAGCATTTATCTGAAGTTACTCGCACAGAGAAATGGGTGCTTTCATCTGAGTATCACAGGTCAAATCCTTACCAATAAACATGCACCTGACACACTGCGCACCCTGTAATCTTCCTTCCTGCCTAGACTCCAGCCCTCATTTTACATTTCTGTCAATTCATATAGACTGGAAGAAAATTGAAAGCCTTTGCTTCATTCCTGAAAAGTTTCTTATTCTGTATTTCAGAAAAATTGTTTCTGCTAGATGTACCTCTTCCATAAACGTTGTTCCTCCATGATTTGTCTCACATCTCCTCCAGTTGAGACAATCCCATGCTGGAACTAAATTAGGAACTTGAGGAATGCAAATGAAGAAGGCATAAAATGATTTATTGCAGCACCAAGAATTTAAACTAATAGAACAATAAGCACTTTTTGATCAATCTACAATGCCCCACAGGCAGTTTTATTTAAATCAAAGTGTTATCTAAAACAAGATGAAGGAAAATGTAATTCAAAAGTATATTCTAGAAATATTTTAAATTGGTTTTGTAGAGACACAGGGGCACTTGCTTTCTGCTGTATTAATACTGATGGGCTGATAGGGTATCTGTAGAAGCCATGCAATTATCACACTATGGGATAGCAGGACTCATTGAACTGTAGCATGATTAGAAAAAAAAATACAAAACAGTCTTAGATGAGAGAAGTTTAAATAGTAAAGATGCTTATATTCAGAATGTTGACACTTGTAATCAAGATTACTAAAGACTTAACTTTATAATTAGTCTAAATAATTGAATACATGCTGCAACATTATTAAATTCTCTTCCTAAAATAGGCAGAGATTTCTTTATTGGATTCAAGGAAACTTTGTGCCACATGGTATTAGGTGAAACCTGCAACCTGCTTAAATATGGAGGCTCTTCTTCCCCCATTCAAAAATAAAGTAAGCTAAAAACCACTTCATCTGAGCCCGTATCATCCAGTCTAAAGTAAGCCTGCATCCACACCAACACAAAGATAAGGTATTGGAACTTTAAGGACATACCCAGAGTTTTTCAACAACAGAATTCTTACTAATTATGTATTAGAGAAAAAAAAAACAAAAAACAAAAAACAACTCAATGGATTTCTACTGTAGCTTTACTCCCTGTCTAACTCCATAATTACTCTCATGCAGGTACGAGGATATTTCTTGTTTTAAACATGAGATGAAGGATCTGTTCTAAAGAGAGCATTCCCCCAGCAGTTACCTTGTCTTATTTATTTCTTCACTGAAATAAAACTCTCCCTCACAGATATCCTGCATCAAGAGAAGGATTTTGCAATGATGCTCAGAGAAATTAAATGCAAAAAAAAAAGTACTTACTTATGGGTTCACCACAGCTCTAAATATACCCACTTTGCCCAAGGCAAACTAGTATCTTCTCTCCTGCAGCTGTCCAAATTTGGGATCATATCCCTATCTTGACACATCAGGCAGCAAGGCCAGAGCAGAGCTGACTTCCCTGTCACCATCCTGGGGGCTCAAGGGCCTGCAGAAAGCAGCTAGCCAGCCAGTCCCTGCATCAAGCAGGTGGCTGCAGGGCAATGTAGTAGTGACCACCTCCCCGTCCTCTGAGAAATAAAAGCTCAGCCATGACTTCAGGATATACTAGGGCCAATATTATTGTGCTTCCCCAGCTTTACTACAGACTTATATAAGCTTCTGTGCCAGAGCTGAGGCTTCCACTAAGACACCACAAAGCTTTTCTCTAACCTGTTTCACTACTGGACCATTAGCAAACATCAGCATTTCCATTAAGAGAGAAAGAGAAGCTGCCACAAGCCATGACTGATGCACCAGGTGCCACCTTATTGAGTGCCCTGAGTAAGCCAGGACACAAGAGACAGGGAAGTTCTTGGTTGCTAAACAGGCTTTCATCAGGCTTAGTTAGCCTACATAAAAAACAAACCAACCCCAACTTTTTAAAAATCTGAAAGTACCTACTGTGTATACACTACTAAACACAGCCTGCTTCTTTGGGGAAGAAGGCTTTTCAAGTGTCTAATTTTTATGTCAGTATTATCCAGAAATCAGGAGATATTTGGTAAGTGTGATATCTTATTAATAATGAAAAACATTGGACCTAGGAAGAGACATTTGACAAACTACATTTATACATACATTATCCTATTATTAACACACTTTAGACCTCAAAACTCCCATGAAGAAACCTTCCATCCGGACTGTAAATTTAAATACCTGCAGATACAAATAAGCTCCTCAGATTCTTCCTTACTCTGCTGAGTCATATGCAGAGCTTCACTGGGATGGATATAACTAACATCCATTTCTGTCACCTCTCCAAAAAATGCAACTCAAGTACAGGAAATCGTTACCTGGAGCAGGGTTTCAGGGAGTCGGATATCAGCACTGGTATTCAACTCCTCCTTCCCAGAACTTTTCTAAAGGTATAAAGTGAAATCACTCAGCTAAGGATCTCCTAAGGATCTCACACTTTTGAATAACTACTTACGTCACAGGGGAGCTAAATATTAATGTGACGACAAGAACTGGAGGTGATTGAACTTGGCATAAAACATATTGGCAAAGAGCTAAGTTCATCACCTTATCCTTCTGGGGTGGGCAGGTGGTTGCATGAGGACTGGTAGGGGCTGGTTAATGCCTCCATTTCTTACATAAGGAACACCCCATTACCCAGCTTCTCTAAAGTACTCTTTATCTTAGCCTAGTTATGATAAACCACAAATAAACCACCCAAACCAGACAACAGGGTTAAAAACATTTGTAAAAGACACATAGGATTAAATGAAACCATGCCATAGCGGGGAAGGGAGCTCTGTTTTACCTTACAGAAATTACTTTTTGCTAGACTGAGAATCACCTCACAATTGAATGGGGTAGTAAATCTCAAGACAAGGCTTTATCTTACAAGACATAGCGTCCCACCCAGAATCCACCTTTCGAGTGATCTGGAAAGGCACAGAGACTGAAATAAACTTTCCTGTGTGATACAGGTCATTTGTCCCAAAAGGAATTAGATTCTTTAGCAGGAAACAGGGCAAGACACAAGGAAGTCTGACACAATTCATAGTACAGTTCAGTCTTTCTTCCAAAAGCACTACATTCACTGAAAAAGTCAGTGCATTTCCAGGTACCTGGAACACATGCTAAATTATAACAAAATTATAACAAAAAAAAACCCCCAACCCTTAAAACCTGTTTCCCAAAACAGGAAACATCTACAAGCCAAAACAACTGAAGTCTTAGATGAAATAATAAAGCAGCTTCAAAGGAAAAACTTTGTAATTTTTCTTTTCCTCTCTCATTTCCAATAAAATATTTGCCCTTAGACTCAAAGTTCAAAATTCTCATGAAAAGAATGCAGGTAATTCTTAACCAGATGTTATACCTCCACTGCTGAGATTTCTTTTAGTAGCATATGATGGAAATTATCTAGAAAACTAATTGAGTAGTTAGCACAAGTGCAAGCAAGTACTGGCTTAATTTATGCCCTGGCCTTTTTTCAAAAACTTGTGATTTTTTTCCCTGAGGATGTATAGCTTGTTCTTTTAAATATCCTTTGTTTTATCAATTGTCTTCCCATAGGCATAATTCTCTCTCAGGGCTGTAATGTCAGTAAGTTACCTAGATGCTGAAAGTGCAAGAAAACTTTGACATTTAGAAGCAAACTAATTATTTTGCTCTAGTAAATGCTCTGAAAGACTGCAGAAATTAGCATCTTTGAGTACAAAGAAGCCAATGAAGGAAGCAAATGTTTTACTTAGCAATTTTGTTTAATGGAGGTTTTCAACACACCAATTATTATCTTTTAAAAGTTGTTTCCTTTTTAATGGGAGGACATTTTAAAAAAATGCTAAAATAAGAAAAGACATATTCCATTCTTTTATTTTTATGAATAGTTTTGTGTTTTATACTCTCTGACTACCATATGCAAACTTTTGATTCTTCTTGGTTCACAAAGAGCTCTGGAAACTTTTCCACCGTTAAGTCCTGTGGGTTTCGTCACTGCTTTATCCAACTCTGCTGTTCTGACACTTTTCCTGTGCCTGTACTGAAAGCAGCAGAATTTGGGACTTAAGAAGGTGAGCTTACTATGGAACAATGTACATGGAGTCTAAACTGACCTTCCATAACATATTCTATATTCATACTTAAATCAGCCCTGGAAAAAGAGGTGCAACAACCTCTTCTCAGAGTATCATCATTCCATTGATATTACCCAAGTGTGAATGTTCTCAAAAAATCAATGTAACAAACAATTTCCAAAAATCACATCAGTTCTATCATCAAAATCACTGCCCCTTCAGTTGTTTCTACATTGTGAAAAAAAGTCATAGCTCTGACAATTACCAAGGTATTTAATTTAACTAGGTCCGTTGATACAGTTACACATTAAGAAAACTTGTGACACTGCAAGTAGCAAACTTAACTGCAGCATACACAAAAATTTGGTAGAGGAAAGCAACCACAGGTGTTTGTCTGGATCAACCCTTAAAACAATAAAAAGTGATTCTCTTGTCGTTTTACACTTCTGTGTGTGTTACTGTTGAATAGAGAAGCCCCTAAGTGAACACAGCAGAACAGATTTGCAGTCACTAATGGGGTCCAGGGGCTCTAGTGTTAGTTCTGCTGCAATGATCTTTCTCTGCCACAGAACAGGAGGACAGGTGGAGAACCTGTGTTTACCCAACATGCATATTAAAGCAAAAAGATAATAAACAAGACATAAACAGGTCTATCACAAACAAACCCCAACATTTTCGTTTTCAGGGATTTCTTTTAATCAGTTTTTGAATGGCTGTGAGCACTGAGGTTTCACTCTACTGGAGAAAATATAACCCAGCTGAGCCTGTGAGATGTTCACTAGGAGATGGTAGATGCCAGCCATCATCTTATGCAGGCGTTTCTGTTTCCTGACAGGAAAAAACATTTCCAATAAATCTGAAAGACACTGTTGCCAATGCACAAATGGATCAATAAAAATAGTGGATTAAATAAATAACAAAGGAGGAATACAGCAGCATGGGTTTTCAGGCCAAAGCCTAATAAAGTATACTACTGCATTTCCACATCATTACAGAATACAAGCAAATGATCACAAAGCAAATATTTGACTTGTTTCTTTTTCTTTTTTTTTTTTTTTGGCAGCTTCACACAAAACATAGCTTAACTATGGCTTTGATAAATCATGACATATGCCACTATGCAAATTGCTTTATAAACATTTAAGTGTTGCTACCAAACCTCCTAATTGGTGCCTGATGAAAACATCAAAGGACAGGCCAGAGATTACACAACTGTTTAAGCCCTAGGCTGGACCCAAAGGACATCTGAACTTTTCTGTTCCATGCTATATGCAAACCCCGTTGCTTCAGCACACTGTGAAAACTGCAGTCACTCCAGTGGTGAGATCCAACAACTGCAGCAGAGATCCTAAATCTGGGGGTGGGTTAATATTGGTTTGGGTTTTGGTTTTTAAACAGAGTGTAATAGGCAGATGGCCAATCACCTTCACACTAATATCATCAAGAAACTGCAATGTGACCTCTGAGACATTTACTGGTGAATATGAAAGTTTTACAATTCCAGCCCAATTCAGAATGCTGATTACAATACTATTATAAAGTCATGTTAGGTCAGATTGAACTGATTTTCATATAGGATATTAGCATGGGATTTAAAGATGATAATTTCTTTCATTTTTATTTTTGAGTAGAAATGCCACAAATTTATTCAGATTCTTTTTAAGGAAGAAAATTTTAACATCTCCATGATGTTACAATTGATTTGAATTGGTCAGGTTGTAGAAGTTTGCATTTTACTTTTACAGGCTTGTTGTTGCAATATGCATACAAAGTGATTGATTCAGTGGGTTTCTGTGCCTTAAAATCTTAAAAATTGCAGGATTAAGTCAATATTCATGTCAGCTACAGGAAGAAAAAGTAAAATAAATTCTATAGTGGAAGCTATTGCTCAAAGGATGCTGAAATATAACAGAATAAATAGAGGAGATGAATAAAATCCCTCCCTCGCAGGGGCAATGCATGTCGAAGCCTCAAAGAAAAAAAGAAATATCCTTGATTATAAACTTAAACAGCATTTACCAGAGCTTTAATTACTGGCAAACTACAGTAAAGCGATTGATTATTGGGCATCTTTTGCCTTATTTCCCTTTGTGGGTCAGCACTGATCAGCCTCTGCTTTTCAGTTTTCAAGTCAAGAGGATATACTAAATAGAAGGGAAAGCATTCCCCAATAATAACCATATTGTGCTTTCCCTGTTTCAAAAGAAACTCTATTTTAGATGCTTAAAGTAAATGTTAAAGCCCATCCATGAAGATGGGATTATTAGCACAGTTTATAAATCTGATAATGTATACATTCATATTTGTAGGAGCCTGATTTTTTTTTTATAAACACAACAGACTCATTTTTTTTGATTGAACAGATAGATACAAAGCAAACTGACCAGCCTTGGGTCTGCAGCCCTATGTCACCAGAGTAATCTTAACTCTTCTCAGCTGGCTACTTTGTATCAGTGAAAGCAAACATACAAATAACAAAAACACCCCCACAAAAACACAACCTTGGACCCACAGTTGTTAGGTTCTAACCAACACTCTTATATGCTGCTGCCAAACTAAGCAATGTAGTTTTTCTCACTTTGCTGCTACCAGAACAAGTACCAAAATGCAAGAACAAGTACCATGACAATGCAAATCTAATTTAATTAACTAGAGGTCAAATTGGCCATCCCCAGTCAGTGGAGACAGCCAGCCAAGATAGATGCACCAAGTAATTCCTGAGTACACAGGAAGCCTTGACAGTCAGCTAGATGCTGAAATGTTGTAGGAAAAGTCTGAAAGATACCAACACAAAGTAAGTACTAGAGGCAACTTGCACAACTTCAAGCTCACTTTCTGCTGCTATAAAACAAGCAGAACTCATCACATCCACAGCTGGTGAAGCCCTGCTAAGAGGCATTCTAAATTCAAGGGGGATGAGACAACTACTTAACCTACACTTAATTTCAGAATTAAACATTCTTGGTGGTAAATCATTTAAGGAAGCAATAGAGCCAAGTGACAAGGCTCTGAGCATTTTCTAACCAACCTGGGAAACAGCTGAAGCAGAACTATTTCAAGCAGTGAGTATGCCTTACTGACTACACTATCCGAAGCTGAGGCTTTAATCAAGATCATAGCAATTCACATGGAATGAATTTAGATATTGCTTATCTGACTTTCAGATTTGGAAAAAAAAATACTCTGAGCAACTGAGCTGACTTCTGCCATCTCTAGCAACTCAAGGACAAAGCTTTCTGAAGATGCTCCTTGAAAGAAAGGGCCTGCTTTCCCCAAAAATCAGATCTTAGCAAATAAATTTCACTAAGAGAGGAATATCATCAATGATATTCGTTTTTTGTTTCACCTAATTCCTATTTCAATGTTCTCACAGTCATCTTAACTTCCTAAAATCATATACTAACTTTTACATTTTTTTACAACAGTGCTGCAAACTGAGTGCCTACAGTGTGGAATGGGGTAAAGAAAATGGCTTGTGTGTACACATATTCAACAACTTATCTCCAGATGTCTTCATGTGACTCCAAGGGAAGCTTACTATGCAGTCATTGTGCCTGTGTGTACCTGTGCCAGCACGTTCAGAAGAAGATTTTCATATAGTGACAAGGACATGGAAAAATCTTTAGTCTCCAATAACTCTAATTAGACAATGGAATCAAAACCATTAATAGAATTAAACTAGAAGAGTCTATAAATTATAAATAAACTTCTGTGACTATAGAAGAATCTATTCTAGAATAAAAACCCAGAATGTTGATATATAATTTAGGGGGGGGAGTGGCAGTAGATCAGCTCCCAGTCACCCTGGGGCATTGCTGTCTTTTCTAGAAATCCTTTGTTCTAGAATTCCAGTGGGAGATTTTCCCCAAGATGTGGCTTTTAGCTATGATAACCAGCATGTCCTACTTTCACTTGAGTCAAAAAAGCCAATATACAAATACTCAGAAATTAAATCCAAATCATTGACAAATGGCTGTCTCAGACTTGAAGTGAGTTCAGTCTCCAGAAAATAAGCTGCTGAGTGCTAATCTTGTGCTATTAAAGACCAGCCTACCCAGGCAAAGTAGGAGGATGTCATTAATAAAACACCAGCATTTTGATTTTTCTTTAAAGAATGTGCTCAGAGCTGAAGAACACATCTTTAAATCTCTAAAGCAGAGGTGGGTCATAGAGTCCCACTTCTCTAGAAGCAACACAACAATTTGCTACTTTTTAAATTCAGAACAGAAAGAAGATGGAGAACAGAACTGCAGAGATCTCTCAAAAGCCCAGCCAATATAAAGGTACACAAGAGAGGAAAAAAAAGATGTTTTATTCCATGGATGTTCATGTTTAGGATGCACTTAAGGAAATGCATTTCTAGGTGCTCATAAAAATAAATACATTCAGGAAAACCTTTCCTGACACGTGAGAAACAAGCTGTAGAGTAGTGCTGTGTGTTATATGGATCTAAGACTGCATCTGACAAACCGCTAAAAGCATGAAATCCAGGGTTGGGGCAGCTGTCACCCTCCAACTCAGTCTTCTGGTTGTGCTACTCTGTGGTCTGTAGGGTCTTTGACTCAGCCTCAAAAAATTAAAAATTAAGATGAATATGTATTTTTCACTTGTCTAAGTTCACATTGAAAATGAGGGCTGGCTGAAGAGCTACATCAGGGCCACTAGGAATTCAAAAGTTGAGAAATGCAGGAAAACTAAGCAAGACACATGCAAGAGAACAGCCCAAAGTTCACATACTGCCTCACATGAGCTAAACAGGCCCACGCAGAAATCAGGTCTGGAGGTTTAAATGGAAAACTACATGACATAATATTGTGTGCAATTCTGGCCTCCTCTCACTACCCGAATATACACTCAGAAAATGCATAGATCTGGAAACAGTTCAGGAAAGACTGGCAGAGATAGGCAAAGTTGGGAATGGCTCCTGAATCTGTCAGAGTAGAAGAGACAAATGACAAAGCTGAGAGAGAACTCTCTAAGATCATTAGTGGTATAGAGGAAACATTGGCTGTCCATCAAAAACAAAACCAAACAAACAACACCCCCCTTCCCCCCAAAAAAACAAACCCAAAACCAAACCCACACCAAAAAAAAGAGCTAGGGAAATTTGGGTGAAAATCAGCAGGAAAAGCCAACACCAAGTTCACAAGGGCTTTGATTCTCTAAGGACTTAGCAGAAGATAAGGATGCTAAAGATGCCCATGGGCTCAAGGGAAAACGGGACAAGTTCCTGGAAGAACAGTCCTCTGGGTCTGTTGAGTACAATGTCTCTACCTCTTGCTTAGAAAATTCTACCACTGAGAAGGAGGTTATGAGAATATTCAGGGAGCTACAGCAATACATTCACTCTGTTGAAGATTTTTTCCTAGTCATTCATCTGGGCTACTACCAGGAACAGCAAGACAGACATCTGGTGAAACCAAGAATAAGCTTTGTCCCGGTTTTAAATAAATACAGCTGGTGGGAATTATTATTTTATGGTAAATTTTTAGTACCAAATTCATTTGAGAGCTAATGTGAGTTTCAGCTCAGAATATTTGATAAATTCCTTGGCTGCTTTCAGCCAGCACATCACAAGTGTGTAGTGGATTACTCTGTTTTAACTGAATTGTTGCCTGGTGGCTGAGTCATAATGTATTAAAATGACCAAAGATTTAGGAAAGACAATTAAAACAAAAAATACTCCACTCTCAAACTTCTAGTAAAGTTCCTTTCAGCAAAGGCTTTTCATAAAATTCAGGACTCAGCTGGCACTCAGTGAAGTATTTCCAATGACCAAAAGCAGAACTTGAAATACCAGCGAAAGCATTTCTCAAGTGTTTTTCTCTCTGACCAGGACTGGCTGCGAATCAAGTGGAAAGACAGAAATGAATATTGAACATTTTTCCACAAATGGCAAAATGAAATTGCAAATTATATACCATCTCCCCAAGAGCAGGTGCTGCTATTCATACACCCCAAGTACTCTGAGCTATGGGCTGAGCTGCAACCTCTCAACACTCCCATAAAACAAAACAACGAGCCTCAAGCAACAATTTAGGTAAAAAACCACTCTAAACTGTGAAGATAACTTACAAAGCATAAAAAACCAAAACATTTCAGTATATTTCTCATGTAAGACTGCTCTCAGAACTCTAAATTTAATGTGAGATCACCTGTGTGATGATGATATACGTGTGTAAGAAAGACAGACAAGAGGCTGAATACATTTCCCTTTTTTTTCACCCAAAGCAAAGATCTTTCGCTGGATAATGTTCAGGTGTGCACTTAGTTTACTTTTTTAATACCTGTGAGATTAAAGAAATAATATCTGCATTATGTATGCAATGGTCTAAAGTTCAGGAAAGATCTGAAGAAATACTCATTAGTAAGTAGCCTTCAGGAAAACGGAGTTCTGGGGCTCCAGAAAACTTCAATGATTTTTTCTGTACATCAAGTTTGAGCTGCTTCATGAGTGTCTGATCACAATAATACATATTACTAATTTTATTTGCTGCTCCAGTTTTCATATTACAAAATACAATGCTGACAAATCTGAAGCAGCTGTAGGTTTATATTAATGACAAAAATAACCCTAAAAATTATTTTTTATTTGAAAAATTTGGAAGTTTCATTTGAAAATTAATTGCAACAAAGAAATCAGTTTTTATTACCTTTAATTCTGCTTCCATTTTCTACTATTATTTTGTGCCCATCTGTTTATTTTCTAACAAATACAAACTTTACTGCAATTATATATTTGAATTAAATCTTTTTTTCCCAAATTTTTTCAAAACTTTCAGCTTTAAAATCAACTGTTTCTTATTTTGATGTCCGACCCCAAAACAAACAGAATTTTTCATAAATTGAACTTCCTGCGTTTGGGGCAGCCGTATTTTAAATACTCACTGAACATGCATAGCAGAAGAACCCTAATTCAGCAGGTTTATGCTCATCTGCAGCAATCAAAGGAAAAGCAAATCTTCCCAGGGTATTCAACGAAACTCTCCATCTCTTTGAACCAGTGTCCTTCATCAAAGGTTTAAATACAACTGTCCCAAGATGTTCTGAACCAGTATTTCTGCTGTTAGCACCTGATCTTG
This sequence comes from Heliornis fulica, assembly GCA_013399135.1. NCBI lineage: Eukaryota > Metazoa > Chordata > Aves > Gruiformes > Heliornithidae > Heliornis > Heliornis fulica. Next base: position 363,842 of record VXBZ01006545.1, read on the forward strand.
AGGACTTTGAGAGGTGGTTCAAAACTCAACAAAGTAAGCTTGCCAATCCCTAATGTTCAAACAAAGCTATCTGAAAAGCCCCACGCTTCAACAGAAAGTTCTATGCTATAACATGCAATGCCACACTACACTTAACATCTCAGCAACCTACCAGACTAGAGGCTAGTGAGGATTAAATGATACAGCTAGTAGGTAGCTGTCACTCAACAAAAACTCAAATGTTTCAATGGGACAAAACTTACTCAAGTAAAATGTCAGTTGCAAAAACCTTCTCTGCTTCAAATGTTTAGGCACAAAATGGGCAGGAATAAGATGCTCCCCCCGCACCCTGCCATGCTACCAGCTAGGGCCTCACTGGTTCCAGTTTGCTCTGCCTCTTGAATTGTAGTGGACTACTGGACACAAGGTTATGAGATGTTTCAAGGGGTGGCCCCTCACAATCTGTTTTACTGGAAATGAAACCGTTGGAAATGTAATTATGGATGAAAGCACAGGACCCAGTCCAATTCTCTTCTCTATTTGAGTGCACTAATCTATTGTGGGCTCTGGTTCACCCATTTTTTCAGGTCAAAAACCCCTCTGTCACACCTAGAACTATAATGGGCAGAGTCCATTCAACAGGGTGTGTTTCAGCCTGGAAGAGAGTCTCACTTGTATGGGAAGTAAAAACCTATAAAATACATCCAGTGTTAAAAACAAAATACATGAAAAACCAATCTGACACCTACATAAAGCTGAAATCCGGGTGCAAAAATTACTGGATGTTCTACTTGCAACACGTACAGAATTCTAACAAGAAAAGTAATTCTCTGTGTGGGATGCAACTTCGAAAGGATTTTTCTCTGGCAGGTAAACCATGTCAAGGCAAGATTGCTAACAAATTTTCTTTTGTCTTGCTTAAGCTTGATGCATATATGTTAGTCTTTCATTTACCTAAGCAGCAGAGTTGGCTAGGTGTGGGAGGCTTTTGCATACTTAAATACTGGGAAAAAATATTTAATGCTGCTGCTCAACAATAATAATAACAATTTATCATTTTTTCAAGGAGATTTATGGCTGATACACAACTCGTCATTGTGAAAAAGCAATAAATTAACATTAAGAAAACAAGTTTTCCTATACATTGTAATTGGTAATTTACAACTCTCCAAATAACAAAACCAAACATACTTTATTTCCTTATTTTCATTTTCACACCACAGAAGACCATCTCAGCTTCTAGCTGCCCTGATTTAACAATAATACTCATAACCCTAAAACCAGCAGAATAGCCAAATAAATACAAAACTACCAGCTAACAACCTTATCCCTTCTGGCAGCTCCAGAACAAACCTCACCTTACATGTTCTGGGTTCGTTTCAAAGAGCTGGACTCTGCATATGGTTCTGAAACTTGGTCTTGCCAAGCTCAATCTGAGTGGTGAAGTATATCCCAAACTATGAAGATACTCCCTTCTGAGCAGGTAGAAATTAATATACATAGCTCTGGTAACTGCAACTGCAGCCACGCAGGAGTCTGGATCAAAGCAAGATTTGAGGAAATACACATCTAGTTACCAACCATCTACCTGATCACAGATAATAATAATGCTACCAGTTGACTGGGTCACAGTATTTGAGACACAGTTCACAGCACACATAGGTCAGCAGCACGGAAATACAAAAGGAAATGGTTGCAGCCTCTTGTGTGTCTTTGGTATATGTCTACACACAACAAGAGCTAGAATTGCCATCCATTCAGAGATTCTCATCCTACCTTTAAATTAGGAAACTCAAGCACTGGCAGCAGCAAAACACTGACAACTTGGATTACAGAAAGAGGTCGAAATTCCTCTTGAACATCAGGAAAATCATCAGATCATTCTTTACTTGGTTTTGTCAACTCTAACTTGACTCTGGAATACAAACTCTGGCCAACCTATACTTACATTATGTGGCATCTTTGTTGACAAAGTACATTTACCCAAACAAGAAAATGAAATTAAAAAAAAAACTCAAGTAGCCACTCCTTCTGTTTCAGAGCCTGCAGCAGGCTGGGAACTCATAGATGTCCCATTTTCCAGCTGTGCAATTTCAGCTATCCTTTGTTGCTATCCAAATCCTCTGGCAGCCCCTCCAGCTCACCCACTTAATTGGTAAAAGATTAGATTGCAAAGGTGCATAGCAACCTTCCCTAGAACTGCCTGACAAAGTCAGTGAGGTCAATACTCCTGGCATAGGCAAAAGACAAACAGTTTGGGAAACTAGCAAGTTCTGAGAAGCAACTTCACAACAGGAGAGCATCAAAATCACAACTCAACAGAAGACTTGTAAACATAATCTGGTCCTGAAAACAGTGGCCGGTGAATGGTCATAGATCACACATGGGTGCTACAGCTAATGATATAAAGCTGAGGAAATGAGAAGCAAACTGAGAAACGTCTTGACATCACCATTTCCTATTCTCCACTTAAAGTGGTTGAGTCCCCATCCCTGGAGGTGTTTAACAGACGGGTAGATGCGGTGCTTGAGGCCATGGTCTAGTGGTGGACTTGGTGACGGTAGGTTAATGGTTGGACTGGATGACCTTAACGGTCTCTTCCAACCTTAACAATTCTATGATTCTATGATTCTATAAATGTGGGACAATTCTAAGCAGGAACTAGATGTTATGTCAGCATACACAAAGAAACTGTCGCTTTCTCCTTGCAAAGGTTTCTTGGTATTTCTCCAGACAAAGCAGATGAGGCATTAGAGAGCAAACTATGCCTCCACAAAGTGGGAAATGGCATCATATATATCTGGAAAACAAAAATAAGGGTGAAAACGGTGGCTGTTTTGTATAGACTGTATCTGTATAGACAGATACGATCACTGGCCTTTCCTACAACAGGGGAACACACAGGGCTTTCAAAGATTCACACTTTACACTTGTACAAGACGGAAAGTAAATCTTGTGCACTTGTGCAGCAGTTTGGATAGTCCTCTTTTTCTTTTTTTTTTTTTTATTAATCTGAGTATAGTAATTCCATTGGCTTTTGAACTTTTCCAAATTTGGGAAGTTTTGGGGAAAAAAATGAGCAATTCAAAGGGTTTCTGAAAATGTCTTCAGCTATATATGTGGGCAGGGTGAGAGGGGTGGTGGTGGAGGGCACTGTGCACAGAGTGGTTGGATTGTCTTCAAGGTATAAATGAAAGGTGTTTTTAATCACACAAAGAAAAAAAAAAGCCAAAAATAATCTTCTGGGTTAAGAATCATTAAGTTTTAATAGAAAGATTATCATAGCTAGCAGAATCACTTCCAAGTACTCAAAGGAGATGTCTACTTTGCTAGCACTAAATGAAAAGTATATTCAATACTAAAAAAGTAAATAAGGTTATGTAAGAATATAATTTTATTTCCAAAGGGCATTTTAAAAATAAAACTTAGCATATGATATTGAAGCTACCCATGAATGCTGCATTTCTGTAATTTCAGACAGTAATGTTCAATGGCTTGAAAATTTTTAATGAGAATGGCCGCCAATGTAGATGGAAGGCCTTGAGAAACAGAATTAAAAGCTGAAGTCTTGTTTAGTATTTGAAAAAGCAATTCTGTCTTTAAATATTCAAAATTTCTCATATAACCTTAATTTTTATTCATTTTGATACTTTATGCTAACCGCATCCTCATCGGATATCCTGCCTAAAATCAAGCAACACTGTATGGGCAGTGAGGACTGTCACCCCATATGGAACAAAAGATTTGTTAGGCCCTTTAGACATAGAGAAAAACAGGTCCTAAATTTCAGACTGAAGGTGAAGTCCTTGGCTGCCACCAAATGCATCTTCCCCCACAATCAACAGAACTAGACACACAGAGTGCAAATCAAGTTCTCATTATCAATTCTCAGGTAACCACAGGGAAAGCTCTTCCTACAGTACAAAAAACTACATGATTCTCATACTGCACAGAAAGAAATGCATCATTACAGAGGTAAAAAAGGCCAATTAAGTAGTAAAAAAACAGCTGTTAAATTTTAAGGCGTATCAGACCCAAGTTGATATCTCATGGCTAATTCCACACTTCTTGTGTTGGCAACACACTTGTAGGACATGAACTGAATTCTCAAGGAAACATTAGTTTCTCCCACCATTAGTAGTGAATATTCTGAATGAGATTTAGTCTATCATTGCTAGGCTTTGAAAGAAATGGCACTGACCATTCAAAATCACCCAAAGCAGAAGACAATATACGTTCTTAAAAAGATTTCTAAAACCAGGAGTTTGGTTTTGGTTTTGTGCCTCTGTTCCTAATAGAATACCAATATTGTAAAAGTTGTAAATTGAAATCCTGGAGAGGTCCATATCTGAATGTACTCTGGCCTGAGTTATTTTCATTTTTGTATAATACAATTTTAAAACCTTAGAGAGTCATGAAAACAAAAATGACAATTTCCAATTGCAGTCATAGAAGTTATAATAAAAACACACATTTCAACAGTTTAAGTGTCAGCCTGTCTTGTTACCTATAATCACAGTGATTGAAGTTTCTGTATTTCAAAGGCAAAAATAGCAGTGATATAATAAGGAAAACCTATTGCAGTTCATTAGTCATGGTACATTAGAAGAAAAAGATTCTTTGGCAATTTTACAACCATTTTAAAAATTGTACCTTCTCAAAAAGGAAAGTCTTAAGAGATTCATATTTCACCTTTTTTTCTTCCTTTTTTTTTCTCCATCTAGAATACCAGTGAATTGAATGCAGAAGAAAGGGAAGGAAGAAGTGATTTGGAGCTGCAGAGCCAAAGCAGATTCGGCATCTTGTTTATTTGTAGTGCCTCACCTACATGGGAGAACCCAAACACTTAGAGCAGGGGAGAGTTCAAAAACCTGCTCCAGATTTGAAAGATGTGATACAGATCTCTGTCAAGAACAGTAAACAAGCAACACAAGGGACAAAAGCACTATATGGGTTTTTACCCCAACAAAGCATTGTCATATCCTATAGGATGCCTATAAAATTTACAATTTTACCCTGATGAAAATAAGGTCTCTGACTGAATTACCATTATGAGTAAAACAATGAATCCTGCATTCTCAAATTAACTGAACAGAAACTTTGTGTAGTACAACCAAAATGTGAATACCAGGTTCTTATCTTTGTGATTTTCCTCAATGAAACTATTGTGGAAAGAAAGGGGTAAAGGGAAATTGTGAGAATGAGGATGCTTGCTTCTCTGATGTGAACATCAGTTAAATATCTTTGGATACATATCCAGTCATCAAGAAACTTTGTGGATTATACACATGTATGTTTGCTTCTGTGATTTAGACAGTTTTTAGATTCATATGAAGTGATGCAGATGGAAGAGGGGGCAGTGAGCTCAAACCTAATATCCCATATAAAATTATCATTGCTTAGAAACAAGTTCTTAGTGTTAGAAAATATCATTTTATGAAAACAGTTCATGAAAGTAATGTAAAAGAGAATCAAATGCTAGAGATTATTAGGACAGAAGTAAAAAGCAAAACAGAACCATGATGCAGTTTCACGAGTCCATAGTGTGAACATACCTTGAATCCTCCAAACACTTCCAATTGCCCTACTTTAAAGCTTCTGGAGCAGAAATAAGAAAAAATCAGGGAAGGAAAGATATAATTATCAAAAATACATTATAGCTTCCATAATGAACACTCTTTAATCATTCTGCAAAAAGAAAAGGGTGAGGATATGGCACAGATCTGTAAAATCATGATATCCTAAGCAGGAATAGGGAATGGCTGTTGAGCATTGCTTCTGAGAGAGGAACTACCTAGACTACCTTTTGCTGACTTCAAATTACAACTATAAAAAAAACCTAAACAAATAAGATAATTTATTACTTTCAAATGTGAGCATTGTAACCAAATGAAGCATTAAAACTGAAAGGCCGAATAAACCAAGCTGAAGACAAACCTCAGCATATGCCTATGAAGAATAATGAGGCTTTCTTAGTTTTCTTTTCAACTGGTTTCTGATACAAGATAAAAAAAAATAATTCTCACTAAGGTTTAAATTATAAATGATACAGTGAATTATTAATATTAAAGGTACATTAATGTTTACTCTTAGCTTCTACCACTCTTCTGTTTAACCCTTCTTTAGTAATACAGACAGTTTTACTGAAGGTAAGTAATTGCAGTCCCTTTTTACACCATAATTCAAGGTACAGAGCCTAAGCATAGACATCTACCCTGGGTGCCTCTTCACTCTTTAGAGAGGATTGTACATGATGACCAGCACTAGAACGAACAAAGGTTTCATCCAGAGTCAGTGATTTAACTCTATTGTCCAAGATCTGTACAAGCTACAGTGAATCACGCTGAAGGCAAAGGGAACATGCACATTAAGGGCCCAACCTTGCAAACATCTGGTGTCTGAGCTAAAACTACTTGTGTTTGACCTGAGTTTTCTATTTCCATGGAAGCAATGAAGTGGACATCAGTGATGCATTTACAATTCTCCACCTTCTGCCATAGGTTTAAAGCTTTGAGTGATGGTTCCCAAGAAAACACCACCTTCACTAAACACCACCACACTAGACAGTACCTACTTCGTCTCTGCTGCAGGGAATAGCTTTCTTGAGTGTGTAAAACCAGTTTGTATCAGGCTTTGGGTTACAGAGGACATTTTCTCATGATGAAGAACTTCTAACCAGGGAAACTGTAAACTGCAAGAGTTGGGAGTGGGAGGGAACGGAGATTTGGCAAAGGAAAGGAATTGGATCTTTTTGAACCTGCACACTTCCATGATCACTAGCAACCATCTCAAGTTGAAGCATTTAATTTTGCCTGGCATATAGCCTCTTTCTAATACTAAAGAGCTATTCAGAAGCAGAGAACTAAGAAATCATGGACCGTGAAGAATCCAGCCTCTTTTCACTAAAGTTAATCAAAGTGGTGTCACAAAGTTAATGTGAGCAGAATAAAATAAAATCTAGATATTTTCTATTCCTGTGTTATGCAAATTAACTGTGACATGCAAAGCTCTATTTCTTATTTCAACAACAGCAGGAACCCCAGGTAAGCTAACTCATTTTTCTTTTACAATTTACACTTCAAATTATATGATCACCCCCAGCATGCTGCATTGCAAAACACTGCAGGCTGACAAAACACAAGATGAGGATTACATTGCTTGCAACAAGCATTTCAGGACTGGCAAGAAAATGACTGGCAATGCTTTCAAATAAAAAATACTATCATTATGGTAAATAGTCATTGCATTTCCTTCTTGGGAAAAGCCATAAAATGTCTCCAACACTCAGTAAAACATTTTTATATATGTCATTATGAAGTGCAGACAATCACCTAGTTCTGAAAAGTTGAGAGACAGATTTAAGATTTTGTAATCAAACATGGAAACAGAAGCACCTTGTAGCATTTATGATCTTGATTAAATGAGACTGCTCTTTACTAGTAGTCACTTAGAACTGCACCACAACCTGTCTTCAGACTTGACTATGAAGCTCTACTATCATTGCTCAGATGGCAGAGAGCACTCTTCCTTCTTTAGTCACCTCCAACTCAAAAGGACACAACCACTGCAAAAAGAGATTTACATTTCCCAGAATTTCAGTTATCATATGGCAGAGGGAAAACAATACCAGGAGGCTAGAAAGGACTTGCATCTTTTAATGCAAATGGATCCATTTCGTGCAATCCTTTAGCAAGGTGATCTCAGTGTGTAAGTAGGTATTCTGAACAGTTAACATCAGGAACAAGGAAAAATCAGAACCTAAGGCATTTGTTTTCATCCTGAAATGCACATACATTCCCTTCCCATTGCACATGCTCCTTCTGTTTCCCAAACTCACACAGCAAAAGCATCATGGCACCACATCTGTGAACAAGAGGGTAAGGGATTTCCTGTGAAGAACTGTGACAGAAAGAATCCCAGCAGAAGATTGTACATTTCTTACTGGGAATGCTTCACATTCTTTTAGTAAAAAAAAAAAACCTCAATCAAAATAAACAATGTTTCAGTAAGAGATTCAATTGAAAATTACCTAAAATTATTAATTCATGGTGCTTTTATACATTCGGCATCCACTGTCCCATAAACATAGCCTTTTTTATCTAGGTGCATAGAAAGTTATGGATCTTTGCAGCAGTTTCCAGATGGAAGAAAACTTATTTCAAGCTATAAGGCTAATTGGAGGGAATTTTAAAGCTCATTGAAGGGAACTTGGAAAGATGGAAGGTTGTTTTTTTTTCCTGGAAACTCACCGTAATCCGACACTGTTGCTGATCAAAGACTGTTGTTTCATTCGGATTTTGAATATTTTAGTAGAGGGGGCTTTGGTTCGCTGGAGCTAGGGAGGAAGCTCATTTTGCATCAAAGAATGACATCCTATGACCTTGAATTCACCATTCCAGGAACAATAATTAATAATACAATAAAATAAGTCACACTGCAAATGACACCTGGAGGTTTTGTGGTTCATCTTCCCTACATCTGAAGCCTTAAGTAATAATTTAGGAAACATTTTCTCCAATTTAATTATGATCTCATTTCAGCAAAATAAAGCATCTATTTTCAGACATCTGAAACCAGAGCCACCACATAAATGTGAGTCTTGAGAACCTGGAAACTTTCTACAGCCTGAGATGTGGTTTTGGAGTGATATAACCGCAGACTCCTGATCCCTACAAAGGGGCACTGGGGAGATGGAGCCAGGTTCTTTGCCTTGTGGCCTGGTGGGAGAAAAAGAGTGGAATAGACCAGAGAAGTAAAAGGTAAGCTTACAAAGGATTTATTGAGAGACTTTTTGATTTTTCCTGTGAAGCCAGTCAAGAAACGGAGCAGGGCCCAGGGAGGCTGTGCTGCCTATGCCCTTGGAAGTTCTCAAGGTCCAGCTGGCTAAAGTCCCAAGTAACCCAGTTTGATTTTACAGCTGACCCTATCAACTATGCCACAATTCAGCAAAAGCCTTCCAAGATCGTCCTCCCCCTTCCTCTTTTGTATCAGGCAAAACATAATTCCCTGATATCCTTAATTTTCAGATGTGTGAGGAAATTATATGTAAATAACAGCTATACTTTATGTTAGATTGCATATTTGACAAGCACTGAAGCCAGCTGTCCCTACATATTTCACAAATAAAAGGAACTGCCTGACTACATATATTCTTAAAGATAAAATGCACATGTAAACATAAAATAGGGAAGATATTGACAGTTAAAAAAAAATCAACAGCAGATGATGATTTTTCAAAGATTTTTCATTTTACTTTCTACTGGTGTTAAGTTTTTGTAGGTATTGGATCTTGTAAAGATGACAACATGAATATGAACTGCTCTATACTCTGCTCTGTTCAGCTGTATGGAACATCACCAGGACACAGAGACAAAGGAGGAATGTGATGAATGTGTAGTGCTCCTCTTAAGCTTCATAAGTTGATTTGAGATTTTATTTATAAAATAAGTTTCTGACTGTCTCAGGAAATCTCACTTAGACACTCTGGTTGGTAGAGAAAAGGTCACTGGCTGAAGATGGAAAGCAAAGCCCCAGACTACCACAGATTCATTTTCTTAATGATGCAACAGACGTTGACCACAGAGTGACTTTTGCATATGTGTTGTTCACATTTGGAATCTATTTATATTTCTCACACAAAGCCAGCCATGATTCTTTTAACCTCATTACTGCTATCCCCTGCTTCCTCACTAGACAGCAATTTAGGAAAAAAGTCAAACAGAAGAAGTGATTCGTATGCACTGTGAATAGCAGGAAGTGCTTCAGACTTTTTGGTTCAGAAGTGTTCTTTTCTTCCTGACAATGACACCTGCAGAACTAAATTTAGATATTTATCTCGGTATGTCAGAGTACCTTAGGAAGACTTACTCCACGGATTTCATAGTCCAGGATGTATAGGGTCAGAAAAGGAAGAAAAGAGCTCATTTGTATACCAGGACCTGTTATAATGGGACACACTATGTTCTTACATCACAGAATCCAACTATCCTGGAAGTAAACAAGTTATATCTGTAAATGATTGAGGACATTTTCCTTTTTCTGAAACAAGGAGAAAGAGAACAGGATTTTCTTCAGACAGCCTATTCTAATGAAATGAGGAAACACTGATGCCATACTCTTATCTAGATCATCATCAGTAATGCCTTCCAAATACTTTCTATACGTAGCTCTACTCTTTTATGTTGGACTATTCTTGAAACGGCTAAGAAAAACATTTATTAATAATACATAAAGCTATACCCTGTCTATGCATTTGCCTCCACTTGGAAGAGTATCCCAAATATAGGTGAATTTTTTTGAATTATTTTAAAAATTTTAAAAGAACCTAAGTCCTATATTATTATATTAACCTAAATCCTACATCATCCTAAGTTCTATAATATTCAAAGACCAGATCCTGTACACTTTCTCTCCAAAATAATTAAAATGCAAAGATATCTTTTCAATTCTGCAAGACAGTCTCAATAACTATATTGCTCTAGTAATTATAGGCACCCATCCAAACACCACACACCTTATTTTAGCTTACAACTTTAACAAGAACTGATGTGAATCAGCCCTACCCCTCGCAAAGTCTATTTTCAAGAATTCAGCAAAGTCCTCTCCAGAAAATCTGGGTAAGTGTATTATGTATTATACAGTTAGCAAAAACTTCATTAGCTCTTAGAAGCAATTCTATTGAGGATTGAGTGTCTTCTGCTGCAGAATACTTGTATCTGGTTATCCACCATTTCCAACGCAGAACACGTACTGTGCTGCATTACAAGTCATCTAAGGTTACTAACTCTTTGGTTTTTTTCAGATTATGCATAGAACTTTTTTCCTAGATGCTGAGACTCGGTGGAATAGTCTTTCTAAAACCAAAGAGAGTGCTGAAGCCTGTTACAGCCATGTAACTCTGTAGATGGTCTTTCAAAAAGTTATTTTACCTATAAGCACAGACATTAAACAACATATAGAACTGTCACTTGGAGAGCTGTCCTCTTCAAAGCAACCAGTTGTGCCTCTCCTTTATTTAGGAATTTGGTTTGCTTTCTTTTTTTCTTCATTCAAATTCATTGAACAGATTTTCATTGCCCCTTTATGTACCCTGGTATTATGCTGATTCTTGAAAGCTTGATATGAAACAAATAACATCACAATCCTGTAATTTTGGAACTCTGGGTATTCTGGGATATAGTCTGAACAGAACTGCAAATCTGCATCCCTAACTCTGCACCCCAATTTCCACAAATGCCATAAGTGCTGTATAAAACATCAGGTCTGCAGTAACTTTTATAAAATTACACAAAAAAACCCCAACCAAACCCCACCAAAACACCCCAAAAACCAAGCTCAAGAGTTGCAGTCTTGTGTCCCAAGAAAATTCCTGGACATCTTCAAAGAAAATGCTACCATTTTTTTTTCTGTCTCTTCACCTCTATGTCATTACAAACTTGAAGTTGCTCTGAATTTACCCTGTACTCAGCTGCAATTACACACTTGGATGACACTTGCTGGACACCAGCAAGATTTAGACAGGCTGGAGAGCTGGTCATGGAGAAATTTAATGGGATTCAAAAAGGGCAAGTGTAGGGTATTGCATATGGGGAGGAAGAACCCCAGGGACCAGTATAGGCTGGGGACTGGCCTGTTGGAGAGCAGTGCAGGTGAGAGGAACCTGGGTGTGTCTGGTGGACAGCAGGATGATCATGNGAGACTGAGGGGTGACCTCATTAATGTTTATAAATATGTAAAGGGTGAGTGTCAGGAGGATGGAGCCAGGCTCTTTTCAGTAATAGCCAGTGAAGGGGCAATGGGTCCCAGCTGAAATACAGGAAGTTCCATGAGAATGCAAAGAGAAACTTTCACTGTGACGGTGCCAGAGCCCTGGGACAGGCTGCCCAGGGAGGTTGTGGAGTCTCCTTCTCTGGAGACATTCAAGACCAATCTGGACATGTTCCTGTGTGATTAAATCTAAGCGATCCTACTCAGGCAGGGGGGTTGGGCTAGATGATCTTTTGAGGCCCCTTCCAATGTCCTAACATGCTGTGATTGGGTGATTCTCTGATTATCACGTAGTGACTGTTTCAGCTCTGTTCCAAGGCTGAGATAAAAACTTGGACTGGAGCTGACATGGCACCACAGCCAAATGGTTACAAGAAGTAATTGGGCAGCAAGCCTGAATGGTCTTTTATTTAAAATTACATTAGTAAGGGATTATTTCCCTCCTGTTTTAACTTGGTACATAATTTACATGGCACATCCCATCAGCACATAGTAGCAAAGCGCTATGTTTCCAAGGGAACCAAAAGGGAGCATTCCCATGGGGCATGAGCAAGGTGAGCTTGCTGTGGCTGTAAGTCAGTAACACAACAGACAATGGCTGTTAATGTTGCAGTGCTATCGCAGCTCCAGAGGCACAAGGAAAGGACCAAAAAAAAGGAATAGCACTACTGAAAACTCTTCAAGAGCGTGTCACAGCAGGTCAGGGTGCCCCAGGAGAAGCAGACAGGAACCAGATTTCAGCCCATTTCAAACTGGCTATGCCCATGCTTCCAGCCTGCTCCCCCAGAAAGCATCGCCTCTTTCCCAAGTTTCCTGCAAGGCCAGAGTGTGGTGCCAGGAATGTAGGTAACACACAGTTTTCCCCATAACAGGAATATACCTTGAAAACCTACAATAATACCTTGAAAAATAAGAGCTTTCTTGGTCTGGCCTTTCCCTCTTCCCCCATCTCTAAAATGATAACTGATACTATATTTTGGTCACTGGTGCCAGTGGATTCTCCACAGATTTGAGTATATTTTATTTTGTAAATAAAGCATAAATCATAAATAAATCATTGTAGAGGTAAGAGAGTGCAAGTCATGAATTAGAAAATCTTGCCACCTTGATTTTAAAAAAGTTCATAGGAAAAGGTACTCAGCTTGAGCTGGATTTCTCCCAGCTCAAACCTGCTGGATTTCTAATAAACACCATTACCCTCCTGCCCAAAGAATCCTTTTCTCCTAAACTTCCAAACTCTATTCTGTTTGAAAGTTTAAATTTCACCATAAGTGGATTGCACCAGTCTGTTAAATCCCAAATCTTATAAAATACACAGAATCAGGATTTACTGACAATCCAGATGGTAAGGAGATACTGCCACTCAATAACACACATACAAGGAAATTTCACTTGTATGAAGTAAAATACATTTTATCATTAACCTACTAAGGAAAATTAATGGATATCTGTGGAAATTAGCTTTCCAAATAAAATTGCATTAATAAGAATGGAAATAAAGTAAAAATAGAATCTGGATAACACTTCTGGTAGCCGGCTCTCCATTTAAACTGTTGTCTATGACTGCTGGGAAAAAAACAAACAGAACTATCTCCCTCACAAAGATACATCTATTCATAAAACAGTTTCTTAAGCAGTTCAGTTACTCTGTATCAATTTCATGTCCACATGGATACAGAAATGAAGCAAGTCACAAATCAGCAAAGCAGAAGCTTAACTTTAAGCAGGTGGGTATCCATTTTAAACTCCATGCTCAATTGGTTCTCTTTAATAGAGCTCTAATTCACTGAAATCAATAGATTTACTGCAGACATACTGAAGGGCTGAGAATGGAACCTAACCAAAATATATAGGTTATTTCTAAAGACCAAACATATTTTACAAGTGTATAGATCTAAAGACAGAATGGAAATCCTGAGCAAATGCCCTCCGCTGACAGCAGAAAGAAAAGGGAGAGGATGAAGCTTTCTTGGGTCTCCCAACCCAATACCTACCTGTCTGTTGTCAGTCTTAAGCGTGATCTGCCTATCCAATTTTAAAGCAAGACTACAAAAGCCTTGCTCCTAATTTATTATGGCAGTATGTGAAACCATTTTTACACCATTTTTACAATTTGTATATTTCCTAATCCAAAAAATCCCTTTTACTCTTGTGGAAGTCACTTTTGTCTCCGATCCCTGGCCCCTCTTCACATGGAATTTAAAACTCCTTTTATGAGGGATAGGGTTCTGCACTTCAAGCACTTTGGGAGCAATGTAACAAATAGCAAGTACAACCCAAGTCTCAGCAAGGTTTCCAACAGGACAACGCTCCTGAGATGCTGCCATATAATCCTACCACTCTTACCTTCTCTGTCATACTCTGATCCTCCAAACTCCCCCAGACTTGCAGAAGCAAGCTGCTGCACGGAGCAGTGTTTCTCTTGGGAGGGTACTGTACAGGGACATGCAGAAAGGTCTGGAGATCCCTCTTCATGCACATGCTGCACTCCCAGTCTCTTTAGAATCATCCTGCATGAAACACCAGTACACCTGTAAGTACACATTCATGGGATGTGGTCTGAATTAAATTCAACACAAGAATGTTAAAAGATATAAATATGCAATCAGTACAAGCTGAGAATCCCAGCTTTTGTAGTTAAACTCATTTTTCTTCAGATCCTCACTCAAATTTCACTTTTATCATCAGGCATTCAGGACTTAAGAACTACTGATGAGAAGAGCAGGGAACATAAATCTTTAACAGTGACATTCTTCTCTNGCAGGTCAGGGTGCCCCAGGAGAAGCAGACAGGAACCAGATTTCAGCCCATTTCAAACTGGCTATGCCCCATCCATGCTTCCAGCCTGCTCCCCCAGAAAGCATCGCCTCTTTCCCAAGTTTCCTGCAAGGCCAGAGTGTGGTGCCAGGAATGTAGGTAACACACAGTTTTCCCCATAACAGGAATATACCTTGAAAACCTACAATAATACCTTGAAAAATAAGAGCTTTCTTGGTCTGGCCTTTCCCTCTTCCCCCACCTATAAAATGATAACTGATACTGTATTTTGGTCACTGGTGCCAGTGGATTCTCCACAGATTTGAGTATATTTTATTTTGTAAATAAAGCATAAATCATAAATAAATCATTGTAGAGGTAAGAGAGTGCAAGTCATGAATTAGAAAATCTTGCCACCTTGATTTTAAAAAAGTTCATAGGAAAAGGTACTCAGCTTGAGCTGGATTTCTCCCAGCTCAAACCTGCTGGATTTCTAATAAACACCATTACCCTCCTGCCCAAAGAATCCTTTTCTCCTAAACTTCCAAACTCTATTCTGTTTGAAAGTTTAAATTTCACCATAAGTGGATTGCACCAGTCTGTTAAATCCCAAATCTTATAAAATACACAGAATCAGGATTTACTGACAATCCAGATGGTAAGGAGATACTGCCACTCAATAACACACATACAAGGAAATTTCACTTGTATGAAGTAAAATACATTTTATCATTAACCTACTAAGGAAAATTAATGGATATCTGTGGAAATTAGCTTTCCAAATAAAATTGCATTAATAAGAATGGAAATAAAGTAAAAATAGAATCTGGATAACACTTCTGGTAGCCGGCTCTCCATTTAAACTGTTGTCTATGACTGCTGGGAAAAAAACAAACAGAACTATCTCCCTCACAAAGATACATCTATTCATAAAACAGTTTCTTAAGCAGTTCAGTTACTCTGTATCAATTTCATGTCCACATGGATACAGAAATGAAGCAAGTCACAAATCAGCAAAGCAGAAGCTTAACTTTAAGCAGGTGGGTATCCATTTTAAACTCCATGCTCAATTGGTTCTCTTTAATAGAGCTCTAATTCACTGAAATCAATAGATTTACTGCAGACATACTGAAGGGCTGAGAATGGAACCTAACCAAAATATATAGGTTATTTCTAAAGACCAAACATATTTTACAAGTGTATAGATCTAAAGACAGAATGGAAATCCTGAGCAAATGCCCTCCGCTGACAGCAGAAAGAAAAGGGAGAGGATGAAGCTTTCTTGGGTCTCCCAACCCAATACCTACCTGTCTGTTGTCAGTCTTAAGCGTGATCTGCCTATCCAATTTTAAAGCAAGACTACAAAAGCCTTGCTCCTAATTTATTATGGCAGTATGTGAAACCATTTTTACACCATTTTTACAATTTGTATATTTCCTAATCCAAAAAATCCCTTTTACTCTTGTGGAAGTCACTTTTGTCTCCGATCCCTGGCCCCTCTTCACATGGAATTTAAAACTCCTTTTATGAGGGATAGGGTTCTGCACTTCAAGCACTTTGGGAGCAATGTAACAAATAGCAAGTACAACCCAAGTCTCAGCAAGGTTTCCAACAGGACAACGCTCCTGAGATGCTGCCATATAATCCTACCACTCTTACCTTCTCTGTCATACTCTGATCCTCCAAACTCCCCCAGACTTGCAGAAGCAAGCTGCTGCACGGAGCAGTGTTTCTCTTGGGAGGGTACTGTACAGGGACATGCAGAAAGGTCTGGAGATCCCTCTTCATGCACATGCTGCACTCCCAGTCTCTTTAGAATCATCCTGCATGAAACACCAGTACACCTGTAAGTACACATTCATGGGATGTGGTCTGAATTAAATTCAACACAAGAATGTTAAAAGATATAAATATGCAATCAGTACAAGCTGAGAATCCCAGCTTTTGTAGTTAAACTCATTTTTCTTCAGATCCTCACTCAAATTTCACTTTTATCATCAGGCATTCAGGACTTAAGAACTACTGATGAGAAGAGCAGGGAACATAAATCTTTAACAGTGACATTCTTCTCTGATTTGGTGGGATCAACTCATGCAAATTACTGGTCTCTGCAATAACTGGTTTTAATCACTTTCACTTCTCATCTACCTTGGTCTTTTGGTACAGAGATTATGTCTTCCCATGCATGGAAAGGAGCCCTGGAATGTAGCATTACCAGATAAAGATCAGATAAATTGTAGCATTTATTGTATGACCATCATGTGAAAGTGGATTCCTATGTTATCATACCTTACATAATGAAAATTTTCTGGTAAAAGCACTGTACATTTTAATATGATCTAGAGTCAAACAAAGATTCTTTGGCAGATAATTTTTAGAAGCTAAATTTTCTCTGAATATATTTGTTTTAGAAATACTGCTTTGGAAAAGCATTTCCAGGTACAGGACACACTACTCTCCATTCAAGCTAACCTGAAAGAGCAGGTAGCTTGAAGAGATATGTCTTCAACTGGGACAAAAATTTGCATCAAATCTCTTCTGTTTCTGCTTTAAATCAGGTGAAAATGCATTAGTCACATTTGTGGCAATTCTTGAACACCAATTGACAGTCACTGTCCAGAAGAGCACATTCTTCTAGATGTGCCTGTGTTATTTTGTCCTTGAAGTCTTATATTCAACCTCACATAGAAATTCTTAAAAAAATTCCAGGGCAGTTTTTTTTTTTTCCATCTTCACCCACTTCTAATTATATCAGATCTCTACAATTGATATAATTTTGGAATCTTGTATTTTTACATGGTGTGTTGATGCATGCTGCAACGTTAATTCTTTGTATAGAGTGTACACACTGCAACCACATTCAAATATACTCTTAGCTTTTATTTCCCTTTTCTTTGAAGTAGTTAAATATTGTGCTTATGAAGAAAATGGTAGTGCCCCATCATTCAATGACCTATAGGCTTTGAATTACAAGCAGTTCAATCTGGAATGTTGTTACACTGTCAGAAATTTACCCAAAGGTCTTCGCTGCGAGCGTAACAGCCGTTCAGGAGGGAGCAAACCTGATAAGCCTTTAGGGCACGGAAAGTTATCTGCATTTAAAAAGGATATAAAGTGTCAAATTCTGGCAGCTGCTGTGCAGAGATGTATGAGAAATAGTTTCATTCTGTAAGTTAGCCTGACCATACCATACAGGATTCTGCAGCCACAATGCCTGCATGCCTGTTTTAACAGCCCAGATAACACATTTGTGCTGGGTGAACAGCTATGGGTCTGCAGAGACTTGCTGATGTCCAGGATGTACACACAGATACTGAACAATTATCCCTGGCCGATGCTCCCACCTAACCGTATTGAGCAAAACTCTTCGTATTTATGATCAGTTTTACAGTAATTTGGATTTCTCTTAACACACAACATTAAAGGGAGTTTTATCTTTTTTCTACAAAGGAAAAATTGTAACCCCTATCACTACAGAGAAAAATACAGACATGCTTAAGAAATGAGGCAAGGAAGTACATATATTTTTAATATTTTGATTTTCAAGGTCTGATTCATGATTTATAACATGTAAGATTAGTCACATCTCAAGTGTATTGCAGGCCTGAGCTGTTTAAGACTGAATAGGCTGCTGATGCAGCTTTAAAAAACATCTACAAAGACTGCCTTCTTATCTGAGAAATGTCTTCTAAGTGTTCGGTTAACGCAGCTGACCCCAGTTTGGCCAGCCAGACGAATATAGATGCTAACATTATACAGTGTCCTTAGGATGCATGAGTAAGAACTACCTTCTTTCATCACCACCAAGAAGGAAAACATAGCCTGTGAAACTTCAGTGTCTGCAATTTATGTTCTCAATAAAACTGTGTCATCCCCGTGTAACTGGTAAGTTTAATGTAGCACTTTACAGTAGCCTGAAACCCATTACTGGGAGCCCTGGGAGAGAAGCCATTAGTTGGAATGTGTTGTCATACCCACTAGTTACTCACTTGAGTAAAACATATCCTGCAGAAATCCTAAGTACAGCCTAAAATTCCTCAAGCTTTTGAATTCATGACTTCTTCCAGAAAGAAGTTGCAGTGGCTTTTGAACTCCACAGTGAAACGCAAGAGTCAGAGTTCAGCACAGAGAGGAATGACCAATGAGGCTACCTAAATACTACTGCTCAGTGCTCAGATGCTGGTTTGATCAGGCCCTACAATGAGACTATACTCCATCAGCACAGCACCCTGTGCATGTTATTTCTTCTGATCAATGATACTTTTAGGGAACTGCAAAGCAAGGATTTCTGTAGGTTCAGAATAATCAAAGGATAAGGAGGCTTCAGCCCCAAACACACCACCTGCAACTTACTGGCATGAACTGGAGTGCTTTTGATGGTTTGTCTGTTAGAACTGTCTTTAACTGAACTTTGGGAATTTCACACCATCTTCAAATACTTAGAGCTATGTTAAATGTCCTTGTTCCTCCCCAAGATTTTCTGCCTGGACTCTTTATTGACTCAGAGGATAAAATTCCATTTTTCCTTTTTTATTCCTATATTCTCTACATGATGTTGTGTCATGTAAGTGCTCCCCCCACCCCCAAGTTGCAAGAAGATATCACAGGATTATTATGCAAATCAGGTTTTATGCCTAGATTTCAATTAATGTTGTTTTAAGGACTGAGAAACTCCAAACACTAATGAGGCAATTGCTACACTACTGGATCTAGGACCTCTGCTTGGAAGCAGGTACTACAGAATTCCATTTTATTATCTAAAGGATGATATTTAAATATAGGAAGAATCTTCTAAGAATTGCTACAGGAGCTTTAATGCTCTGTCTTGCAGCCAAGCCTGATCAGTAATCCTGTAGGACTGCCTTTCCTAGAAGGAGAAAGACAAATGCTGAGGGGACAGTGCCCACAGAAATCTCCTTATTAATGACTTGGAAATCAGAGAAGCTCTAATTTCACACTTTGGAAAAAGAAATACTTAAAGAATATGGTATACAGAAGACTGTTTAACCTTTGAAGTACAAATGTTATGCAATGAGTTTAGTTTTAATTAGGATTGGACTTGCAGTATTATGGTGGCAGAGCAGTATTGATGGAGATTTCTGCAATGAGATTAGCCTATTAGAGGACCATGGAATTGAATGTGCATCCATTTAACATGCATTTTAATGTGTGATATACTGCATAACAGGCAAAGAATAAGATTAACAAGAACTTTTCAATACTGACAAATTCCGAACACATCCAGGAAGACCTGAAGCAATGGTTATATACGGACATCAAAACCCTCAAAGAATCTCTGTTGAGTTATAAATTCTAATTTCCTATTAAAAAAAATCCAACAAAACCAAACCATCAAATATAAACAAAAACCTCTAAAATAAACAAAAAAACCCAACCAAAAAACAAACAATAATAATAAAATAACAACAACAAAAATACACCATAAACCAAAAAAAAACCCAACCTGTTTGTTTGGGGGAATATTAGTCCCAGAATTATATAGAGAGGATTTGCATGGCAGATTTACAAGCAGAAATGGCAATGTCCCCAAAAGCAAAAATACCGAGAAAGCATCATTTTAATTTTAGCCACAAAAAACCCTCTTAAAAATACTTATGCTGTTTCTTAAAAAACCACAAAAATTATACATCTTCCCTTGACAAAGCTGGTGACCACCTTCTAAACACTTTACATTTCATACAGATTAGAAATTAAAAACTCCTTGCCCAGGACAGACTGACCAATGTGCTTGAGAGAGACAATGCTTCAGCCTGCCATAAATTAGGAAAATCTAATCGACAAAGCGTATCCAAAAAAATGCTATAAAATGCAACATACTCCTTAAAATTCAGAAATGCTTAAAATTCACATTCTGAAAGGAGTTGTGCAAGCAAAAATATCACCAGGGTGTTCACAGAGAGAGCACACATTAAGGATGCTGCATGGTCAGAGAGCTCCATTTAGATTCGACTATACATTATCAAAAGGGAACTGTGCTACTGTTCACCAGAAGACTGCATAACATCAGCTTAATTTGAAAGCTCTCCTGGAACACACATTTTTTAGATTTTTTTTTCTCCACAAATAGAGCTCAACACACACTTCAAATAGATTTTCAATAATTTAAACTCTGGAAGTTAAAGATTAAGCTCTCAACTCAGAAGAGGTGTAGACTTACAAATACTGGTGTATTCAAAGTAACACAGCATGTTGGCCTCCATTTTCAAATAAACATTTTATTTTGGCAGGAAATAAATATTCCCTGGGACTCCATTGCTTTCCTAAAGTTTGTTTGGGGACTTTCCCCCGTGAAAAACCACAGATATTCAGTGTTAGTACTGGAAAAGGTTTTTTTCAGTTCAGATAAGGATTTCTATTCTAATGCCTTGCAACCACACCAGCCAATGGCCCAAAAGTTAGGGTGGACATGGGGGATGGGACAATCCAGCCATAAATCACTGTTCTACCAATTCAGAAGGATTACCTCCTTTGTCTTCCAGTGAATAAAGGAGCAGTATTTTAATTCTTCAACAAAAATGTTCTCTAGCATACTGACAGCAAAAGGAAAAGGGAAAAGGGTGGGGATTCAGAGGGTCTGATGTCAAGTCCTGTGTCTGTCTGTGGGCAGGCAGGTGGCCTGTAGCAAGCCAGAGGACCTGATGTTCCCCTTTCCCCATACAGGAACTGCGGCTGGTATAGCTGAGCTACATTCCATAGGCAGTTGAAGGTAAATGTTTGTACCAATGCTGTCTGTGTTCAGCACTATTAAAGTACAAAACATGATCTCAAGTCTCTTCAAGTTGGTTAAAAACATTGGAAAACTTCTGATCAAGTTTGTGATTGCACAAGCTCACTATATGGCAAATCTGACACCAACCCAAACTGTCCCTAAAAAAAAACACTTGGGCAACATGGCTCAAGAATCTTTGTAAGCTGCTTTCTGACTGTATTCCCACAGAACATAACATCACTCTTGGAGAAAGTCATAATGTAAAATTTTGTGCAATCGCGGCTTGTAAAATTTAATTATAAGAGTTGCTTTTATCCCTGGCACAATACATACCTTTTAATAAGCAATATAATTGGTTGCAATTGTCCACCACAAACCCATTCCATGTACCCAGAGGCAATTATATTAATACTTGAAATACAGAAGGAAGCGCAACTATTACATGAATTAAGCTTTAGGACAAAAATGCTTTGACAAACTAGTACTGCTACAAAATAGCACTAAACATACACTACTCACACTTAGAATTTCCCTGATGCTCACTGCTACAGCATTTAAGTTCTCACACTTCAGATAAAAACACCTTATGGATCAAGGATGGGTTAGAGGTCATTTTATAGACTTTAAATTATTTCCTGCTTTTCTTTTCTTTCCATTCCAAGTGAAAAACATCTCATTATATCAGCTGTTACTGTAAGATCGGAGTAGCAGTAGCAAATACAGGTTCTTTGACAACCAATATAAAGGCTACATTCAGACACCACCCACTGTCCCCAGAGCAGAATTGCCTCCTGTTTGAGATTTAACTAGTGATCAAACATTATTTACATCCTACAGAATCTCCACCTCAGCACTTCTCAACAGTTCTGAAGGAAGGCAGGCAATCTCCATTGAAAGGTAGAATGGCATCAAGCCAACCCAAATGTTTCTCTCTAGCCAGCATCACATCTCCAGCACAATCAGCTCAGGAAGCACACAGAAAACTTCAGCTTTGTGGAGGAGGCTGCATAAAGAACATAAGTCATATGTATGTTCCTTATATGGTACGATACACAGTATAAACAGTGTTTTCAGGCCGGCTGAAAACAGGGTGACATGAGATTATTTTTTTCTTCTTCCTTAAGCAAGGAGAGATTAATTTTACTGGTGTTTAAGGCTTTGAAGAAACATCAAATCACCAACAGAACCATATAAAGTTATGGTTACAAAGGATGGAGGAAAAAAGGGGCTGTGTGCTCTCCTTGTTTCAAGCAAAGTGACCTAGAACAGTATTTACAACTTTCCACCAGGAAATGAGCGAGGCATCATACACAGCGATCAGAACAAATGTGACACATATCAAGACCTTATCACCAGCATAGCTAACCAGAGGGTAGCTCAAGGGCATACATTTAGAAACCAGAGATGGTCCATAGAATTTTGTTACTACTTCACAAGAACAAAATGGAAAAAAAAAAAAACAACGAACTGTGTCTCATGTTATAGATCATTATGGTGATGCTATCGTGACTGGCACAATTTTAACAGTTCAGACTTAGTCAAGCAAGTCTATAAATAAAACAGGTTAAAAATAATCCAAAAAACAAAACCCCACACTGATTTTCAACTTAATACATCACAGACTCCTAACTTCAAAAACTGCAGTCGTTTGTGAGAATGTCCCTGTTAAGAGAAATTTAAAGCACCCAAAACTGTTGAAGTACTTTCTAATGGAGGCCTGTGGGAAGCAATAGATTGCAATGCCAAGTTATGTCGTAGCTAAGCTAAGAAATTTTATGCATTAAAGCAACGCGCTTTGAAGAAAATCCAGGAAATCTGCATGACAATACCTGATCTGCAGAATTACAAGCAGAATGCTTCATGCTCCCCCAGCCTCCCTTCGAAACACTGATACATTCAGTGAAATGCAGTTTTATATGGTGCTGCTTTGACCTTTGCAGTATTTTATATTTTGAGCAAATGGGCATTCCATCCTTTTCCCAGAGGCTAGTGAGACTGTAAACAGGAAGAAACGAGGAATTGCAGCCAATGTAATTACAGAATATTGAAAAGGTCAAAGAAGTGCACCAAACCAGTGTAATTTGTGAAATGAAGAGCCATTTGATGGGGAGGGAGAGTGTGATAGAAATAAAGCATGCACAGTATTGACCCAATTGCCCCAGAGAAGAGAAGGGAAGGCACACAACATACCCACCAGAACTGGAAAAAGTTAACCCAATGTTGCAGGTAAAGATGGGTTTCAAAATGCCAAGCAACAAAATCAACCTACAAAATTGTTTTGCACTAACATCCAAGTACACTTAAGTTGGAATTTAATTGCACCAGTGTTAACAGCAATATGTGTGGCAGAACCACAGGAACACCATTGCCATATGACCACAGCATGCCTAGCTAAAGCCTTACTCACTCCCAGGAAGACAGCTACCAGCCATGCACAGATATTTTATTCACAAAACTGCTGCCACTAGGAAAGCCAGGAAGTCAATTAGCAAACTACTCAGCAGAGTTATTTTGACAAGGACACCGAAACCAGAACAATAACTGAAGGGTTCAGACCATCATGACAATATCCATTAAAAACATCATCAAATCTGAAGCTAAGAGACAGTCACATAACACATTTTTCAGCACACAGCCAGGGTAGTTACATCACTCCAATAGCCTCCTCCGCTCCTGCCATACTTGGTAGGCTCCTTCTGCAGGTCAGCTCCTGGGACAAGGGTCTAGCCTACCCTGAAGACCCACATAGAGAAACCAGAGAAGAGCCCTGGGTTTGGGACAAGTGACAAGCCTTGATCTCACCCCATCAGCCTTCTCCTATGCTAGCATTCACCTTATCAAGAGACCACCCTTCTGCCATCAACCAGCTCACCACACATGGCATCACAATTAAGCACCAAAAGAGCAGCAGCACATCACTTCAGCTGTGAATTCTCTTTAGCGTCCTCAAGCATAGCTCAGTTCCTACAAGTTTTTACTGTGTTATCAAGGTTCCCCCTAAACACAACTTCATGCATAATAGTTTCTTACCTGCTCCCAAGGTAGCTACATATTTTTTCTCCGCTGTTCTTAATTTCTCCTTCTAATGTTTTTGTGCGTCAGCTGTCCCTGGACTTGATCCAGCCTGTTGATTCCTATAGCATCAGCCTTCAGGACAGTGATGCTTTCCTCTTATAAAAGATTTCTATGTTCACTGTGTAAGGCAGTCAGCCATGGCTATTCATTTAATTATTGTCAGGCCTTCAGTAAATCCCCAGAATATATATCTGCTGATAATATTCTGAATTAAAGTAGCAGCTCTTGTGATGCTTGGAGAATTCTAAATAAGAACAGAAGTGATCTAATGAGCTGTAATAGCCAGAGAGGCAATGGAAAGTATTTTAAAAGTCTCTAAATATTCTAGATTCTTCTGGGGGGAAAAAGAATGCTTATTGACACCAAGCATAGTCTGCAACAAGAGGCCAAAACTAGCTGTAGCACCAGACAAAATCAAGTGTACTTGTGATTGTTGGGCCTTCTTTAAGGGAATATCTTTCTTCCCTCTGAACTGAAACTCTTAGCACCTTCCTCAGTCTAACCTGACAGTGACTTGAAGCTAATATTTTGGTGTCCCAACATTCTGTTTTTTGGAAATTTCCTTTAAGCATTAAGTTGGTTGAAAACAATTTTTAATGCAGATTAATAAAAATGTGGGGCATGGGGATATTATGATTCCTGATGGATTTCCTCAAACCTTACATGACTTTTTGAGCATGAATTTGAGATGTGCTTTACAGTTTAACAGCCTTGCTTGGTCTCCTTTTTGGCTATGAAACATGGCTGTTGGAGTTCAGTGACTCCTCAAAGTAATGTAAATGCCTTTTTCATTTCCACACTGAGCCTTCTGCATTTGTTGCATGTTTAATCAGAGCTATTCTACCCGTTTGCAAAGGACTCCAGTGCATAATTTATGAAGAACTAGGAACAATAGTCTCAATACATTTACATTTATATCTCGGGAGCAATGCAATTGCTGATGCTTTTATTTTTATTTTTTTAATAATATATAAAACTTTAAGGAAAATCACATGGAATGAGTGTAATGAGAAGAATCTTAAACACCGAGGAAATAACTAATGCTGAAGGAGCAGCAAACTCAAATTATACAGCATCCCCAGCAGCAAAAATACCCCAAAACTTCAGTCACTCCAAACCCCTGTGTTTTCTGAGTTCAACAACACTTCATATCACGTGCTGCAGTGTGCAACACAAAGAACAAAATGCCCTGCTCTTCAGAACAGAAGTTCTCTCCTTACACTGATCTGACACCACAATTTACTGGTTTACATGACACTTTGAGGACGAGGACAATTTGTTCTGACCAGGATAATCCCATATTAAATACATTAAATGCTGCATCAGAAACACAGTAGACAGCATCAGTTCCAAACATGTTGCACACAATCATTAACCAACAAAGAGAAAGCAGTACATTTGTATCTCACCTCCCAAAATTTTATTAATGTTTTCTTTTTTGTCACATTGGAGAGCTCATCACAAATGTAATTTGAGAGCTCTCTGTCCTAAGGAAACATAGGGAAACTGTTTATTGGTCATGTATGTAAGGTTTCTCAAGAAACAGTATCATACTTGTGAAACCCCATCCAAATAAATGGATGTGAAAGGAAATCTGAACCACAATCAACCAGATGAGGAAGAATGAAGCTCCACAAACGAACACTGATGTATAAAATGATGGTACACAAACATGTTGCACTTATATTTCTGTAATGTGTTTCAACTACTGAAAATAAATGCAAACTATGAAAGGGGGACATTGGAGAAGAAAGAAACCAAGGAAAGTAAAAATAAATAATTTATTTTTTTTTTTACAAAAAAAGTATTTTCTTTCAATCAGAAGAGGACTGTTATAGAGAAGGTCTGGAAAGGATAGACCAACAGAAAAGAGGTTTGGGGCAGACAGATGTGGCCTTAAAAGATGGCAAGATTTGATTTTACTGGCTAAACTAATGTAAAAGAAGGAAAAAGAGAAGAGACAAGTGCCTGAGGTAAAGCAGGCCGTGCTGCTCTTCCAGTCCTGCCATTTGGCACAGTTTTGTGAAGGCAGCAGAAATGGGTCCTGCTCGAGCAGTGTGTTAGCCATGCAAGGCACCAGGTTAGCCATAACCCTGCTGGCATCTGGCAAAACTCCACAGAGGGTGATCATCTGAAGAAACATTCAGGCAATGCTAGAACTTGCTAAAAGGCTGCACATGCTTCATTTTCCTCCCTCCTGTTCCTAGAAGCTGGATAGCTAAATAACAATTCAGGTACTATCAACAAACAAGAGCATTGCCAGTTGACAAAGTGAACCTCCAAATTCTGAGTACAGGCATGAAGAAGACCACCTAGCCTCCAAAACAAAGTGCTTCTAGCTCCTATGCCTCACCTCACCAGGCAAGTGTCATTGCCCACTATGAGCACGACATTTAATTAACAGAAAATTAAACTGGAAATGCTACAAGTAAAAAGTCAGATCTCACTCTGACTATCTACAAACAGTTGAGGATGAGCTCAAGTTATTCCTACCACAGACAGTGCTGTTTTGCTGTTACATGCAACCTGAGGAATTAATTAGTAAGTGTTGTCTAAGATCAGGATCAATCCATGCCACATATACTGAAAATTTCTGCGAGAACACACAGATTGCAAGTTATCGCTGACTGTAGCCCTAACCTCTGCCATTTGTCAATTCTCAAAATATTTCTCATTCAGATCCCAGCAGTCATAATGAAAAGACTCATCCATCTTTATTACTTCAAAAGGAATATATTACCATCTAAAGTGTCACTTAATTTTCAGCACCAACTATGTATTTTCTGGTGAACAATTTACATGGAAACCATATCCACAGCACACATAAAAGATGATTAATGTCCAATCAAATGTAACAGAGTTTCATCCTAACAAATATTTTCTTATCAGCAGTCACTATGATTTATTGTGTCTATAAAGCTTGTGTGGATCCTCCCTTTAAAAAGGAAAAAAATGAAAAAGAAAAGAAAAAGAGAGATACTAGATACTATCCTTATAAAATTAATTTTTGTGTTCCCCACAGAAAAATTCCATTTTTGATCATTTTCAAAATAGATGAAAATAGCATTATGAAATGTCACAAATCATGCCTTCCTAATAGAAATCCTGGTTTATTGTGGGCTCTGATATGGCCCATGTGAAATGGCTTACAATTATGGTTCCCATTTATCTTTGTTGTTCAGCTCAGTTGTAAAGGAAAATTCTCCTGCAGTTATAGATCCTGGGCCAGACCCTCAGGAGTTGTGAGCCAGCACAGCTCCATCAGCCAGCTCTTTCTCTCCCACAGCATTTCCCTGAGCATTGTTAAGGACACAGTATTATGAGTGAGATCCCACACGACAGCTGCTGCCTGAGGCTCTTCACTCGGTCTCTCCCATCAATAACAGCATGTCAGCATCTAACAGGAGAACCCCCAGGGTCAGGGATCCCAGAGGAGGACAACAGCAGTAACATTCCCTGCCATGGAAGTGTTGGATTATCCTACACTAGGATAGTCCTAGGATCCTATAGTCCTAATAATCCTACTACTAGGATAGTAGTAAGATTATTGTAATCCTACTACTCGCCCCTCTGCCCTCCCGTTTTCCCAGGAAATGTTTAAGAACGGTCTGTGCCTTGTACTAAAACACAAGGAATGGTTTGAGGGCAGCTCCCTGGTTTTGGCAGGTGTGAGGGTGTAGTATTATGGACACTAAACAGGCCACTACATGCCAGGTGGCTGCAGGGCTAGGAATGCTCCTGTGCTCATTCAAATACACACTAAAGTTCTCTACCCCGGCAGTTAATCACCACATTATTTTAGTTTTTCCATTTGCTAGAAAAGGAGCTAGAAGTATTTTCCTACTTTATTAAAATGGGTTTAGACCCTTAAGCAAAATTTGTTGTACAAGTGTAAAGTCCTATTAGTAAAGAAAAATGTAACATTATTTCAGTACATCAACAAGTTTTCATTTCTAAAGCGACAGCTGCCTACTGAATTGATTCAGAAGCACCAGCTGATAAACTAGTGCAAATCTCCTCCAAGCTCAATGAGAATCCATGGACCACTTTGTACTTTTCAAATAAATTTAAGTCTGATTTTAATATCCCTCAGATTTCCTATAATAAAAATAAAAGAGATAATGGCAACTAAACGGTGTTTCCAAACTAAGGACAAAGGAAAGCACAGATTTCAGTAGACAGTCTGTTTCAGCACAGTAGAACTACACATTCTTTCTTTAGAGAAAATTTAACAAAGATTACCTTGCAACAGTCATATTTTTAAATAAGAAAACTTCTTTACAGTGCCTGTGAATTGCTCAAGATAATGCAGCACACACAATATTCTAAAATGCTAACATGCTGAAAACTTTATTTCTTGGCCTTAAAAACACACTCTCGGCAAGAATATTAGTTTTATAAAAAAAACCTTCCATAAATAAAAGTCCTTTATGTCGCCTGGCAAGGAGGGCAGAAGAGATTAAAGGAACAAGACTATATAAATGAATAATTATGGTTAAGATCAGAGTAAACACTTTCCGTATGGCAAACAACACCAAAAGCTACTCCATTAAAAGGGAAGTACACCAAGGACCAAGTACTCCTTTGCTGCAGTATTTTTTTACAGTAAATGCAAACTTTTTAAAGCAGGCTGTGACATGAGTTCATCTGCTGAGCAGCAGTGGTGGCTCAAAGCACTGCCAGCCTCTTCTGCCATCTGCCTGCTGCCAGCTCCCCGGCAGCGCTTCCCAGCCCACGGCATGCTCCGAGTGGGACACACCAATGCACTGTACCCACTGAGGGCAAGGTCAGTGCTCAGCTGCTGCCTCAGGTGATGGGCTTAAGACAACACACTCTTCCCCTGGGAGCAAGGAGCAGGCACTTGCTCTTTCTTCCCCTCACCAGTTCCAAGGTGGCTTGGGAAGTTCTGACAAAGAGGGGGCATAGGAAGCTTGGGAAGCACGAGATGGACTAACACGTTAAGCAATCACATGCTGTGATTGTGAAGCAATCTCAGGATGATGAGAGTGAGGTTATACTTCCACTTTTTAGCTATGTCATATTAACTATGGTAATCTCCAATTTCCTTGCCAACAACAGGCTCTACCTACCTGTTGTAATTGTTATTTCACTAAAGGATTGTGTGAAAGGAGAAGAAGCAACTCTACTACTTCTTGCAGCTTTCAGATTTTCTGCACACATCCTCAGATCTACAAACCTCACAATGCTGTATTCCTAAGAGCAGAGTTGACTTAGCTGCATGATTTCCAGAAGATCTGCAGTGAGTATTTCTAGGAATTAGGACCAAAAAAATGAAAACTATTGCTAGGATAATTAGGGCTAGACTAAAAACCCTTTCCACCCACTGTCATGTTGGCTATTGAGGGAAGCCAGTCCCCTTGGCATTGGCAGAAGTAAGCATGAGTGCTGGTTCAGTTCTGCTTGAGACTGTGTTAATGCAGAAGTATGCAGTGGCAGAACACTTTTGCTTTCCCAGATCATTACAATTCCCTCATATTGAATCAAGGCTTTCCCATAACCCCATTTCTTAATACAAAAATAGGCAGATGTGATCACAGACTATTCTCACATTCTGCAAGCAAAGTACTGGCAGGGTCCTTGTGCCACCTTCTCTCCTCTCTGCCCTGTTCAATGGCTCAGCCATGCACTTCACTATCTCTGCTTCATAAAAGTTTGTGGATCAATGATGAGTTCAGTCCTGAGGAACCCGGACACCAGAACAACCAGTCACAATCTCTTACTGAAATTTGTAAGGAACACACTCCCCCCCTGCCCCGTTTTCAAAGAACAAAGATAAAGTCAATACAGCTGGAATGTCCTCACTCATCAGTCTATTGAAATACAAGGTTATTCTAACTTGGTGCACAAGAAGAAAAAGGAGTCCAGCAAAGTCCAGGATGGCAAGAAGTGGAAGCTGCTGTGCTGATACTACATAGCTGCAGGTCAGTGTTGCAGCTCCACAGGCAAACGTTGTACCACTTCCACAGAGGTTTGTAGACTGTGGTGCAAAACAAGCATTATCAGGTTACTCATTAACTCAGAAAATGTCTTTAAAAAAATTAGAAAAGGTATTTCAAAATCCAAGGCGCAGACTAACAGCTCTGAAGGCACATGACTGAAACAATGAGCAATGCTACAAAAGGTGCTGTGGTGCAAAAGGGTCTTTTCAAAACTGCTGGGAACAAGTTACCTGCTGCCTGACTTTATTTTGACTTTAAGGTTGTCATGTTCACCCACGGCATCAGTAATGCTGTATACTAACAGCCCCAGGCACTGGATTCTCAGAATAGACACCTAACTTGTGGTAGTACACCCTGTTACAAGGGACACTTCCTACTGGGATGGTGAGATTCCGTCTTGGAAATGGGTTTCACTGAGTGTGTGTTGCTAAGTTCTAGAGATATTTCTAACACCAGGGTTTGCACATGTTGATCTGGGTACAGAGGCTGCACGGGATTCGCAACAGTCAGACGTGGTGGGAGGCAGTCAGCCCTGCTTTCCAGGCTCTGGTACAGGTAAAGTAGACAAGGGGAACATGTTAAAAACAGATTCACTTTCTCCCCTACTTTGTCTCTACTAAATACACAATAACAAATGCCCACATGCAACCATGACTGCAGGTCTCCAAAGAGCCCGTTTCTGATGAAGTTAAAACCCTATCACCACTGTAGTTTCTGGTTTCTAACCTCAGCTTTTCAGGCAGCAGAGGTCCCATAGATGTTACTGTGCTATTTTTATTTGCACAGGATAGATCTTAAATTCTAAATGCATCACACAACCTATGCTTAAAGTGATTCACCTTCACTATAGTCTTCCTGGCTTCCTTCACTTTCCAAAGCAGTTATTTTGCTGACACGATGTTAAATTTTCTCTTACCTGAAGAAATCATCTTGTCTGCTGGAGTGTCTAATTCCACCAATACAAGTACAAAATGACCAAGGTGAGAAGATCTGTAAAGCTAGTTATTTTGTGATTTCTATCTCGTTTAATCCTATGAAAACAGGTCAGGTCAGAGTACCTTGAATGCTTAGCTAATGATCCATGTATGAGCAGTAGCATCCCCAAGAATATTTCCAGATAAGTGTACTACAGAGTAAGAAACAAGCTATTTCTATTGCAGAACAGTTGTTTTTATCATAACTGGCAAGTTATGATAAAGCACAGAGACATATTAAAAATCTTATGAGGAAGAAAGAAAGTGATGTTTTAAAATACATTCTTCAGGAATAACTTCTGTCTCAAGAGAAATTATTATGGTATCGTGGAAGTGTAAAATTAAGAATTCAGGTGCAATGAATGATTGGGACAACATGCCACAGCTTCCCCATTTGGAAAAGTTTTCCCTAGTTCCTTTTTATCACTCTTGCTTCTCTTGGCTTTTTAAATTTTTACCGAGTCTGCACTGCAGCTACCCCAGGAATGCTCTGATCTGTGCTGCTCCTCCAAGCACTATTCTATCATACATAAGATCATTCTGAAAGAACTCTCCCATAATTAAAGCATCTTTCTGAAGCACCAGTAAACCTTACAACCAGGCAGGCATTTTACTTCACTAATGCTACAGTTGTGTTTACAGCTATTACCTACGTTCTACTTCATTTAAGGTCACAAGACTCAAACAAGCTTTCAATGGAAAAGATCAGTCTTATTCCACATGACCTTATACCGAGGTAGATATATAAATCTTGAAAGAACACTTTATACACTAAGAAAATACATTCTGGCTCAATATGCAAGGCTGAAGTACCACGTAACTAACACCAGCTCGCAAAGGTCAGTTATAAGAAAGATACAATAAAGAGATCTAACAGGTAAATTACTGTATCTCTGGAGATTTTCTCCTGAACAGAATTACAGTCATTCTATTAGTGATAACTGCATGCTAAAAAGAATTTTTTCCATATTTAAAGTTGATTGAAAGATACTTTTTTTTTAAAGTGGACTAAATCATCATGTAATGCAGACCATTTCTAAGCCACTCTAAAGAAAATGAGCCCTACAAGTAAATTCATTATATTTCTGCAAATACTATATTAAATGCAGCCAAATTCCTTTGTGACTGGCAGTGTATCTTTCATGAGGCTCCATTCTGCTGAAGTACACTGCTTTCTAGGCAGTGAGCCGAGGAAGGTCAGAGCCCATAAGAGGGTCTACTCCAGAAGAATGTAACCCCAATCATTTACCCAGCAGCCTTGCCACCACACATATTGGAGTCAGACGATAAGTGAAAAGCTCATACAAATAATCTTTGCTTTTCTATTGAACAAGATGCATTTCCAGTTCCTCCTTCAGTATCCACAGCTGTGTAGCAAATGCAGGGCACTTCATTTATCAGAAGACAACAGTGCTGACAGAGGTAGTACAACCAGGCAGCCTCTTCCATCTGTTAAATATATGCCTCTTTGTTCCCTCCTAACTTCCCTCTTCCTTCTGCAGGGGGAAGGAGCACAAGCACTTTTATGCAAAATACTTTGGCCATGTATACAATTTTTGCCTCATTCTTCTCTGACAAGTCAAATTCCCCATGTCAGACCAGCACAGTCATTTATGCCACTCCTTGTTTGCTCACAAAAGTATCTATTGAGAATATAATACAGTATTGTCAGATCAGAATGACAGTTGATGATAATGCGAGTTCCTCTGTATTCTGGTTGCCAATATTATAGCTGAACACTTATTGAGGTTTAATGCTCAAGGAAAAAAAAGAGACCAAGGCTCTTACTTCAGACTGCAGCTAGATCCAGTTGAAGAAGAGCATAGCTCGATGACAACAAACTAAATAAATTCAATAAACCAAACTTTGGAAGAAATTCAGAAACAAAAGGTAGTATGATACATTGTGAAGATCAATGACTGAAAGTCTCAATATGCACAAGCATCTTCCAAACAATGTTTTACGGTTTTACTGATTCTGGTTCACAGAGAGAAAAACAAATCAGTTCTCAGTACCATTTCAGAACCCTAATTCAGTCTACAAATGTGGCTCAGATTTGTGTCTTGTGCCACTATAAGGCAATAAAGAATGAAATTTATCATTCAGCATGCAATGGATCCGCATCAGATTATGATATCTTCTCAGAATGGTACGATTTTTTTTTTTTGCGGGGGACTAGCACCTTCCTTAGCTCTTTAATTTACTGCCAGTTATTTTGTAGGAAAAAAAGAAAAGCACAGTAGTAAAATCCAACCAAGTCAGTCTGCCTCTGCAGTGGCTCAGTTGTCCCACAAGCTCTGCTCAAAGCTTTCTCTCCCTTTCTGTTCTTTGCAACCTATCCTTTCTCTGACAACTGCAACATAACCCAGTTCTCTTACAAACCAAAAACCTGTAAATGGAACAAAGCAGGGAAGAGAGTAACAAGCATGTGGCCAGACTATATACAGTTATAAAAACAAACAAGAAGTGTCAGCAGTTTGTCCTTCTATTTTCCTTTCTAATCTCTGGTTAGAGCCTTTTCTTTCAAGGAGCAATGCCCAAATGCTGGGTGAGTTCAGATTTTGGAAGAATGAACCTCAGGAAACCATAAACCCTAAGAACGTCTTCCTGGATAGTAATTCCTGGCAATCTTTTAATAGCAGAAAGAAGCAATGTGTTTGAAAGAGATTACTGACTCTAGATTAAGGGATTTCAGGAAACTTTACAATGAACACAGAGGAAGAAATGTATGAATATGGAACAACACTCATAAAATGTAGTATTAAGATTAATATATTAAGAATATTATGATCACGTCACTCCAGTCTGCTCTAAAACTGCAGTATTTAAAAGGAGATCCATCTGCTGGTAAGCATTCACAAATAAATCCCATAATTTACATTTCCTGGGCCATATTCAGCAGTGTGCTTGCTCATTTCTTTTTATTTTTTTCCATCTGGCATTTCCATGTGTATTTTTTTATTGACAAGACAACAAGCAAGAATAATGAAGTGCAAGTCAAAGGTGAAGTTTAAAGCATACCAAATTTTCTCTCTCTTGTGTGGAAGGCCACTGAGGCAAGTCGTTTGCTGATACAAAGGTATTACTCAGGTGAAAAGCATGGTTATAATGGAAATTTTCCAGTTGTTTTGCACAGTAGGGAAGGAAAAGCTTATTCTAGGAAAAATCTTCAGAGTCCACCCTGTTTTGCTGCAATTTTATGCTTACGTTTCTTACTATCAGAAGAGGTTCAACACCCACAGGATTAGTTCCCCTTCTCCATTAGCCACTCTTTAAAGATCTGGATGATAAATAAGCAGTAAACTTCAGCATAATATAAACAAGCCTCTCCATCTCCTCGGTTCATTTTGGTCTTCTGCACTTCAGCTTCTGACAAAGCAGTCCCTGTCTGGCAGCAGGCCCTCCCTTCTGGGAAAGCAGCAGTGCCAAAAGCTAGCAACATCTGGGCTGCAGCTAAAGGAGACCCCGTGGCTTCTCAGTGTTCCTCCAGTACAGTGAGTGCCACAGGTATGACCACAAAGGGAAAACATTGAGACTCAGCTTAGTGGAGGGTATTATAAAAAAAGTTGACTTTTGTAAGCAGCTATAAATCAGGAGATATTTTCTGAATACAAATTTATGGACTCTCTGATAGACAGAATGGGGTTATTTTTTTCCTGCAAGAAAAAAAAGAAAAAAAGCAAGCATGGAAGACAAATCCACAGTCTAACCCAGAACAATCATTTATGTTCATCAGCACATTTTAATCACCAGGAATGCCACAAGACTGCAGTCATCCCTCCCTCAAGTTAGCATTGCCAGAGTAGCACAACGCTTTTGGGCATCCACATAAATTGGGTGTTCATCTTTGAATAAAATTATAGACTAATAAATCTTATAATGCGCAACAGTCTTATGTACAGACATTTTTCTTTTTTTTTTTTTTTCCCTTAACATGATATTATCCTAATTGCTTTTATGGTTTCATAGGTTACCCCAGACATCTGGTGACATCCAGCCTAGCACAGGTTCCATGCACTGCTTTCCAATCACCTCAGGAAAAGTTGCAAACCATCACCAGGATATGATTCTTCCAGTTACACTCCATTCTATGTCCCAACTCATGCTTTCCTTCTGACCAATGACAGGATTCCATGGATATGGCACACGGTGACATTTAGTGACAAAGGCACTAATCTACCAGCATCATATGGCTTCAGGACTCTGTACCCCAACCAGCTGTTTGGAGATGTATCTGATGCTTCCTACATACTGAACCACTGCAACCTCTTCAGAGTTATCAGGGGAACTAACTAAAGCAAGCACTGCAAGCTTACCTTTCAGTTTAACTGTACCCTAACTCTAGCATCTGATTTGAGTAGAGACTAGACCAGTTGGCCTACATGGAAGAGGTAAATAACAACTGATAAGAAAGGTCATGCTTTATAATTGTAAAATCAGATTTAGCTGACACAAATGAACCTGTCAAAAATACACCTATAATATGAACATATCAGAGAAAAAAAGTATGCTATAGCAATGCCAAACTGTCATGTGAGCTCAGGGGAGAGCTTTTAGAAGGAAGATACGTATGTACCTCGTGGTTAAAACTTTAAGGAAACTACATGCCAATAAAAAGTCCTTTAAGAGTGTAATCCTGGTAAGCTTGAAGAAAAGACCTGTGCCATTTTTTCAAGGAATGTTCCCAGGGTAGGGCCAGACATGGTTTTGCTCTGGAAATGACTTTACTAATAAATTTTCCGATACACTATTAACATGACTAACATCACATTTTTGGTAAGCCCCAAAGCACACACATTGCAAAATAGCTGTCTGCACAAACTCAAGCCAGGAATGACTGTGTGGTTAAGGGAGAACTGATGTGTCTTAGTGAACCTTCAGCAAGAACCTAAACACGAGGAATCCAACAGCATGTTACAAAGAGTATAATCAATACCTCTTTTTTAGCACAAATATCACTTTGCCTTACCACATGATATTATTAGCTTCCAACTGCAGGTAATTTTTATGCCCTAGGCATTCAGCTTTAAGCAGCTCTTTCCGTGAATGGCTCAGCTTGATCAGTTATAAAATCAGGGAGATTTGTATATGCAGACTTGATTTAGCATACAATTAATTTCTTTTTCACTAACAGTTCTTAATTTTCTTCTTAACATACATATACATGTAGGTCAAGGGGGAGAGGAAAGGACATTTCAGAAACTGCTTTTTTTTTTTTTTAAATAATGAACCTGTCAGACAAAGCTAGTCATACCCTCAGCCACGAGCCCTGTCTCATAACCACAGTCCTATCAATCTTAACAAGAGCTTCCACATACGTAAACATTGTCAGGAGAAAAAGTTGCTGGTAGTTTTCTTCACTATTGGATATACTGACAACGTCCCACCCCTCATCAGCCCCTGCCATTTCTGTGTGGTCATACATTATGCCCCTTTGTGTCATGTCTAGTAACAGTCACCCAGCCACATCCAATTGGTGGCTGGACAGATGCCATCCCACAGACTTTCCAGAAACATAGGGGAAGAGGAGCACAGGACTGAGAACCTCCCATCTTTCAGCACTAGCCAGGCAAAACCTACATTGGGCAGAGTGTCCTGACCACTGTAGCCCATGGCCAGTTGCTCTCATTCATCATTTACCAGCATATAAACTGTTTCCAGTTAATAGCATTTCTGACATTTTTCATCTACCACCTAGCTGTCAGAGAAGTTCAACATGATGAAAATTTCCCAAGTAGTTTCAGAAAAAGGAAGTATTTTTGCCAACATGAATAAAAACAGCCCAATGCATAGGGGTTTTTATTAAATAGCTTTGATTGATAAATCTTGACATGTCTTAGCATGTTCATTTACTTCAGTTTAGGGTAATCATTTGATTCTTCTTTGTCATACCCCAAAAGCTATTTTAAAGCATAACATTTCTAGTGTGCTCTGAACCTCACACAAAATTGATTTCAGCACATACAGTACTGCTGGTGTCTGATGCTGATGAATTACCCTGCTAGTGAAACACAATTTCTACTAAATCAACAAATAGTTTGCTATAAAGGCCATAAGATTCACTCAATTCCTACAACAAAAGCTCCCATTTCCTCTTCATTAATCCTTGCAAGTGAGATTCAATAGATAGAGAAAATTCCTGCTAGCTAGTCTTGTGGTGTTCTTAACAATTTTGAAGACAAAAAAAAACCCCAACCACCAAGTCAACAGAAGTTAATTTAAGATGTGAGTGACCCAGAGGAGTTTGAGGCCACTATTCAAAACTCTTCTCTCTTATGATTATGGAAAATTATATTCATCTACTAATCTCCCAACACAAATTACTGAATAATAATCATTCAAGCACTGAGAACACAGAAAATAGAGTCCCCCATTATCTCCTCCAGAACAAAAGTACTCAGTTTGAAGATAGCACTAATTTTTAACTGAATCTTGAATATTTTTGTATTCCATACTACTTTCTTATATTTTAGAACCTACAATAGACCTTTTTTTAACATTATTATTCTACTTTCATGAAAAAAATAAAGGAGAGGGGTGAGGGAGCACAAAGCACCTGAACTTCAGAAGTAATAGACAAGAAAAATAAAACCATTAATATTCAGAATGGGAAAACTCTTTTTGATGTGGCTACTTTGCCTTGGAGTGAAACTCAGCAGGGAAAACCATTCCAGGGGCATTTCAGCCAACAAAGAGAGGCAGTCCTGTATTATCTCAAAATCACTGCTAAGAAAATACACCTTTCTCTAAAAGAACAGGTGAAATATTATTGCATATCTTAATTTATGGATGTAATATGGAACACAGATAAATACTGCATGGGACTTCTCAAAATAAACAGACAGTTTGGGATATTCTGTCAACTTACTCCTCCATCTATAAGCTTAAATTCACTGTCCAGTGTCATATTATACAAGCTCAAATTTGGTATAGGAGCAGGATGTCTAACTAGTATATTCTGAGTTTTATTCAGCTTCTCTCCACCCCCACACTCATCCCCTACCACCAGCACACAGGATTTACTTGCCAGAAGTGGAACGAGTCAGGTGTAGTGTGACGGCTGGCACACATATGTGTGCATTGCACCAGGCTGGGCAAGTCCCCCAGGGCTTCAGCCTCCACACCTCAAGCACACAGAGGTTGGAAATCCCATTTCCATAGATTGAATCCCAGCTCAATTCATCCTAAAATGCCTTCCCCTGCTGCAGTACTAGAGAATTTATCTGATGACAGTACAAGCCAGAATTCAGCCACTGCTTTGTCTCCAGATTAGAAAATACTATCTCACAACCAAGAATTTCAGATCTCTATTAAGAATATTCTCCCATTTGCTGTATTTTCACTCACAGATGGCTTCATTCTGCATAGAGCATCATGCCAGACAGAGTTTATTTAGGCTATGTCATCCAGAACCTTGCATCCATTTACTTAGGAGCTTTCTGTTATTTTTAGCGTCGTACATAGAAGGACCAAGTCATGTGGAAAACTACTTTCTCCTTTCAGTTTTGGATAAATCTGCTCAGTGAAACTTTTCTTCCTCTAAATCCACATACTGTCAAATTGGTAAGAATTGGCATTTAAGTCAGATACAGAGGTACAAATGGTATAGAAAACTTATTGTATTATCTGGGAAAAAGTCTGAAGTACAGACGCACAGACAACGCTGATTAGCAGAAGCCTGGATCAATAAAATAACCTTCCAGACAGTAACAAAAACCCATCCACATTGTGTGAAACATCAAGTTCTGGCATATCAAAAATAAGGACCCTAAAAAAAAAATATTCCCCCTCCCCCCCAATACATTGACTTCTGTTTCTGATCTACTGAACAGGAAAAAGCAAAGCACCACGCTGACTGTACGGCATCATCTGCACTTTCTTGTGCACCAGAACCAGAAAAATTCAGTTTGTCTACCACATCTTACAGAGGTACTGCACTGACTTTTAGAGCCAATGTCATTTGTTGCTTCCTACAATCCTTCTATTTTTTTCTAAGAAAAACGAAGGTTACATCATCTTGCCGAGTGCCAGTTTTACAAAATAAAGAATGCAGTTGCTCCAGTCCTGTAACTGGACGTGATTCTGATTTGAGCCACGTTCACAAGGTGTTCAATCAGCTAGGCCATGGAGAGCTTGTCTCCACAAAAAGCCATCAGCAATCTCCAGCACTGCTCATTCCCCCTCTCAATTCACAGTTACGCAGATAAGATCAACAGACAGACACACATGCTGTGAGCAGTGTCATTAGACCTAGGCTCCCACATGACACAGAGCAATAGTACTCTCTTCATTAACAAAGGGGCCTTGAAGCAAGGGCATATAGTTACACCAAGCCTCTGAATACAGTTATGCCTCTGGTCCCACAGAATAGGTCACTGAGGAGAAGAGACCTACATAGATCTTTTCCCATACTGTCCAAGGCTGAAACCATTTCTCTTCAGAAACTTTTGTTGTAGATAATTATAATTTCTATTAGACTTACAGAGATTCATTATCACTAAAGAAAAAAGATTGCTGCTAAACAAAACAGTGCTTATATTGCCTGCTCCAGAGAAATCATTCAGATTTAAGGTCAATAGCACTTTCCCACCTACTACCCCCGTTTGCTACCAGCCTTCTTTGATCCCCTCTGTTGCTGCTGTTTCTTCAGCTGCTGTTAAATGCCTGCAAATTCTTTTTTCTTATTATAAGAGTAATTACTGCATCATCATAAAAGCTGCTCCCAAATGAGTATCTTCAAGGGCCACGTTCCATTATGCATTAATAGTCCTTGGCCCCACTCACATTTGAACACATTCTGCTTCTCATCTCTTACATGAGCAAAATTTTACACTATCCTTAAGAGGAAACAGCTTTTGTACCGTTTGATGCAAATCAGTCTCAACAAGATACTATAGTGGCAATACTCATTTCTCACTCTAAACAACATGAAGACAGCTCCCATGATAAACAGAATGCCCAGACTCCACCAGGAAGAGAGCATGGGGCAGATGTGGAGCATACAAAGGCACCCTGCACAGCTCCATGCTGCAGGCAGACATACCCACAGCCACAAAAAGGTGTCCTGCTTGTGTTAATAGGAGCCATTCGTGAATTAGGCATGAAAAAAAAGGCCAAGTGTCCCTCTAAGACTTGCATCTAAGGACTAGAAGTTGCCAAAGAAATGAGTTACTTCTACTAATCACATTCAACAGCCAATTTGAATCTATTAGTTTTAACTTTCCAATCCAAAATGTGTCTATTGCTCTCAGTTAATCATAGGTTAGGGTAGGCTTTCTTCCGAAATATTGATGGACTAAAAGACTAATCACTGCACCAAACTAAATGAACATTAGAGAGAAATGTCTCCCTCATCACTGAATTGTTTCAGGGAAGCTGTCTGGTCTGCATCATATAGGACAGGCAAGATGATCCCAAGGATCACCTAGCCTTGGAATTCATTCATTAAAAGAATCAGGTACACATCAAAGAGACTGACATGCAAAGCTGAACTGGTTAAGACTACATGGGACCTGAGCTGAGTGACAGAAACTGGTGATGTTATTTCAGAAGGAGCTAACAGAGTAAGTGGGACATTCAGGCAAGAAAGGGATGGTGGTAGGAGTAGGTAAGCACTGTGCTTCACAAGGTCATTAGAAGCTTGCAGTTCACACACGCAGTCTCTGACCAAAGGTCCTTCTACAGCCACTCCTTTTACACAGGTAGGCCCTTCCAGTTTTAGTGCTCCAGAGAAATTTATGAAGTAGGATGTACATCAATATCAGAGCACTCTGGGATACAGAGACCTTCATCCATAGCCTCTAGCCAACATCTCTGCCAACCAAATTCTTGGGGGTGACATCTCCTGCTCGCTCCCCTGCTAAGAGGGTCATTGAGCCCTTTTGTCTCTGGACCATGAGGTGTTTTTGGCCAGGTTTCCCAAAGCAATAAGGCTGAGAAGTCCTAAAGATAATGTTCATAGAACTCATAAGAACTTAGTTCACTGGAGACGCGCCAAGATTACTGCCACACCACTAACTGAAACAGTGGCTGAACCGAACTGTCACCCTGGCTGCCAGCCCTGAGCAGCTTCCACCAGCCTGGCTCTGTACTTCCCTGTGAGCAGTAGCACCAAGGATTGTCAGGAGCTGCAGTTAAATTTGGGAAAGGAAGAATGCTATGGGACAGAAAAGCTAAAAAAAACCCCAAAGCAACCCCTTCCTCACCACACCCTCCTCCCCCAAACCACCCTAGTTCTATTTCATTCTTAATGGAGCATACACTGCTACAGAAGCCTCTGTTTCAGTGTATTTGCATCAGGTAAGAAAGTTGTTGAAGTGGCACTTTTTGGGGATACAGAATTTCAGACTCACAAGCAGGGTATTTAAGTTCCTTTAAAAAATTGGGAGTATGCATATCCCTTAAAGGAGATAACACAAAAAGAGACCAGATTTCATTTACAGGATACATTTTAATTTACTCCTATGATGGTTTAGATGAAGCAAAGTATGTTAAAATGCTTCTGAAACTCCATTTGCCAACCTCATCGAGTTCAAACCACTTTCCTTTAATAAACTGGTTATTGCTCTTCTTTAAATGTCATTATATTTAACATTTCTTCTTTGTTTCCTGCAGCATTAATCTCAGTTATTGACAGTCAGCAGCCGTACTCAAGATGAAAGGAATTTTCTTGCCATGATTTAATGCATTTCACATTCTGATTATTCCCTCTTCATTCCTGCTGTTTTAAACAAAACTAGCTAGAAGCACCATTTTTGCCTTTTACTTATAACTGCTGGCTGATAAAACAGAAATACATCCCAGGGGCAGTTTATTATGTTATCTGTCCCCAGTAATTTTTAAGATGATTAACAATTGTTCACCAGAGCTATATATAATAAGTACTAAAGTTCTTTGATAGTCCTAAACAACAACAATCTCCCCAATTTCTAAAAGCCCACTGAATAGACATGACTATGCAATTTGCTGTAAAATTGCTTACAGAGAAATACTTAATAAAGGGCTACCAGAGATTTATATTTTATCGTAGTTGCATACGACTATACTATTTTCATGTTTGCTTACAGGAGGCATTTTTAAATGATGGCTGCTATCCCTAAAGTACTGATTAATGAATCCTAACTTTAAAACATTCAGAGGCACACAAGTGAAGTATTTGTTCCTGTAGGCTGTGTGAGCCTCCAGTTTCCTTGCTTTGTTCCTTGCATTATCTCAGATCACGTTAAATCAGTAGA
The DNA here is from genome assembly GCA_013399135.1 of Heliornis fulica. Classification (NCBI taxonomy): domain Eukaryota; kingdom Metazoa; phylum Chordata; class Aves; order Gruiformes; family Heliornithidae; genus Heliornis; species Heliornis fulica. Next base: position 406,317 of record VXBZ01006545.1, read on the forward strand.
CAAAGAGAGTCATTTTATGAAGTATCTTAAAAATGCTTAAAATACAGCTACATTTTTATATTTATAGTGCACAAGTTTCCCATTACTCCCCCCTTCCTTTCATGATTCGTCAGCAGTACAGATTATACTGAAGAGGAGGGACCAGACCTCATTTTTCCCTACAAGTTCTGCAGCCTCTGATCTTCCTTCCATACCTCTGTTCAACTCCTCTACAGTCCCTCTGCTTCTCTCTGATCTGAAGCAAATTCCTAGAGTTACTACTATAAATGGGTGGTGTAAGATGCAGGTTATAAACAGGAAAGCATTAGAGTTGTTTGTAATACTGTACACTACATGCACGCTGCAGCATGCAGCCTGCTGTTCAGGTCACTTGTTTGCATAGAGGAGATGCTGTAGCAGGAGATGGTGAAGCTGGGAATACTGCAGGGAAGTTGTGCACTGGACAGCACTGCACCAAGCAAAACCAGAAAAAATCCTTCCTACCCCAAAGAGTTTATTTTTGTAACACAGAGGTGGATACAAACAGATGGGGAAGGAGGAGAGAATAAGACACTCCGATCAGATCATTGGCACCCAAAGTGCTGTCAAGACTTTGGGAGGCAACCTGCCAAAGACAAACTTTAATGAGATTTTTCAGGGGGTGGATGCTCATTAGTTTTATGATAAAACATATAAACATGAAAGGCTTACAAATCCAGTTCAGTGTAGGGAAGAAAACGCCATTCTACAGACCGAGAGGAACAGGACTGCCTCTCTGAAGTGGGCACCAAGCAACAGCAGTTGTCGGGACAGCGTGGAGGGTTAATGCAACTGTGCAACCTGCAAACCCAGTCCCCAGATGCACCTGCTGACCTTCTCCAGAGGACTCTGCACAACCCTGATACCTCCTCACTCTCACATCCATGACTCCTCTTGAAGGAAAATAGAAGAGAACTGCAGAGTTTCCCTGCTTTCCCAAGTGCATCACAGATAGCTCCCCAATCCCTGTCTCCTTATTGCTGCTGTCTACAGGCCAGCTCAAACAGCTCCAGGAAGGGTACTGGTCTCTGCCACGTGAGTTCAGGTGTCAAATTTTCCAGATATATCACTGCCTTGAGCACCAAGTCCCAGTTTGAAAAGTGATGCCTACCTTTGGCTTGCCTTCAAAGGCTGTATTAATAAGATCTCTTTAGGAGAGAGGGAGATGTGAACTTTATTTTTAAGGAAAGGTTTCCACCAGGAAACAGAACACTGGGTCTTCCTGGGATCTGAGGTCCTTCAAAAATATCTGTTGATTTACAATATGAATAAATGTTAAGGTTGGTTTTTTTTTCAACTGCCAATTTCAAATATAATTGAGAACTATTATAAATCTAAAGCAATAGCTAATTGTTTTTTTGTCTGTCCAACACAAGGTCATCGCTACACACAAAGAAACAAGATAGATTTGGGGCACTGTTTGCTTAAGGGCTAAATCTCATTCCAAATAATGATTAACAGGAGATCAAAAAAGGGTGATGTTGAATAAAGCAATTAAATGATAAAATACAAATGGAAAATGAAAAGCATTTGTAGCTAAATGAACATACACCGAGTGACCAATAGTTTCAGGGGATTAGACTCTCATGGTAATAATTACATATTAATATAATCAGTAACAGCTTATATTCATTATTTGGTTGAAATTAAATATCAGCACATACAATTCTGCACCAAAATGGACATTCTGTGTATCTAAAATGAACTATGCTGAAACTCAGTACTAACACCCATTTGGAAGACTGTTTTCACAGATTCACAGAATTGCTTTGCTACCTTACTAGCATAAGAGAAATTTCAAGCCCAAATAGGATCAAGCATGGTTTGACCTGAGGATTTTGCAACTTGGAATAATATTTTTTTTTTAGATTTAGAGATACCATTTGTCATGCAAAGTACTTGCTTTTCAAACATACAGGACCCAGTCAATTTTACGCCATACATCTCCGAGTAGGCAGCTAAGTCTTGGGTTCCTAATGCTTTCATTTTAAGGTAACAAAAGTTCCCTGTGATTTGCTTTGGAAGTCTGTTATACAGCAATACTAATCAGAACATACTGTAACTGTGATTAACATGGTCTGCTCTGTTGATTGCCACAAACAGAGGTCTGTTTTCTTCCTTAAACTAAAGATATACTGGACCCTTTCATGATATCCATCCACCCTTCTGGACTGGTATGCTCTAGTAAGATGTGCTGCCATCAGCTCAGCAGTATGTATTTCACTGGCAACTCCTTCAGGGAAACACCTACACACAGCTCTAAGCTTCACTGGATGTCACAACCTGAACAAATAAATAAATTTAAATGTTAGATGTTTACAGAAAATAAAAGTGCTCCAGAAAGTGGTTAAGTGGTTCATTAGACAAACTCATTCTTCTTGAGCCAGAAAAGAACAGGGCACATATTCACACTTGTCCTTGGAAGATCATTATCCACACTGCCATGACTATATGAGATTGCCAAAGAACAGCAAAAATTCTCCAATTCTACGTGGACAGAATCTCTGTTGAATCTGGCATTATTACTTCCTGCTTAGAGCAGGAGCTAGAAGCAATGGTCCATACTTGGGATGAGATTTGAAATACATCAGCAACAGAGACAAAATTGGACAGCTCAAAATGCCTCTTAGTGCCTGATGCTTCCACTTCCTACTGACAGATGCTTCTTGAAACAAGTCCGACTCACATGCCTCTGGGTACCTTGTGGTGCACAGCAAAGAGTCAAGTACCCCAGAAAACCCAGTTATGAGGAAATGAGAGCACCAAGCAGGTGCAAATTACAGCTCCTCTGGGCAGAGTTTCTGAACACACACACACTGCCACCAGTATTAATATCTAATTCCTCTTCCTGAATAAAAAAAAAAAAAAATGTTGTTAACCTAAAAGTCAAAGCACCAAAATGCCACTTAGAAAGGTTTCGGTCACCTCTAGGGTGGAAGAAGAGACTAAGAGCTTGTTCTCACCATCATTTGGAATATTGCACCCTTCAGCCTGTGGTTATTGCCCCATCTGCCAATGCAAAGCGTTTAATTAGATTGTACTGCAGCTCAGCAGGAGAGTCTGCAAAGCTACTAAATGCTTCTCATCTGAGCAGAAGTAACATCCAAATGCTGAGAGGTTCCCAGACTCAATTTGTGAGCAAACAGTGAGAAGCTACACAGAGTTTAAGGTACAACAGAATAAATTATTCAAAGCCAAATTGGAGCAAAACCCCTTCTCGTTCATTCTAGTCAGAAACATTAAAAAAATAGTACTAGAAGGGAGAAATTGTGGTAGTGGGCTCCAGCTTCTTCCTGCTTTCAGCGGCAGAAAGAGGCTGAAGCAGGAGTATAGCAGTCAGGGCTAGAGACAAAAGCAATGTCAGGAGGGAAAAGGAAGCAGCAACTTCACTAACAGACAACCATTGTACAAGAAAGGCTGTCTTATTCAAACCCAAAATATTTCCCCTACTTCTTGTGCAAGAGCACCATCAAATATAAAACAAAGAATGGAATGATTTTCATTCTTATGTTCTGTGACATCCTGCCCTGTTCCTGGCACTCGTTTGTGTATGCCTCCTCAGAGCAGACTGGGGCATGACACTCTGATGCATCGTTATAAAGGACAAAGTCTACTGAGTACAAAAATGTCACCAGCACAAGACATCTCTCCTTTCTCTTCTTAATCAAATGACAGCAGACCTGGAGTTTTGTTTGTTGATCAAATAGGGCCAAGAGGAGGAAAGTTGGAGAGAGAATGCATTACATCAGTAAAAGTCACTTTAGAATAACAGTCTGACACAGGAAGTGTTACAAAGCAGTATGGTTTTGAGGAAAGATTGGTAAGCATGGTAGAGGAGCCTGAGACAGATGTCTAAGTGCCAGTAAAGCAGGTTGTTTACCTCTGGTCCCAATTTCTCACAAAGAATATCGTGTCTCTCATCTGCAGGTTTAAGAACATACCTGTACACTCACGCTGTATCTTGCCCCTTCTCCTCCCCTTGCTCACTCTTGCCCAGCCCTGTTGAGAGAGGTGCAGATTCCCAACTTCTGAGGCTACTCGTCGTGCTTACTAATCTCACTGTAACTTCTATTTTTTACCCCTTTTTACTCTTCCCTTGCAGTTCCTTACAGGTGGTTTTGGCCTTTTCTAAATCTTCCTCTTAGAACACAAGCACGACTCAGTCATTCCCATTTTAAAGTGGCTGACCTTCAACTATACTTTGGTCTTCCATTTCAACTCCTCTGTAATATACTTCTTGCTTACTATTTCTATCCCTCTCTTGGCATTTCTGTGAATTTGTTCTAACTAAGATGAATGACTTCATCATACTCAAGTCTCAGAAACACCTCTCTGTTCCCACTGTTCTATCCAACTTCCATCATACGTGACCACACTGATGCTCTTGAAATGTCATCTTTTCTCAATCCTTCTTCTGATCTCACTTTTTGAGCAATTCTTTGACATTATCTCGGGTGGATTTTCCTTAACCACCAATTCTGGCATAACTCCATAGACAATGATGACTTTGGCTTTTATTTTTTTTTCCCCTCCCATAGCACTTTCCCAGCTGCAAGCTCACAGTTTGTCAGCAGAGAGGGGAGCTGAGTCAGACATCCACTCCTCCACTCTGTGGCTCAACAGAATAAATTCATATGCATTCAGAAGTCCTTGCCCAACTTTGACTCTCTTACCTGGTCACTCTGTCATAATTTCTTCAAATAAACACAGGGCGATGATATTCAGAAATACAATACAAAGCTTTCTTTGTATACAAAGCAGATGGCATACAAGTAACTTTACAAGAATTCAAAAATACCAACAAAAGCTTGTTGGTGGAATAGGCAGTAGTGTGGATCAACACCTGAGTGATAATAAAACTTAGAAAAAATATTTTGAGCACTCCTTCCTGCTGTCAAAAACAACTAGTAGGAGAGTGCAAGAACCTCTTTCCAACTAGTTCACATCTCAAATTTAGGCTCTCCACAAGACAAAAGCAACCAGTGTCTGAACGCATCACAGTATAAAATCATTCAACAAACTCTTCCCTATTTTACTTTAATAAAAGCATAACTTCAGAAAAAAAAAATCATCCTTGTTTTTGCAGAAAAAAAAAGGCAAGTTTTAAGATTGGCAAACAGAGATAATGTCTTTCAGTGGCTTTAACTGAAAGAGCATAAAAGTATCATAGCAGAGTTTAAAAACTGTTCAGGCTATGAAACCTCCTACAATGAGTGTCTCATCCTCACACAGAACAGAAGTCATCAGTTCCAGGGGATGAAACCACAAAATCATTAATGTCTTATCCCTATCTAACAACTATGGAGTGATGGAAAAATAATTTAAAACACAGCTTCTCTGATTCTACAAAGCAGAGAAAGTACTCTTCATTAGATTTTGATAAAATACAGCTATCTATAACTTTTGCTCAGCTCACCTGTATCAAATCAAGATGAAAAACATTTTGTGAAGTAATCAAGATCTACAGTGACAGTAAAACCTTGTAATCCACTTACTGAGCTTAACAGAGCAAATGGATTAGTGAAACTACATCACTAAATGTTCTAGGAAGCACCAAGAACTGCAAAGTCTGGAAGTATTCAGCTAATATACCCCAAAAAAAGCAGGTGTTAACTCTAAACCCGTTCAGCTATCATTCAGAAAGTGATCTTGGGGTTTTCCAGTATTCGTCTGCTTCTTTTGTACCATGGAATGAAACGGTCATGCCAATTTCTCCAACAGACACAGGAAGTGTTACAAAGCAGTATGGTTTTGAGGAAAGATTGGCAAGGAGACAGGCTGAGTACAGCACTGCAGAACATGCACCTTCCAATTCTGATCCGAGGACGGATACTCCTTTGCAATTTTACCAGGGAATGTGCTTTGCGTACAGCACCCTGTCAGAACAAGCCTCTTCAGCAGACTCGCTGGCACGCCTCATGTAGCTAAACACAAGCTCACAGGGGCTGCACTTTAGATACTTAAATGTTCTCTAAGCAGTCCAGGCAATGATAAATAATTTTTCTTCTCATTTGCTAGTGCTACAAACAGCAATCGTTCCAAACTTGGAGATAATCCTCACTGGGAACAAATTGCAGATTCAGACCAACTTCAAAACTGACATAAGAACACTGCTTGTATTTTGGTCAACAAATCTAACAGACACTCTCCCAACAGTGTAACAAAGCATGAGATCAAGGTAACGTTTACAAGAGTTGATGATGCCTTTTCAGCTAGCTGCTCGGTGAAGGAAAAGGAAAGATGGGGTGATCTTTGCTGAGGCAGGAGTCTCACACTTCAAATAAGTGCAGCTTGTTCTTGAGAACAGCATAAAATTTAACCAGAGTCTGAACACAGCTTTGAGTTTGCAATACTTTTCCTACCTTGACAAACTTCAAAGCAGAAGCAACCAAGCTTTGGGCCCACTCTCCACCTAACAAAGGAATAAAGTGTGTTTTTCTGATTAACAGCACATCTACATTTTCCTCCAAGATCTACCCAAAATACCACATGTGCTCTTGCTAATGTGAATATTATGAAAAGTAAAAAGAACTTTGGCTTATATTCAACAAACTCCAGATATGAAATAAGCCAGGAAGTTATGTGAGAGAACTTTAAAGCCAAATTACTGATTTAGTTCAGCAACACAACAAAATCTCCAGGTACCATTTGTGACACATGTAATTGTTACTCACGTTGTATGAAGCACTAAAGATATTTATAACAATCACTGATTCATTCCAGTTCTTTTAGAGCCAACACCTAAGAACACAAGAAGCTTGAGAGTGATGCTACCATCAAGCTTTTAGGCTTCTTTAGGGTTTTGTTTTGCTAGAGACTTAAGAGCTGTGTAAGCCTACACATTCAATGGAGACTCCCACCAGGAAAGCTTGCATACAGATTCTGAACATCATAGTTAGACAAAGCCTGAATAAAGTCTGGAGCTGTCACCCAGACTCTCATGCTTCCCTGAGCTGAACTACATTTCACGAGTATTGTAGCCACAAGCTAAGAATTCATATAATGAAGCTGCTTAAGGAATTTGTGTCAAACAACCCTTTTTCTTTTTCCAACACTAAGACTCCAAGGGAGAAGACCTCTTCAGTGAAGGACCGGAGCCATTATGTGTGACATTTTTGCTGAGAGCTTGTTCCTATTCCCATTCCAAGCATAAGTCATTTTTAGCAGTCTTCATGGAAGCTGAGATAGATTTGGTCTACTCTTATCTTTCTCTCCTAGAAGTAAGCTTTATTCTCTTGGAAGCCCCCAACATGTGTTGCAGGTATAGGGGCAATGTTGCCTTTCTGAGGACAGGTGTCTCAACACAGCACTTTGACAACTGTACTGTGAAACGCTGTAAGGAAGACGTCTCTTCAGAGTCCTTACGCTTCTCACTGCTGGGCTGCATGCACTATTAAGACAAGAAAACCTCTTAATGGGCTTCTGAAATTGCTTGAGACAGCTGTAAACCTAGCCAGGGTGTAATGATTAGTTCTCTGCCTCACAAATATTCCAGAGACAAAACTAATCCAGGAACAGAAAAATGAAACTTCTCCACAAGATGGAAATCTGTTCTGGTGAATGTGTGTGTAATAGTGCAAACACCCTTGAAAGCAATACTAGACTACTGTTGCTTACTTCCACAAGGAATAGCCCCCCAAAAGAGCACCTTAAGAGGGTCAAATGAAAAATTTCTCCATATATGCTAGAATTCCTGTCTCATCAGGAGCTCTGGAAACCAGTCTAGTCATTAACGGATCACTGTCATGCACCAGAGTGCATCTCTCAGTCAACAACAGAACAGAATGGACTATTTCAGATGTAAGGGACCTCAAACAATCACCTAGTCCAACTTCCTGATCAATTCAGGGCTGACCAAGTTAAAGCATGTTATTAAAGGCATTGTTCAACTGCCTCTTCAACACTGACAGGGTTGGAGCATTGACCACCTCCCAGGGAGCTGGCTCCAGTGTTTGACCACTCAAAGGCAAGTCATAAGGGATGCAATGATTCAGCACATGAAGAACCAAAACATGTCTCTCCTGCTCTGTACATACACATACACACATCACACAAAGGCAAAGAGCTACTTAAACACCAAAGTTGTCTCATGATGTTCTGAAAGTGATCTGAGCCCTCTAGTGCTGGAGAAAATTAGTGAACTGGTCACTCTGCTCTTTTGAGCAATAAACTGTTTCTCATTACACTTCAAGATGAAGTGATGATAACACTTGGTTGGCTCCTTTAACAAGTCACATCCTTCTGTTTTTCTAAGCTAGCAATAAAGCCGAGCTGCACATTAGTAGAGTACAGCATACAATTTTCTTCCTTATTTTATTTTGATCTTAGACGTTGTTTCTTTTCTGGGTAGTGTTATGACCCTATTGTTGCATTAATTAAATCCACTAATTGTTTATTAATCTCTAGCTCTTTTCCAATGACATTCTGTGTCTTCTTGCACGACCGAAAGTAACATATGAAAGTTATGTACTTATGAAAGTAACAAATTAACTGAGGATGAGAGTTGGTCACACGGATTGAAAAACACTGTTAATGCACAGATTAACAAACTTGTTATCTTCTCCCTTTGCTTTCCAGCTGGTATTATTGACCTCACACTCAGATTATTGATCTCGGGCAAAATTAAGTAGATGGGTTGTCTTTTAAATGTTTTTGAGCAAGACAACCCTCCCCCCACAAGCTTCCATCACTCTGCATTATACATGATATCAACAGATAGGAAACTCTGGTCTGCAGGAAATCTGTTGCTTTAAGCTGGTCCAGCCAGCATCCACAGGCCCAAGGCAAGCTTGCAAGCAGAAGGGCACAGCTGGACCACAGCCTGCCCACCACTGAGCCAGTGAGCATTGCCACAGCCTCACAGACACCTATACAGCGTCCCACATCCCAGTCACCTTTGCCATGCTACACAAAGGTGCTCTGAGATTATTTTCTAATGCTTGCCATTCATCTAATATGGTAATCACCACACTGGCCTTCTGAGAACCACATGTCATTGTGAAGGCCATGATTTTTCCAAAGGTAGCAGAATCCATTGTCTTTTACTACAGATTCCAGCTCACAAATACTCCTATAGAAAGCCTGGCCCCTGAAAACAAGCTTTCAGCTGTGGCACACTGGTGAAAGACCCCGGCTCCAAGACAGAGGAAGAGGCTTTGGTCCACACTCAGGGTCCTGTAAGTGCCTCCAAGGTTAGTATTAGCTAAGGTTTTGCAGCAGCTCAGCTTTCAACTTAAGCACGTACTGCTGGAGTCTCACTTAAGCATTCCTTCTAATCTATCCCAAAATGATTAACAGCACACATGTGAGCAGAAGTCAGCAGACTCTACCTACAGAGACTTCTGGAGATCCCCATGTGAGACCACAAAATGAGGCAATTTATAAATATTTGAGATAAGGTGAAAAAAACCCCAAACTTTTGGCATAGCAAACATAGCTAGCAACAACTCAATTAACAATTAAGATTAATTGTTAATTAATTTAGACAAGCATATATAGCTCCTGGTGATGTTTTTAGTTAAATCACAGAATACAAAGAAACTAAACGTGATCCAGAAATTTTTAAGGATATGGGGATACTGATCCTTTGAATTACTTTGCACTATTTGAAGACTAACCTATGTAAAATTGGCTTTGGTTAGATACTGGAAAAAATGTTGGTTTGCATTCCTTTTAGAGTGCCCTAGAGGACAACTTCATGTGTGTAAACAAACACTTACTCCTGGCTAGTCCTTGGTGATACTAATAGGAGCCCCCATTAGCCACCTGGAAAAAGAGAATGATTACCTATTTAGACTAGACCTCATTAATTAGCAGCACTGCTAATATCAACAGTTAAATGTTAAGTACTAAAAATAAAAACAAAAAGGAAACAAAGCAGGGGGAAGGTGGCCAGCATGTGAGCTAGACTGTAAGCTGTTCCTGTTGCCACAAAGAAGGACTGCAACAAAATAGGATGTTAAATTAGTTTCAAGAGACTGCAGTGGTGCATGAAATTATTTCTTGTGGTGTGCTGCATAGATCCATCCCCTGTGGGAATGCAAACCTCGAACAGAGATAGCCATGGGAAAAGGGCTGCTCACAGGGGTTGTTCGAATCAAGATCACAGAATCGTTTAGGTTGGAAAACAGACAGCATGTGAATTTTGCTAACTGCTTTATTCCTGAAACACCAGTTTAAAATATCAATAGTGGTGGGTTTCAGTTTAGATCAGCTTCTATGAATAGTTGTCTGGATTCCTTTCCCACAGCACAGACAACACGGCTAGATTTCCAATATGTATTAGAACTTCAAATCTTTTTCCATATTGCTACTGCACTGATGGGTCAAGTAAAAAGTATGTTTTTCACAGTCATAAAGTAGTAGCAAAAATGAAAGCCCATCAAGAAGAAGGGAACATATTAAAACCACCTCCCAGCAAGCAACACTATTTTATTTTACATTGTCTTACTGAAGGAAAAACCTTCGTACTTGCCTTGTTCTTAATGCAAGCTGCTCTTACTGCGTAGGCAACGTTCTTTAGGGAGACGTAGGCAGCTGCTTACAGGAACATTCACTGCTGAGATCCATACCACAGCCACCACCAATACCTCCCTGCAACAACCCAGCCACAATCTGCCCCTCCACAGAAAGCTGCAAGTCCAAGGGGTGACCACAGTGAGAGGTGGTGGGGAGGAATTCAAGCAAGGAGATGTAGTGATTCTGCTCCTTCCACGACCTGCAGCCTCACCCACACCAACATAAGGTCTCCCCTTCACAACTAGTGTTTCTTTTTCATTTTCTCTACTATTAGAACTGCAACAAGCTCTTAAACACCAAGCTGGCAAAGGAGAGGCAGTATTTATAGCGTGGTAGCATCCCACCACCACAAAAATAGCAGAGCTCAGCTGCAAACATGAGAGTTGACCCGTGCTGGTATCTTTGATGACACTGGGCTACGTTTGAGTTTAGCTATGCCTGGATGCCAGATTTGCTGCCTGGTACAAATACACCCTTGCCTCTATTGCTGCTCTGAACCCTTGCTGTGCCAACACTTCTCTGCCACATCTAGTTTTGTGAATGTCAGGCAGTAACTGAGATAATTTTCCTTATTAATGTAATTTTCAGCAATGTCTGTACTGTCATTCTTCACTGCCATTTCCAGATATAAGCAAGACCTTTTTAGTACAGGTAAATACAAACACCAAATAACGCAATATGAATAGCTATTAATTACTACTAGGAACAGTTACCACATTTAACAAAATCATGACTTCTCAAATGAAGCAAGAAGAGGGAGTTTAAGCTGTTCTCCTCACAGATTGGACTATGCTGGCAGATAACCCAAGATACCCTCCTTTTTTCTAATTTTCCAATTCAATGGAAGGTTAAAAGTGCCTGCAGGACAGTTGTTGATCAAATTTAAATCAAAGTAGGAAACAGAAGAGATTGAGAGGGAGGACAGAGCACAGGCCCATCACACCGGGAGCTCATCAAACTTCAAATTCTTCCCTTGAGGCCTCACATAAATTCTGGCTGGTTGTTAACTACGTGTGGAGTAATGATCCCAGCTGTCCTGATGCCACTTCTCTGTATAAATTGGATTTGTCAGTGAAGCTAAGGCCACTCCAAGAGAGAAAGTATCCAAATGGGATCTATACAGGTAGAGTAAGTTAGATTGAGGGCAGTCCTAAGGCCAAACCTATACAGCAAGTACTTTCATGCACCTTGTTATTGCATGGCCATGTAAAAGTAGGGCACAGGAGGAGCCTAGGGGTTGGGGAGCTGAGGGGGTTCAGATCAGATGGTCCTTTGGGAGAGCAACTTGTTTTAATGGGTTAGGAAGGAAGCCAGCAGAGCTTCACCACCTGCTCCCAGTCAGTCAGAAACTGTCCAACAGCACGTGGAGCCCAGAGAAGAAGGGAGCAGAAGTGAAATGAAGCATGAGAAGAGCAGAAGGCTCCTTGCAGCACTGCAGACATGCATGGAGGGCTCTGAAATTCATGTACGTTTTGGAACATATATTCAGTCCAATGAAGACTAAGCATTGGGGCTGTATAGAAGCACCTTCTCAAATCTACAAGAACTCAGAGCTAAAGGGTGAAATTCAGGATTAAAACCACCTGTTAACATAGGTAAAGACTCAAATCATAGGATTATAAAGCAGTGAAACTGAGAGTCACCAGTTATGCTAAACTTTTTACATACTCTTATCTGTATAGAATGATGTATGAAAACACAACAATCTCTAGCGAGGCTAGACCTTGGGAGGCCCTTCACCATTACATTTAATTTAAATTTTTATAATACTAATTAATAAACTCATCCACTTAATTACACTATATTATTATAACCAAGATAAACCTCTTGTTTGCAAAGGAAGGCCTAGCAAGATAGCAGTATTAAATGACAAGCATGAGAGATTAATTTCTAAAATATTCCTTAATGTCTGACAAACTTTTAAACATCAAGACTGTCTAGGCAGTAACTCAAATTGTGCTCAGCTTGGATATTTTCCAGATGAAGGCAAACAGCCCATTTTTCAAATTTGAATTACATGTGAGTGGATTCTCCTCCCAGTAAACAACAGATAACTTTTTGGAGCACTGTTAATTCAATTAAATCTAAATAGTTTTGTATTCTGAATACCTTCTTCAGGTGCATGTGATAAATATGTACAGAAAACTAAGAGCATACTATCCTACCAAGGAAGTGAGAAAGTCGAGTTGTACTAGGGCCCGAACCTATCATCCCTACCATCCCTAAAACTATTGCAAAACTTCCAATTCAATGGAAAGATTTAAAGAAATCAACCTCATATTCACCATGAACACAGATGAACACAAAGGATACTGGCACAAGGTTATTCTTATTTTACAGGAACTCAAAACTGTTAGTGCTGGATTTCCTATAGCACACATGCACAATAGGTTTATGTGCTACAGCATAACAAAGCACACTGAATGACTGCCTCACAATGTTTTCTGAAACTCATGCCAGCTGCTGAAGTCATCTCATATAGATGTAATTCAGAGGAACTGTCTATATTCCACATTCATATTGTTAAGGAGGAAACCTGTGAGTCTCTTGGTGACATTACAAAGGAAAATAGAATATTTCTAGTGTTACAGCAGCATTTCACAAAAACTTAAAACTGATGGTATTCTGTGAGAAAAAACAGGAAATTAATTTCTAACATATTTTAATGGCATTTGACCCAAATGATATACAGCATATAATATTATACAACATTAATCATTTTTTCATTATAGCCGGTTGTATGTGAAGAGGTTTAATTTACAGCATTTCTGACAGCACTGGGAGCAGGCCTGGTACTCAGTGCAGTCGTCAACATTGGAAGCAAGCATCAAGTGTGGAAATGTTTGTTTTAAAATACATGTCTAAAAAAGCCTTCCAGGCACAAGCAAATCCTCTACATCTTGCATTGCTCTTTGCAAGAACAGATGGCAATACCTCTCCTTCCATACCCGAGTCTGTACAGAAGAGCTTAATCCTAGAAGGACTGACTTAAAGAAGGAACTAGTACTGATATTTAGAAATGTATGCCAAGACTTGGATGCTGAGCTCACACAACAGGTAAGCATTAGGATTTGGACAGTCAATAAATATCAGGCTCCACTCAAAAACTACATTAGCATTAGCAAAGACCACGAAAAGCTTTTCATAATACTGCTCCACAAAATGTGTAAAGATGCATACCTCATGAAGAACAAAAATCCATGATTTCAAGACAAGCTCTATGGTTCTGAGATGAGACTGATAAATTAGTTAAAAGCTCAAAGCAGCCAGAGACCTTAAAGATGTAAGATTCTTCAAGAAGCTATGTAAGAGCTTATGACAGCAGCTCTCGACAAACACAAGCACAATTAACTGAAGTGAATCTGTAAAAGCCTGCAGGAAAAATAAAAAGGGGCAGGGAGATAAGGAAATGGCAAAAGGCTTATCAGATCTCACATCTGAACTGTGAGACAGCACAAAATAGGATGGTCATGTTACAGAGAGGAAAAAGCAAGATCACTGAGCAAAACCGAACATGAGAAGAGAGGGTAAGCGGATACAGAAACATAGTAATAAAAACCAGGTTGGTGAACGTACAGGTCTTTTGGAAACCCTGAGGATGTATCACACAGAACATAAGAAAACAAGTTATCTATTCGATAGCATACCCAAGAGGAAAGCAAAGCTATAAGGAGGAGATAACTGGAGATAGGACAACACCAGATGTTCTCCCTAAGGATAGCAGTGCCAAGTTTGCATGTGCACAGAAAACATTGCTAGGAGGGCTATGGTTCGGGAGGGAGGGGGCAGGTGTACTGAGACCCCCTTTAGTAATCATATCATGGACCAACATCCATGGCAGGAGAACAGGGGAAAGAGCTGTCTATGTCCTTGAGGTATTAGTACATAGAGAGAGGTTTGCAGAAGGCAGTAGTAATTACTGGACATAAAGGGAACAGAACCATGTGGGGGGGAGGAGGATGAAGAAAAAAAAAAAAGAAAAGATAAAAACTCAAGCACTAAACCTCCTCCCAATTCTTGAAACTGCTGATTTCAGGAATGGCAACACCCAAACATGGGCTTAGGGAAATACATTAATAGAAAAGTATTACTAAGCTTGACAGAAAAGCACAGCATAAAGTAGGAACAGAAGCAGAAGAGCAAGTCATGCCATTAGTTTCACTGAAACCATGCAATTTCACAAACTGGTACTGTTGCACTCATGGCCCTCCCCAAGAGCTTCTGAATCTCCACAGATGGAATGTGACAAAGTCAATATATAACACCAGAAACCAGAGGAAAAACCCCAAACCCATTTGTTTGGAATTTGAGACAAAGCAGCAAATACCAGGAACTTTCCTAAGAAGGATCAGGAGTGATTTTTTGACTGCAAGCAGCATGTCCTTTCCCCTTGTACATCTTGGAAAGCCAAAAAGAAAGCCACTAGTGTCTTCAGTCCAGACCCAGAAATAAATAAATAATCCTACCCAGAGGGGCAGGCAGCAGAGAGGCAGACACATCTACATGGACTTCCCCTTCTCTTACCCCTCTCTTTCATTTACAAAGGATGATATTTTCAAAGCAGCACTGTTTTATTAGACAGCAGTTACTGGAGAGTCTGAACTAATTGGGTCAAGTCTCTCCATAGGTTTTCCAACATTGACATAAGTGTTAGAATTCCTCTTAATCTTTTAATATCATAAAAGGAGCATAACCTACAGCTCTGAAGACAGATCAAATGAAATGTTCACAAAACTAGTAGTTAATGCACTACCAATACTGCAGTATTTTTCCTCCTCTTGGCAAAGGAACCACAACCAAAAATCAAGAGATTTACTGAGAAGCAAAACATAAGCAGATAGAGATGAGAGGGAAGAGGACAGTAGAGCAAATCTTAGTGAGTGCTGCTAACTCCTCTCCCTCCAGGGGAGCATGACACCCCTCCAACACCCCCTTAGCCAGTTACAAGGGTGCTCTGCAGACAGGTCACACCACATCTCTATCCCCTAGCACACAGATCTGGGATCTCCTGATATCCAGAGGCAAAATTTTAGATCTAATCAGCATTGCCTGTTTTGCAGAAATAATGAGAGATTATGACACATCCCATCACTAAATGTAGCTCTGCAGTAGCTTCATTGGTCAATCTTGTCTTCAGAATTATAAATCAGAGACACAGATATTAGACTGGGAAATTTTCCACTTTCCTCAAAGAAAAAAAAAAGGCAAAACAGAGACTACTCAGCACTGACTGCTCTCCAAAACCAAACTATAAAAATGCTACCAGCAGCAGTGAAGATGATTTGAGTATACTTTGTATGGTGAGCAACTGCAGTAGAGAACACTTTGTTGGTGTGCTAGGGCCAGCCAACTTCTCAGTAACCAATAAATTAAAATGTCCTTTCTGACAGCCACTGCACTGACTTCTCAGCAGGGAAATGTTTGTTTGCTTAAACTGAATTTATTTCCTAGGCTCACTGGGGAAAGAGAAAGAGAACTTCTAGCTTTAAATGTACTATATAGTGTTCCAGCAAATAGATACTGACTGTTAGGAACACGTTATGGTCAGTGTTCCTCCACTGTTTGTTGTAGGTGTCTGCAGATATACAAACATTTTGTCACACCTCTTTTCCAGCAACTCAGAGAAAGGAGAATGCTATTCCAAACCATGTTGCTCCAAGTTAACTTGAGAAATCTGATGTTACCTGTGCCTATATATCTATATATTTCACAGGCACATTTTAATGCTGGACAATGTATTACACGTTAAAAAAAAGAAAAAAACCAAACCACCACTTTGTAATAAAGCCATTACTCACCATTTATGTGCCACAGCACTATTCTGCAGCAATTTTTCTGAACCACAAGAGTACAAATAGGTATCTGATTTTTTATATTCTTTTTTTAGCTTTTCTTTCAGAATTACCAGAACAGCTAAAGCAAACAAAAGACAATGCACCAGCTAAGAAAGCTTTTATTGATTTAAAAAGGGGTTGTGGGCCACACAGTTACTACAGGGCTTCTTTTTGCAGGTATCATCCAAGGAGCACAATGAATGCACAGACCAAAGTGCCATCACCCTGAGAACAGCACAGACCTTCCAGTGAACAGAAGCCCTACCAGGAAAAAGATGTATTTCTGCTTCTGGAAATAGACTCTAGTGCTTTCAGTAAACTGTATTCTAAACAGGCATAAATCTTACTCCTTTTTTTTTCAATTTCACATTAGGTGAATCCTACACATCAAGTGATCAAAACATTGGATCATTCCACAGAAACTCTGATGGTATTTCAATGTGCATCCAGCCACTCTGTCAGTCTCTTTGGGCAGAATTCACCTACTAGGTATGTGGAAATGTGTTGTCTATGTATAAGAAGTATCTTAGGCTATCTCTATACTCAAGAAGGAGAAACAGGCTTCTTCAGAGGGAAACTCACCTTAGGCATAGGTAAGCTACTATTTGTATATGAGCCTGATGTTTAGATATACAACATTTCACGAGTACATTTCCCCTTGGATTCGGAACATCCAAACAGCCAGACACTGGTTACAGTCAGAGGTGAAAGCAAAGACACATAACATTAAAAGGTAACAGTTTTTAAGGTTTTGATGATTTTGAGTGGAGTATCTCCTTGAAACTCATACAGCACTTGGGTCAGAATGATTTAACAACACTGCAAGGAGCTTAACCTTCTCAAGCAAAGAGAAAAGATGGAGTGACTCATCATTTAGCACCAGTTTGAATTAGATTATTCTACCCTAACCTATTAATTCCTTACCTTCTGGAAAACAAACTTATTCATGTTTAGAGGTTACCATCATATTCTGCAACCCTGTGAAACTTCCCTAATAGCAATTCTAAACCAGTATTTCCCTACATGACTGCAAATGGCTTTCATTGCACACTTAAATGATGTGAATTTTCCTTTCGTGATGGTTCCTTCAGTTCTCATTCAGAATAAGTAGCATCTGGTGCGGTACTTAGTGGGGGACTGATGTCCCTTTTTAATGAGTACCAGAAGAGACAGATACACAAAGCATGAGGAAATAGTGATTAACTTTCTGCTACCCATAGACTCCCAGAGCTTAGCTTTATTTCTTCTAATGGTTAGACACTCAAGCAAACAGAACTGTGTATTTTTTTATGTGATGAGTTTGCCTCCTCTTAAACAAGAGAGGAGACACTTGAAGTTACATTCCAATGTAAAATGAGAAGCAGAGACCTGATTAATCACTGGAAAGAGATTATTCAGAAAAAAAAATATTTGTTAGGTGACTCACTGTCACTTTTCATGCCTAGGCAGGAAGTTGGCTGGAACCAAATAGCTACTAAATAAGATCTAAAGCCAGATGAGCCTGAGCAAGCCCTGAAGAGGCATAGCAACCAGCTCGGCTTTTCAGACTGGGCAGAGGCAGCAGAGATCCTGCAGGCCCTTGTGAAACCTTGGTCTGGTGAGAAGAGCTTAAGCATCCCAAGAGAAATGCCCAAGCTTCAGAGTCAGTTCACAGTCCACTTTGGTAGCAGGAGTTGTGTGCCCCACCATGGCAGCTCAACTGGCAGCTCAGGAAGTCACACTCCAAGTTCACTGCACTGATGAGGCTAGACCACCTTCCCCTCACCAGACTCACAGTTTCAGTCTCATTCAATAGACTGAGATGTCAGTCCCCAGGGGTGACCTTTTAATGACTTCCAAAATATTAAGTCTCTAAAAGTCATTCTTCTCTCCTTGCAAAGAGCAGAGTGCCTTTACATCCTCATGAAGAGCAGAAAATGTTTACAGGAATGAACAAATGAGCCCAGGCTCCTCGCTGTTTCATAGTACAAGCAGTAAGTACTATACCTTACCACGGAACAGAAGCACAGGATTAGCATCAAACACATACAATATTAATAGCTAACACATTCTGACTCAAAGTGACTGTAGCAAAATAACAATACTGAAATGATACATTTTACCAGCAGCTAAACTAACTCAAATATTTTTATGTCACATTGCTGTTGTGCAGAGTAAAGGAAAACACTTTGAAAGGTGAGAACTAATGAGAACAAAGTTGCATCTGCTCATACTGCAACATTTTATCTCAGTCTTCTGCAATTTCACCCAGCTGTAAAGAAAGAATAATTCAAAAACCGTGGCTCATTGAATCTGTTTCAGAGGAAGGAGAATGAATGGACCCTTCCCCATTCAATCATGACTATTTGCAGAGGAAATTGTGCTGAAATAATGGTTTATCAGATACCTCCAGCTGTGGGAGACCCTGCTGCGCTTATCCACTAAAAAGTCACCCACCAGCATGTAGCTGATCCAGAAAATCCTTCCTCGTTCTCCAAACAGCATCTGCTCTCTTCCCCACTTGCTTTCTAGTCTCTCTCTAAGCTTTCTTACTTCAAGCTTGGCCTACCCACAAGGCTCCTCCTCTGGAAGCAGCTGCATGTATGGGCAGCTGTATCCTCAGGTCCAGACTCACCGGGCTGGAGGCTCCTTGCAGTGACACATCTCTCACCAAGGCTCTGCCCGTGCTTCAGGATCTGCTTTCACAATCTCCATCACGATGATTAGCACAGCATATGCTCTTCTGAGTGACTATTGTTGTTCCGTCCACCTCCTCTGTATTTAACACCATCTCCAAAGTGTTAGCTATTATATGTGCAGTTCAGAATCTGTGTAACTATTTCCATTCTCTTTCTCTGTTGTTGCCATCTTCTGAATTTAGGCTATAAAAACTTTCACTTCTAGCCAAATTTAATTTAGGTTTCAAGTTAATGCAGTGTTCAGTTTATGATAAACCTTTTTTTTTTTGGTTACTTTTGGCTTCTGGTTACCAGAAAAACTTTAACTGCTTGATGGTTGAACTGTCTTGTGCCAAGACTAGTAAGCATTTACTAACCTATTGCTCCAGTTAGCAGCTGACAAAAAGGCCAAGTGTCAGCTATCAAGTCTGTATCTGTACTGTTCACCTACACTGCTAACCTTCTTGTAGGACTGGGAAACTGCATTGAACATAATTACATAATGGCTAGGCTGCAGCACAACACAATTGGCTTAAATGTCATGACCCCCAAGAAAGCTCTTATGCAAAAGCTTTGGAAATGTCAGATGGCTAGCCAAGAACAAAATAAAAAAAATAAAAACAATAGGGACTTTGTGTAATTGGGTAAATTCTTGCCTTGCAAGAATTTAAACAGGTCCTCATCAACACATGACTTAGGAACCTGAGCTCTCCCAAGCAAAGCAGAATTTACACTGTTCATAATATTTCATTTTGTTTTCATTATTAAATACATGCAAATGAGAAATGTAGATACAGAACTGGGATGTATCACTAGTTCCATATAACACCTAGACACCAATGGTAAAGCACTTCTATTTCTTCATAAAAATATTATTTTAGGAAAGGCTGTCCTTCCAGCTAATATAGCACACCTCTAACTTGAACTGTAAAGAGCAAAATCGCATCAGCTGTAGGAAAGCAACTGAATCATTTATTGTTGTGGCTTTCTGTGCAACCTCCAATCCATGTCTTTTGTTAGGAACAGAAGGATAGTTTCTGTTCACCTGAATGTCACTTGTTCCATCACAGCATGCAGAAGAAATACCACTAGGCTTTATGACACATGAGAAAAACAGCCAGTATATTAAAATAGTCTGGTTAATAAATATTCTACTGCCAAGCAACATGATTAATGCAGTGCTAGGGAAAAAAAAATAAAAAAAAACCAACAACAAAACCAAAACACAACAACCTAGCACACAGAGAAGACTCAGTTCACACAGGGATGAGAAAATCTCTTCAAGTGATCCAATTCTATACACTTGGGTTTAGTTTTTTGAGATGCCTTGCTACAAAAAAATATATATATTCATTTGTGCCATCATATTACAGTAGCACAAAGAGGACAGCACAACACCGAACATACCGAGGAGACAACAGTTTGTTAGATGTCAGGTCCTTTGCTGTAGCTGGCCCGACTCCACCAGCAGACTCAAGTCAATCCAAAGTAGAGCAGAGCACTAGCAGAAAGGGCAGCCATACTTTTAATGCCTTGGAGAAAGATTTCTTCAAGCCTGGAAATCTACCAGTTTAGAATTCTAAAAACTATGTGTTTTCACATAGTTATGTCATTGTCCAGCATTAAGCAGAGGGCCTATCTTTAAAAGAGAAATTTCCTACTTCATACTGGGGAAAGAAATATGTTTACTTTCAAAAAACCCTAGAGGAATGTGTGATTCATTGGTTGTTTATTTAAGCAAATTTTTTATGCCTCTAGAGATTCATCTATTACTAATTCAAAATTTGGCACAATTAATATAAACATTTGTTCCAAAGTAGTATAGATTAATGGCAGGGAAGGGGGGGAAGGAAAAAGAAATGAAAGACTAATGAAGCAGCAAATATTTTTGATAGCCTAAAAACCACTCAATTGTTGTTATTTTTGAAGTGTGCTTTGTGTAATAATGAAAGATAACAGAAATCACTATCTTCTTGTAGATAGCTGGTTTTAGGAGAGAGATGTGAATTGGTAAGTTTGTAAGGCAAGAGTAGAATATTTATTTTAATTCAGAAACAGTTTATATGTGCACCATGGATTTCAGAACAGTCTGATAAATAGCACCATTCCTATGAACAAGGAGATAATTGTGAGTGGTTTTCAGTTTCAGCCTCTCTGTAGAGTAGGGTTTCATCACTGAGTTCAAAGGACAAGGCTTTCCTATTCACAGAAGTTTTCAAACCTTATTTCTAACTTACTTTGTTTCCTGACTTCACCTCGTAAAGATTCAGAGTAATCTTGACAGCCCCTCCAGAAGCCTGCTACGATGAGATACTGCCTGTTTTGCCTACAAACCAGAGTAATCTACTTCTGTATGGGTCAAAGCAAGGCCACTGAAAAGAGCACATCAAACAGGCTGCCATCAGGGAGAGTCCCCACAGCCCAGATCCTGCCTTCAGCACCATGATCAAGCTGGGCAGCTCAGACAGATGAGGTCAGGATACAGCACTTACCAACTCCATCAGAGCCGAGGCTTGTCCAGTAACACCTCCCCCCACCAACCACTGCGAGATACAGCTGCTTCACTGCACAGAAACGAACACCAACTGCCAAAAAAAACAACTTCACTACCTCCAGCAGAAGTATCTTTTGGACACAGGGAAGGAGCCTTCCTCCCAGACACCAGAGGCAGCTGAGGTATTTCCAGCTCAGATCTCCTCCCTAGGCCAGGGCAAAACCAACTTCTGCAACCATTTATAATTTTTCAAGAAATCTTTTTAAGCTCTTATGAAGACCTGCAAGTGCCAACCAAGTTTAAAACAAACATGCCATAACAAAAAAGTGAATCAAAACAACAGAGAGCAAGAAGAAAGAGTTCACAAAAAAGGACTCATGAATCAGGAAGGAATCTGAAATAAATTTGGAAGTACAGCTGGCAGCGTTAGGTATCAAGAAGCTTTTTCTCAAAGCATAGAAGGGATTCAGCCAAGGATGAAGAAAGATCATTTCAGAAAGGAATGAGAAATACAGCCACAGAGGATGGGAAAGTAATTCAAGCATCAAATGAATACTTACATGTTTACAACAGAGATGCCTAAAAATCTGTCAAATGACACTGGCTGTATATCTGCTATCATGAAAGAGCTCAGAAGCACTTAAGGAAAAGCATTAAGGTAACTGGAGCAGTGGAAATGAAGGGCAAGACCACTGGAGAGCCTCAGCTTACGTGACTGCTGTTGGACAGCCCAAGCACTCTCAGACTGAACATGCCATTGCATCGATGCATACAACGGACCCGGACTCAGCCCACTGACTGCAAAGTAACACTTGGAGACAGTGTTGAGCACTGGAACCATGCTCTGCCCAACAAAGTCAGAGAATGGGGAGGCCTGACCCCCACAAGAATTGATAGAAAAGTTGTGTCAGATGCTAAATTAAAAAAAAAAAACTAAAAAACCTCACACCCCTCTGTCTCCCCTTCAGTTAGCTTGATCATGTATTACAAACACCCAGGGGTGCAGGATTCAGGTCAATCCAAGACATACAACTCTAAAAGGGAATATTCCACACAATTCAACCTCTTCAACGTTGCAGGGCATTGCATGCATCTTCATGCAGACAGCGATGCTCCCTAAGAAGCTGGAATTTAAGAGAGTGTCTTAACACTCTTACTGTCACCACATTTGACAATAATGACTCAAAAACCATTAGTACAATATGTGAAGCAAGACCCCAAAATTTTTCATAAGATCAAGAGGAATGCTTTTCAGCTTCAACTGGATCCAGAGGGAAACTGAGCTAATATGTAGTGAATCATTTACTTCGTGAATTTAGCTTCCTCCTGTTTGTGAATTATCCGAGAACACTTGGCATTTTTTCACACATGCTCCTTTTTTAGAATTATTTGCAAATAATATTTGCAAATTCAAATAATTATGGGAATCCAGATTGCTCACTAGCAGTTAATTGTGAATATGCAAGATTTTAAAATAACAAAATAAGTTGAGCTGTCTGTTTCACCTGCTGTTGCTCAGAGTACTTTTTTGTTCCCAAACAGGATAGACATTAATTTCAGAACTGGAGAGGTCTATGTTCATTGGCTGAAAGATCAGTTTTCATCTATTTTTCTAAGTGCCAATATAAAATTTGTATTTTTCCCCATACATTCTCTAAAAAATTATTTTAATTACTGACAAAGAATCACATAATCACAGAACATTAGGAGTTGGAAGGGACCTTGAAAGATCACCTAGTCCAACCCCCCTGCCTGAGCAGGGTCATCTATATAAGATCACACAGGAGAATCCATATATGGAACCTATATACAAAGAATCTATATATAAAGTATTTTTTAAAAAACTGAAGCTATTATTTCAGCTGCATATATTTTTTTTTCAGATTTTTTATAACTATCTTGTACAGTTTCTTGTAGCATAGCATCCTGCAGGTTGAGCACTGTACTGGTGGGGTTTTTTCCCCCCACCCAAGCAGAGCACCATGCCTAAAGCCACCTGATCATTACTGGGAAAGCAGCCACCTCACTTATGGCTATTGCTATTCTAAAAGTTATTGTATTCACAGATTTTTAGTCTTCCAGTTCCATGTACCTTCATGTATGATAAATGATATTTACACAAACAATAACTATCAGAATCCATGCAGTTTACTTCCAAGTGAAAGCCTCCACCCCAGAAACCCAGCAAATATTTCAGCATGCTAAAGTGGAACTGTGCAGAGGCTAAGAGAAGTCCACCAGAAAACAATCTGATGATGTAGACTGTTGATTCCCTGTAAGACAAGGGCTTCATCAGTCATACTGAAAGCTGCCACCATCAACCTAACTTAGAAAGCAATCCTGTCAAACAGATCTCTCCTTTGTATATAACCTAATACTTAGATTATTAAGAATGGGATGGAGAAAAAAGAGGGGCGGGGAGAAGGAAGAGATGCACCAGAAGATTTCAAGAGGCAAAAGGTTTGTTAAGCCAAAGGATTCAGCCTGAAGCATCCCCACATTTCACAAAATTACTCCTGAAGAGATCTCTTAGTTTTTGTAGAGAAGATAAAGGTGTTCCATGTAATCCTCAGACTCACAAGAAAAGTAAATATTTGTTTTTTCATTGTAAGCCACTTATGTAGATGATTCTTTACGTTGTGGATCTAAACATATTTACTGTACTCCATGGAAAGAAACTAATTTGAAAATCCAGGCATATGTCTACAAGCTATCTGTGGCAGCTCACTCCAACACACACATTATTTTTATTCCTATGATGCCCTCTCCTTAGTGCTAAGCTAGATTTTTTTTTCTTTTTTTAAAAAAGGAATATTCCTCTTCTATAATTTCAGACTCTTTTTTTCCAACAGAAAGGAGGCAGAAGGGCTCTGAATTTGCTGAGAATATAAGATTCAAGTTAGGCACTATTTCTCTAAATTACAATCTGCTTTGTCAAATATTTAGGCATCCTCAGCTGATCATGTTTTAAATAGGACTGGCTTGTTTTAAACAAATCACTCGAAAGCCTGGTTCAGAGTTATTTAAAGCGGTTGGTATTTTATGGCACCACGAACGTTGCACAATGCAACTGCTGAGCTTTAAAAACACAGAAACTAGAAAGTGGGTACAAGAAACTACCATCTGTCCCTCTAAACAATTATCGTCCTGCCATCTGTCTATACACTAGATAATGTTTTTGCTGTCGGTGTTATTTGATTGAAAAAGCATTCTCTGTGGATACTAAGAGGTAACCATTTTAAGAAAAAAAAATTGCTGATAACTCAAGTTTCTTTTCTGCTAGAAAAGCCTGGCATTTTATGGTTTTCATAAAGTCACAGACTAGTTTTGATTGGAAGGGACCTTACAGATCACCTAGTTCCCTGCCATGGGCAGGGACACTCTCCACTAGACCTCTAGCTGACTGCATTAAAACCCAGAAGGTTCACATCTCTTGCTGATGCACCTACCATTATGGTGGAAGAGCATAGCCAGTTGATGTGAAGGGTATTCTCTTTCATGAAGCAAGCAAGCACAGAAAATCCCTACTTAGAAAACACACAGTTATTAATGAAAAGCCAAATAAGCACTGATATATTTCTTTCTGAACAGACTTGAGCGTGACATATATTCCCTGGAATCTCACAGCTAAGTCACAAAAATTTTCTAGCCTAGAAGCACAGAAAAATTTAATATAGACTTAACATTGGGGGGAAGGGGAATAAAAAGGACAGAAGACAGCATAAAAAGGGCTGCTACCAGCTGGATTTCCCAAGGAATGTGTTTTATTCATAAGTGTAAGCTGGTAAATAATTCACATGCAGCAGCATGTATCAGAAGCCAGTTAAAAACTCTACAGCAGCCATTCCTGGACTCTGCTTTGCCAGTTATTGCACTAAGTTACTCCAACTCTGCCTTTTGCAAATATTTCTAGAGCAGAACTGAAAGCAGACAGCTCAGCTATTTAGTTCCAGATCTGCAAAGTAATATTCTTTGGAAGAGTTACTGGGAAAGAAGAAAAATTCAGCGTAGCTCTTCAAATATAGTTTTCAACTAAATGTCTTGAAATAGCACACCACCTTTTATTAGAAAGACATTTACCAGCAGGCTCCATGTGCTCTGCACTCAGATGGTGTTGAAAACTAACCAAGTAAACCAACAAAGCTGCTGAAGCCAACCAGAGTGCCTAACTGGATGGGTCTCAGCGGCTTAATCTGTACCCTAATTCTGGACCGACCTGGAGAAAAGCACATGCTTATTGCATCCAGGTTGGATGAGGTCTTGAACAGCCTGGGCTAGCAAGAAGTGTCCCTGCTCATGGCAGGGGAGCTGGAACTAGATGATCTTTAAGGTCCAGCCCACACCATTCTATTATTCTATGAATAGGCTTAATCACTAGAGATATCCATGAATAAATGTAAGAGAACATTGGCACCTTAACGAAGCTGTTGCACAGCAATCACCCCTCACCAGTCTTGATGGTCAATCACTCTACTGTGGAGTCCAGCAAAGGGAATACTCTCAGATACAAATATCTGCAGTAAAATAAGCACCAACACCTCAATTTTCTTAAGGGTTTTGGGGCAAAGGTGGGATTATAACACAACCTATGATACACTGACATACTTAGCTTCCTTTATTGATCTGTTATAGGCCAAATCTAGATTTGTTGGAGCACATCACGTCTATTGTCTCTCCCGTGACATCTTGTTATAATCAGGAATTTCACTCCAGTCCTTGGCCCCAATTTAGGACAGGGAGAACCAGTCAAAGAATGATTTTCCTAAGAAGCATGCTATGGTAGAGCTCAGCTTTATTGCTCTCGAGGGCAAAGACCTCAGGTTTGGACAAGGACTCACAAAAGGTCACTTCCGAGCTTACTACTTTTTGAAAAACAAAGCAAAACAAAAAACTCACATCCCAGTATTTATTGCTAGTGCTGAAGGCAGTGTCCTGTAAGAGTAGCCATGATCAATGCCCACCAGCAACATGCTAATTTAAATTCAGAGATCCCACAGAGACTGAAGACAAGAAGAGTCACGTCCTGTAGTCTCAGACTTCAGGAAAAGTGGAAAGCAGTTTTACAAACAAACGTGCACACACAGCCCACATCAGGTGTCACTTTTCTGGGGCTTGTAAAACAACCACTTTGAAAGCAATGTTTGGAGAGGAAGTTCAGGAACATGACCTCACCAATTCCTCTATCCTTTACTGCAAAAATATGAAGAGTCTTTGCCTGATTGGATGACTGGACACTTTTACAGAAGTCCTGCATTACAAAACCCAATGAGCAGTTCCAGGATCACTGAAGCAGTCAGACTTCCATCACAGATCTCCTACATCAGAAACAGCTGAGAACTGCCAAATGCCAGTGACAAACTGGAATGTCTTGGAGCACCACTGTCCAAAACTTACAGATTCAACTCAGCTGCAATCCCAGGGTGGGAACCAGTTGATGCCCCAGAGTATGGACTTCAAGCACAGACTGAGCAACGTGTTGAGGTCCCTGCAGTCACAGTGATAGTTATATGTAGAAGAGCTCCCAGCTATCACTGGGATACTATACTTGCCCTCAAGCTTCCCTGAAACTTCTAATGTATCTAACCCACAGATGAGTTCAAAGCTAAGACTATACTGAGAAAATTAAATATAACTTATTTTATGTTTAAAATGCAGTGGAAGATTAAAACGTTAAAATGAAGATGAGAAACACTTTTAGATAGCTCAGTTTAAGCTCTTTCTGTCACTAAATGCAAATTAATCATACTGGACATTTTTTGATAAGAACAGCAAATCATATCTAAGTAGTTCAACTGAAATGCTTTCCCTATGCTTTCAATATTAATTCACTAGCTGATTTCCAATATTTAGCCTCTAGGACACAACCTATCAACTTCTTATTTCTTCACTGAAACTACAAGGCAAAAAATACAGCAAATAATATTTAAAAAGCAGCTTTTATGCAAGTAAACCCTGTCCAGCCTCATATCACAGCACAGTCCTTCAAGTTTGAAATTCTACACACCTTCCTCACACATGGCACTTATCTCACCAGACCACAACTAAACATGTGGTGTGGTAGATAAACCTATATAAGAGGATTATAAAATCTTTACATTTTGTCTTAGTGGAAGTAACAGTGAAGTTTGCTGCAAAGGTCCAGTAAGCAGAGCATTCCTCTTCCCCATCACTCTGAGGATGAGGAGGGTAGACAGACTTCTAAATTCCTTAACCCTTCTCACAGCCCCCAGTTTTGCTTCATACACATGCCTCCCATTCTTCTTGCGCAGGCAACTAATCAAAGGGACAATCTGTGCACAGAATGGCACTTGATAAAAGAAAGGGATTTGACCAAGTTAATAGCACAGTTAGAGAGCCAGATAAAACCAGCCTCTAGTATGGAAACAGGAAGAAAATAAAGGGATCAAGAATGTTTTTTACCTGACCTTTGTCTCTAGACACATTATTTTTCAAATTCTCTGAGAACAGAAAGGAAGCTCAGGGACAATGCCAGCAGCTGTGTAACACTGGTGTGTAAAGCCTGAGACACCATACCACAGCACACCACATGCGAGGGACAGACTGAATAGTCCCTGTGCAGCACCCACATAGCGACATCTGAGCCTTCCTTTCAATTTAGCATCACCATCCGCAGGAGATTCACCCTGCCTAGGCAGCCTCACCATAACTCTCAAACAGGGGCGAGGGTTTTTTCTGACATTTATGCTGGAAAACATGAAGCATCCAGAAGTGACATAATGTAGTAGTAAGATTCCTGTTCCCAGTCTGTCTCCACACAGACTGATGTCAGCCAGCAGCTTATGGGAAGCACTCAGTTTCCACATAAAGGTCATCTTTATCGTCTCTCCTGCTGAGCAATCAGTAGGAACAGCCCACTGAGGTCTCCTGTGCATTTCTATAGGTACATGTTTCAGTGGTGCATCTGCTACAGGTCAACTTGTATCCCCTAGGTAACCATCCAAATTCCCATAAGATTCAACCTATAAGTGCAGCTGACTCACAAATGAAAACAAAAGGGGACTAGGACAAATACTAGAAACTTTCCCCTCCCTCTCTTTTGACACGTCATGCTAATTATGCAACTCAGATGAGCAAAGGATTTATAATGTTGTAACAGTGGGATTTAAAAGGTTCTAATTTTTTTATTCTAATCTCTCTGAGAAGTAGAAAACGAGAAATCAAAAAGGCAAAGTTATTTTAAGAAGTCAGAAGTTATTGCACTCTACTGCCCAGTACAATGAACTATTCTCAGTTCGTGTCAGTTGTTAATAAGACTTTAACATAATACAGCTACTCAGCATGATTAAAAATACACCACAAAGGACATTCACCTCTAAAAATAGTTTAAAAAAAAAAAAGACAAAGTTAATCTGAAAATAGATGGGGGAAAAGGAAGAAAAGCAAAATAGATTAACTAGGGCAAGCCATATTGGATGCCAGGAATGAGTGCATTATTTCAAGTTCATAAAACATTTTTAATAAATGTATAACTAAAGCATGCAAAAGCAGATTAATCCAGTCAGAGTATCCAGCCCCACTTGCTTATTTTAAACCATAAATAGCAGACACTCCAGCTCTTTTTTTTTTTCCTGATCCTCACAATAGGTTCAGTCATACAAGGTGCTGAGAATTCTGACATTAACAAATAAAGGCTCTATGTATATTAAAGAGATGAGTAGCTTTGTCCACTGATTTAAGTCTTTCAACTTTGCAAAAAAACCCTTCCTGTTGCTTAAACGGGATAATTCACACCAGCTTTCAACTCACAGCAATAATGTTGATTAAAAGAAAAACTGAGCCCATTTTTCATGAAGTTAAGCAGATGCCCAAATGATCTGCTGGTTCAGTGCCAGAGCACCCAGCATTTGGGATGCTCACACATAATATAAATGCATGGTCCCGCCTATTGTGATTGCCATCACAGTATACATAGGTAAGTGCAATACAAGTATTTAATGCAAAGACTGATGGAAGAGTGATGATATACTGTTGAGGGTTAAATTTTGCTCTTTGCTGACTCAAGAGACTAACACATTTGAGAGAACAATTTTCTAACAACTGATTCACTTTTTCTCTAAGGCAGAGGTATTTCCATATTCAACACGGCCAAATCTATACTGGCTAAGGAATGAAAGTCTGGGATCACAATGTTCCTAGTATGCTATGAATACTATGATAATAGTATCCTACTATAATAGCATCCTATGATTCTACAGAGGAATATAATGCATTATTTGTTTAAAACATCACAGGGAATAAAGCCATAAGACTTACAGTAATCAAAAAAGGACAGGGGAAGGAACATTAAACTAAGCTGTGCTGATATGGTAGTAGACTACTGATAACAGCAATGAAAACCAAAAAAAAAAGCCCACAAAACCCCAGCACACACAGAGGCACATGCTGAGTGAATTCCTAGAGCAGAAGTGAGCATTGCAGAGGTCAGGCACGATTTTTCTCCATTCAGATTGTCCAAAATATGAGGGGTTAGGGCAGGTGGGTGTTGCCAATTTAAATATGTAACAAACATAGACAACTAAAAAATGTGTAGAAATAACTGATAGGGCTCCATACCTAGTGGGCAGAAAATTATCCTGGGTTTCACACTGTTCTGTTCTGACACTTCAGAGGAAATGCTGGAACACACATTTCTTGCAAAAACATCTGTGCAGATACTAAAACTATTAGGAAATAACTTTTTTTTCTTCTTCTTTGGAAATCATTTACCAAGAGATACACTGAGTATCTAAATCTATCTGGACTCATCCTGTCTTAAAAAAAAAAACAAACCAACCAACAAAACTTACAGCTGTGAATATTTCCATGAAAGATACATTCCTTTTATGTCTTCTTTCCTGAAATCAAGTCACTCAAATCTCAAGTTTAGCATGAGGATTGCTTGTT
The DNA here is from genome assembly GCA_013399135.1 of Heliornis fulica. NCBI lineage: Eukaryota > Metazoa > Chordata > Aves > Gruiformes > Heliornithidae > Heliornis > Heliornis fulica. The sequence goes on from VXBZ01006545.1 coordinate 436,742, forward strand.
TCATAGTGATTAAAACCAGCAAGAACAGTGAAAGTGTTTGAATGCCAAGTCTGTGCAATTTTCTTTCAATCCTTAGGTGTCTAAGTCAGAGGGATTTAATTTTCGTGGATGCCGAACAAGCTTTCTCTGTGCCCTGACAGCTCTGTTAGTGAGAGAAAGAAGCTTGGAGGGGGAGAGTTAAATTTCCTCCAAAGCAGATTCTTCAACAAATATTCATTGATTTCCTCCTACAAGCTATCTTTGTGGATATATAATTAAATTCAAAAAGTATTTTGTACACCTCCAATGAGAGCTGAACCCCTGTAACACTGCAAGTGTGAGGACACATGCACTCTGAAGTGCCAAGTGAATATTTCAATCACTTGCTTCTTTAGAATATTTTGAAATTAATAATTCTTATGTGATACAGGAACACATTTAACTAAACCTACATACATTGTCTGTAACAGACAAAGTGTGCAAGGAAAGAGCTGTCCAAACAGCACACACTTTCATCCCTCTCTATTTTAGCATGTGAAAGAAACTATGGAAAAATCATACTGAATCTTGTAAATACTACTTCAACTCAATAGCATAAAACTCATTTTCTCTCCTGTACTGATATGGATCTATTGAGGCTATGGAATGGATTGAAGTCCAGCCACATAAACCAAGCAAACAGAATTGGCGGGGACGCTGATATGTCCATCAAGATCTCGTGGCCTTTGCAAACTAGAATAGTCTGGACTTAGGTTGGCGAGTATGTTACTATTTGAGGAACTATCTTAAAAGGGCATATGCTAGTGGAAAATTGAACCGTCTCTAGCCCAGTGTATTTCTTGAATAAAATGACCAAATTTATAATTTGTGCACTAGGACTGGATCCAAAGCCCATTCAAATCATCAGAAAGGCTCTCATTGATCTGAGCAAACTTCGGATTGGGTAGTAATTGGTTTTATTCAGTTTGATTTTTCTTCCAGAGCAACAAACAGCATCTTTATCCACCAAAAATCCACCCTTACCGTTACTCCAGTCTCTACTTAGAAACAGAATTCAACTGCTTCAGCATCAGACGCCAGAAACGGATTTGTTCATTTCTGTAACGTGGCAAACATTTTCATCTCCGCAATTACCAACTGAAATTTCACAGAAATGAGGAGGTTAATTAAGGTATTTTCATGTGAAAATTCTTCCTATTAGATCCTAGAGAAAACATTTTTGCTTTATATTATGCATCTCAGAGTTTAGACGTTGGCAAAGGGCATGGGTAAGATGATTAAGTAATTGCATAAGGTATCCAGAGGAATACAGAAATGCTTACCAATTAACCAATATCATGTTGCCAGAAACTGCTTAAAGCCCTTCACCTGTCCAGAGACCTCAAATAAGAACACAGAGTTTACCAAGTGGGCCTATGAGATCAGTCCATCAGGAAGACTACACAGGTTGGATAGATTTGCTGGCCAACTAATGGATCAATCAGCACAGCAAGAGGGAACTCAGATACATCTTCTCTGCTGCCTCAGAAAGACTCACAGAGTAAGGCTGTCATAGCACAGTGACAGCTTCGTGTAGAAAAAAAAGACAATGACATAAGGGAAAATAAAAGAAAAGAAGAAAAATGCTTCCTGCTTTTAGCTGCAGAGCAGCAGGTTCACTCACTGCTCTTCAACCTGCACAGCCCTTCCTCACAGGTATAGTCATGTAAAAGAAAATTTAATGCATTCTTTCAGACACAGTTTAAGAATTCAGAGTTCAGGACTGATTAAGTTGCTAGCATGAAAGAGAAAAACAACATAAGGTAAAACACATTTAACAATATGTCTATATTTCCCCACACTTTTATTTCACCCCTTTCTTGTAATATGCAACATTTTGGGCCCCTCTGCACAGGAAGAAAACACTTCCCTCAAACTATTATTTGCATTTTTGCTAATATATACACATAGGTGTAGAAGTATAGTACTCTTACCTCCTAGCAAAAGATATAACTGATGCAGCCACAGAAAACTAAGATTTTGGCTTTTAGCACTGTCACTAACAGAGACTTTCTGATCCATCCCTCACTCTCAATACCGCAGTAGAAAGAAGTTTTTGTTTATTTTTTTAAGGCAGGTTTACATGCCCTCTGGCTATTGGAATACAAGCACAAAAGCAGATGCAGTGTCAATTTAATTCTGCAGCAGGTTTTCACTGGTGCAGCAGCAACATCAAAGGCAGTGTGAGAATATCAAATTAAAGCCATCCATCATGCTTGTTGCACCACATTGTCCAAATGGTTTAACTAGTATCAGTGAGGATTTAACTGTCACCAGGAAGTGGAAACACTGGTATCATAGGCCTAAAATTAGAGTAGATTAGAGTAGATTTGAGTGAATTGAATGATGGGGGGGGGGGGGGGGGGGGACATTAACACGATCATCATTCCAGCAAATTTAAAACCTGTAATCAATCTTCACCATGTAATCAGCACCTATTTGTCACTGAAGATATTGATGCGTTGTTAGATTGCAGGAGAATACCAAAAAGCTCCTAACTTTATTAACATGAAAGCACTAAGCAGATCAAGTCTAATTAAGGATAGCAGCTACCCTGGCTACATACTTGCTTTGTCATTTAATCTGCAAGCCTCAGCATCTCCAGATGTGTAAGGTGTGATACACCCACCCTCTGTGGAAACGTGAAAGCATCACAGCTCTGAAGCCTGCAACCTGTATTTACAGAATATCTCCATTTTTCTAGACAGTTTTTAGGAAAGTTTTACAGATAGGTAGATAATATGAAGAGTAATTAATACCTCAAAAATTATAACATGCTAAAATCTCCATACCTATTGCTTGAATATGGAGGGAATCCAAAATAAAAATAGAACTGAGGTGAAGGGAAGCATGTGTTCTGGTTATTCACCATTATCCATACGGGGACTCTGAAACTATTTCGAAAGGTCTGATGAAATGAAACTACAGCTTCAAAACCAATGCTAAGCCACTCACACACTTAAGAAGAAAGTTATAATCCCATGTGTTTATCAAACACTAATATATCTGGGAAATATTATCCCAGTGCACATAAACAAAGTAAAACATCAATCACAATTTTAAGTCCAATTTAAATTTCACTTATATTTGGAGTTGGCCAAGTTATACCACTGCACAAATCTTGATTGTCACGGTGGCAGCAAAAGTAAAATTTCATCAGATAAGTCTATCTTCTTCAAAAGGAAGAAGAGGAATTACAAAAATCAATTTTCCACTCATTACAGGAAGTGTAAGGATCACTAAAGATTGCTATAACTGCCATAGTGCTTTCAGTAATTTATACAATTTCTCAATCATTCATGGTGGACTATCACATATAAGACAGTATGCAAATGAAGCACAAAAAAATGATTCAAGCAGCGCTTCTGAGAACAAAACTGTTTCAAAAACACATTTCTTGAAAAGAAACGTGAAAATACAGACAAAAACCCACAGGTGGTTGCTACAGAAACAACCAGAGTGTATCACAGTATCATCCACAATTATTTGTACAGATCACTTAACAGACAGCAAATTAAATAGACCCCCTCTCCCCAAGAGAGCAGGAATGATACATCACAGTAAGACAGAAGTCTTTGTGTACTGCCAAAAATACATTAGTTAGTCTTTTAAAAGAAAAAACAGTTAGAGACTTGGCTGAGAAGTAAAACATTTTCCCCTCTGTAGCTACCAATACTTCAAAACCTGGAAGCATTCATATGATTTCCATAAATGTTTGTCAGTAGACACCTGAAAGACAACAGTACATCTGGTTCAGAAATACTTGAAATATAAAAGTGTAACTAAATCAGATGCATTCATCTTTTAAAAATATCATACTGATAATTCCAAAATTATCTTTCAGAGACATAACTAACTACAAATGCAGAGAAAATCAGTATAAACATTTGCTTCGCACTGCTCAGTTTGTATTCTCAACGGTGCAATGAACTGTGGTACAGATAAATCCTTAATTTGGAAGATGAAAAGTATTTTTAGTCACTTCCTCATCTGTGAAAAGAAATTCACAATTAGAGAACATACTTTTTTATCAGTCTTGAATGCATAAAAAGTTGAGGTATGTTCCCAAAGGATGACAACTTCTATATCCTATTATCTCTATATACTACAGTAAAAAAGCCAAAGTTTTCTGAGCAATAAGAAATAATTCTGAACAAATACTGCAGGGAACAGATTATGGGCAGATTTTTTTTCTTTGATTATTTATATTATAGTGATTAGTTCTCTTTTCTTTCATAAGTTCACTCAGTGACTTTCTCCTAAGGAAGCATGGACTTTTCAGGACCTGTAAGCACTCCTGAGCAGCTGGAGCTTGCAACAAGAGCAGGATTGTCTGTATGAGCATTATTGTGCAGAACCATGTATGAGGTTTTACGTTAGAAAATGGTCCAATGCTCTACCTTCACATTCCAGTTCTCAATCTTAAGTTCTCAATCTATACAGACAAAAGGATGGCCTGCNAGTTCCAGTTCTCAATCTTAAAACATACAGAAATTATTTTAGTCTACCTTAAATGCAGGAAGAAAAGATTTTCATTTGTATACAGACAAAAGGATGGCCTGCTGTGTTGGTTCTTTTAAGGAAGAGCTTTGATCATAGATCATTCCAGGTGCACCTATACAGAGCTCTTAATTGGTTAAAAAAGCAAAGAAAAAGCCACATGAAAACATACTGATTAAGTGAATCTTTAATTAAATTTAAATTATTACTGTTTAATACAGAGGTCCAGGAGATAAAAATATGATATAATAATGGGTATAATATTTCCCTAAAATGCCTCTCAAAATATGAATGCTGTCTCTTATTTTTCATGTGGTTGACCCTTTCCTCACCTCACCCAAGAAAATAAATCAACTACTTCATGATAATATATAGCATTCGGTGGAAATAAGATTTAAGCTCAATACAAATATAATATCAGTTGTGTCTGTGGTCTGCATTCATAAAATCATTAGTAATAAACCAATAAAAAGATTCAGGTTTTACAGTGTCGCATTAGAGTAGACAGATTCTAAAAGTATCTCTAAGAACTTGCTAACACGTAAGTTTAACTGGACATCAGGGACTTAATTTGGCACAAACCTAAATCTCAAGCCATATTAACAGCCTCTGGCCAGAGGGTCTTGTTGGCCTGAATGAGAGCAGATCTGAGCCTCTCAGGAGCTAAGGTGTCACCTGCCTTGCTCCACAACTGGAGGGATGACAGATGAGAATGACTGCATTGGCATTTCACCTTTCTGCAGCACATTTTCCTCAAGGACTCCCCTGTCTCTCTTCCCTTGATAATTAGTCTGTGTTCACCTTTCAGCTTCCAGACCAGCCCATCATCCTGTTTTGCCAGTAACAGCAAGCACACAAAACCAGTATCTGTCCCTTAGTTCTCTGAGCAGGCTGATACCAAGAAGGGCAGTAGTGAATGGTGTTCAGAGCTTTATCATACAGAAAGAAATAAGAGAACAGTATATGAAGAACAAAAAACAACTCACAAGAGAACTTTTACCATGTACTAATCTTCCCTCTGAGATTTAACAGAGCAGAAACTGGTGCCAAGTTCCTTCAGCATCTTCAAAGTGTGATTATCCTTGGGAAACACCACTACCTGAAATTGCTTGAAATGTCTTTTCTATCCTCAAGATTTCAGAGAAAGTAGTAATAATAATATTTTTGTGTTAATAGGAAAAAAAAAACAGTTGGTAATGTGGTCCAAAGAGATATATGACCAAACAACAGTCAGAACTGTGCACTTCAGAAAGCCAATCCTATATTGAATACAGCTCACTGTGTGAGCACTAATTATTTTCAAAGGTGAAGTGAGGTCACATTTATGCACAGAAAGACTTTACCCACAACACCTTAAAAAAAAAAAAAAGGGGATGCCCAATACAAGAATTTGAAAGATTTGCTCAGAATTATCATGTTTGGCTCTAGGAATTTGCTCCTCCTATCCACCAGTACAAAGAGGTAATTCTACAGTTAAGACAGAGTATGATGCAGATTTGTGCTAAGAATTTACAGGTTTATCTGAACAGAGATAGTGCCTGGTTAGTTCTCCAGTGTATAATATTCTCATCAGATTTAAAACCAATAATCAATAAAAAAAAATAATACTAAATATCTAACTGAAAAAAAATACCAGAAAAACCCCAAGTGATATACAGTAACTAACATGAGCAAAAGTTAGAGAAAAGCAGGACCTTGACTGAGCTGGAGTTACTCTTCCTTACAATCACTAGGCAGGTACCCAGAATAAAATCACAACAAATATACATATTGTCAGTTCAGTGAGGGGCAGATAGCAAAAATAAAATCCTCCTTGAGGTAGCACACCCTTCCAGTAAAGGAGAGACTGAGTGATGCCAACCACTTCTGAACTTTATGATCCCCCCCCCAAGGAGTAACACATTTCAGGTGTCTATAGCAATGTGTAATGGATTTGTTCCTCCAAGGTCTGGAAGAACACCACATTTTGTCTAACTTTCATTTTAGGGCAAAATCTAGATGCTCAGTTTCTCCACCTCAACCTGTAGGACACCTGGTTTCTGTGAAGAGGGAACCTGAAGTTCACAGCTGGAGAGAGAGTTCCAAGAGGGAGTTCTGAATGTAAGTTTCCCAGTACCCGAACTTGATGCTGCAGAAACCACGGCTCCAGGTCACAAGTGGCAGACACCAGACATGGTTCATATGAACTCCTGACAATTGTACACCCTCACCTCTTACCAGATAAAACTCCAAGATCCCATTCTCAAACATATCTGACACATCTTCTTTCCCCATCATAGAACTTAGCAGGTAAAAAAAAATTATCCCATATAAATTAAATCAGCTCTAGTCAAAACTCAGAGACCCAGACCAAGTGCCAGTGGGCAAGATGCAAGAAACTCATTTTCCTTCATCTTATTGCCCAAGTATTTGGAGCAAAACATAGCAGCAACCTCTTCTACTAATCACCTATAAATGGCTCTCAATTACATTAAAAAACAGAGTGCTTTAAAATTGTTTAACCCATTATAATCCCAGCAGGAGAAACTCAAAAGCTAATAAAAGAAGTTATTTCAAAAGGCTTGTGAAGAGCTGTCCCAGTATGGTTCCTACAGAAGTCTGCTCTTTTCATACTCTTAAAAAAAACCTCCAACAAATGTTTGATAAAAAATGTCATTCTTTGATAGAGACCATTTGGAGACACCTTCTGAATAAAAAAAAAAAATTATTTGTGAATCACATAGAATCACAGAATGTTAGGATTTGGAAGGGACCTCAAAAGATCATCTAGTCCAACCCCCCTGCCGGAGCAGGGAAGAATGTTCTGAAACACCACACACCATATGTATACACACTCAAACCTCTTCACACCAATCTTTGCCTTTTGAAGTTGACTTGCACATATTTTTAGACTCTGGGGATCTCCAAAAGAAAGGATATAGTAGAAGGGCTGAGGCTACAGCCAGAAATTGAGCAATTCTGAGAAGCTTTTGAGGGAGCTGCAGAGCATTGTTGTCTCCACTCTGTCCTGCAGCCACCTCCACCTGCTAAAGGACAGTGTAGAGAGGTCCTGGTACAGGGAAGAAAGCCTTCTTCAGTCGAGTCAACGATTTCTGGTTACCTAGTAAGATACTTCATAGTATGCCAGAAGATAAATTCCTACTAAGTCACAGTACACCAGCCTAAAAAAAATGAGATTCCTTCACAGTCATTTATTTTACTGTAAACACTTCATTGTCCTCTCCCACCAGCAGCACACACAAGGCTTGTTGCAACAGGCTTCTAATATCAAACATTGAACCCTGTAATTCTTGTCAAGATGCAGCAGCTTTGCCTGTGCAAAGCATGACAGGCAGCACTGTGCCACCCACCACGACACAGCCCATTAGGATGTGTGATCGGGATGCAGGATGGAAGAGCGTGCTGCAACTGGCAGATTATAACTTCTCCCTGTCTGTCATAACAGGTGCTTCTGCAACATCCAAGTAAGAAACTATGTGCAGTATTTTGGCAGATGGAGAAGGGGAGTTTAAGGAAACCCCTGCCCAAGCTGCCTGGCTATTATTGGATCTGAAGAAAGGATTTCCCTGATGGATTTGTCAAAGCACAAGAGATCCAGCAAGTCCACCCCAAAGACATAAACACACAGTCAAGCCTGTGGGCCAGGGCTAGCTAAACCCTTTGTTACGTGCTTAAGCTGCATTAACTAACTGCAACTGGATTCTATGACTCTATGTTTTAAATAGCTGCAAGGATTGTATCGGGCAGATTGTTTTAACAAGCACACCACCATTAAAGGGCATTGTGATCACCTTTACCTGCACCGTAACTATGGCACTAAATAGTCCACGTCAGCATTTTCTTTGAAAATCTATCCCCTGATGATTGGTGAATCTCAATGCATTTGTATCACTGTTATTCTATGCAGTGGTTGTTACCACTAGAACACCTTGCTTCAGCCACACAGAAAACAATTTTTAAAATAAATCCCTAGTGTCCAGCAGAAGAATCTGGCTGCCCTTGCACCAATCCAACTTGCTGTCACCCACTGGGCTTCACTGGCAATCACTGTAAGCAAAGAATTTGGTAAGAAACACTGGAGGATCCATAAACGCAGCTCAACAGCAGTTTCAGCTTTGTGTGTATTATATAGGAAGAATAGCTGGTGTCTGCCTGTCTCTTCTATACCCAAGGAATCAAACTGTTTTACAGAGAGGGCAAATCTGTATGCTACAGCTATAAGAATTCGTTGTAGTCAGTATTTCACAGAGGATAGAAGGAGATGGCCAAGGCAGGAGCCCCTGCTTTCAAGGATTCAATATCAGGAACTCCACTATGCTTCCAGACACCAGCAGTTTTGCTAGACAACCTACTCCTACATTTTCAAAATACATCAATTCAGGTACAAACCAAACTCACTATAGAAGTCATCATCTTTCTGTCTCACCTCTCTTCACTCTTTTCCAAATTGCCAATTGCCATCCATGAATCTCTGCACAGAAATAGATCTCTCGTTCTCTTTAGGAACACAGACCTGAAGAACCTTTTTTTTTCACCAAAACATTAATTATGCAGCCTTCTTACCTGGCTTTGCACTCAATTTCAGACAATGGAGAAAAGTTGCACATTTCTTCACAAATGCAGAATGATGTGCTATGTTACAACACCACAATCTAAAGACATCTATCATCAACTTCACTCAGCAATACTAAAACTCACCAACCTCCCTCCACACATAACTCACAAAGTAAAAGAGCAAATTAGCAGAACCAAACTGGGCATTTAAACTGAAAGGAAAGAATGTGCATAAATACCCAGCTTCTGTTAACAACTGTGACAGAATGTGACATATTCTATATTATCTCATTGACGCATGCGAGAGAATCCTGTTACACTGCTGTATTACTTCAATAGTGTCCAGAATGGGACCCTACAGATGGTGTTGCAACTATTTTTTTCCCTTTGTTATATCTTTAACAAATAATATTTGGAAATATGTTAACAAGACTGTCAGTTTCTCTATCAACATGCCATCTTTGAAGTCCACACAGTCATCGCCATTTGCAGTAGCTGACAATCTGGCATTTGCATTGCTAATGTTGGTAATTCTTTGCACTAGTAAGATTCCTTGTCTTCCCATCCTAACAGCCTGTTTTCTCTTTCCCCTTAAGGTTAGCCAATGTACACAATACTGAATATTTTTATAATGGGTCTTGCCCTCTATCTGATTTGAAGTACATACAAACTTTAGTCAAAATAATTCAGGCATTCTTAACAGCATAGTAAAGAATGTACATGTGGATTTTTTTCCATGACCTTTGTCAGAGCTTTACAGTCTGTCTGGATGTTTTCCTCTACTATGAGCTACCCCAAAACAATCAAAGTCAGATTTTTATTAGAATAAGAATAGAAAAAAACAGAATGGAAATTAGTTGTATGCTCCACTCTCCCATCCACCACACCAACATAGTAAAGAACTACATCAGCCTGAGCATGGATGCAGGTAACTCAGTGATAGAGGGGAAGCAAATTCTGCCCAGCCCCACATGATCCCTGGAAAGGTTTTTCCCTTCAAACCAATGGCCCAGCTAGTAGATCTTCTTGGAATTATCCATCTCTAGGAGAGGCTGGGACTCTCCAACCCTTGTCTATGCCTTCCAGTCTCTCGAATCTTCTCTTGATGAGCAGACTCACTAGCTCTCTAGGAAAGGAATAATTTCCCCCCTCAGGAGCTCCAACTCACCCAATCTTTTTAATGGAAAACATTACACTGTGACTAAAAAAGGCAAAAAATACTGCCTACCACATCCTCAACTTCTCAACAGCAAGCCCTAGACATGCAGAACATTTGGAATTCAATAGGCATTTAACAGGGAGAGATATTCCCTATATTTACCTCATGAAAATATAACCAAGTTGGCAGACTATGAGCTTTGAAGAACTATAAATGGAACACATTCAACAAAAGTATTCTATGTCAGTCCTTAAATTACTGCATAATCTCATTCTTACCAAATGTGCTCCCTCTTCTCCTACACACAACCCTGGCATACGCAGCTGTACAGAACCACCACACATGTGCCGACACTGAAGCTCATCTGAGAGAGTGGTAGAGAAGACTGTATTAAATTAGACCCAAGAGAACAGGTAGAGAAAGGATAGCTTCATAACTAAAGGCCACTGAATGATGCTTATCAAAGAACAGCAAGGATACAGACATAGGTACTCCGTTTTCAGAAACTACTTTTAAACAGAGTGCAATATTGGCTCTAAAGAATCAGATGCTAAAGGTCTTACATTGAGCACCCCAAGCCAGCAGAAGACTTTTGACCTTTATCTCTTTTGCTTCAGCTTCCCTGAGCTGCTGTCACCGCTTTGTCCCACAGGCTTGTTGTGAAGATAAAGTCATCATTAGTGTTTGTGAAGCTCTCAGACACTGCAGTGGTGACTGCTGTTAAAAAGCCCACGAGGAAATTTAGATTTCCTTTTCAGAGCAGAGTTTGAATAGTGTGCCATAAATAAAGCATGGGACCACACATTGAACAATGGGGAAAACATAATACTGAATAGCTGCTCATTTAGTGAGTGCTATTCATCCTGCTCACTGAATGAGGCGGGAGGAAAAAAAATAGTATATGATCATGTAATTAAAGACTGTATCATAATACACACACACAAGGGGCCTGAATCAGGGTTGCACTGACAACCTTATGTTTGATTGCTTAATTTTGCAACCTTAATGATATTTCTTTAATGTAGTTTAATATTACATTTGAATTCTTTCTATAAAAGGTGCATTAGGCAGCATTTGTCAGTAAATGCAAGAAACCCAATGCATTATGTATGTTTGGTCCCCTCCAGCTCTTTCAGTATTCTATGGTTGCCAAATAACATATTTAACAAGATATTCAAAGAAATTTTCTGCAAAGTATTTTCCTGTTTAAATATGTTCCATGGATTGGTTGAAATATCTCCAATACAAAGCTATGAATGGAAGCAGCACTTGTATCATAATTATGCAATGCCATTTTGGTCACATTTAAACTCGGAAGCCTGTGCTTTGCCTCTCTACAAAAACAAGAAAATTTTCTCTCTATCCTAGTAGGACTAACTTGGTAAGACTGGAATGAGAATTAATGACAGTCCTTTAACAGGATAGTAAAGCAGTCATTGTGGAAATAGAGAGCTGGTGTGAAGCCACATCTCAAATACAAGTAAAAATACCTTCACTGGTAATATGACTTACTGAAATATTTCCTATACCTGCATTCCTGCACTTTCCTGTGGGCTAAAACTTGAGCAGAAATGGCACCCAGTGTGGGACATCTGTTCCAACTCCAGGTTGCGTTTACACCATATCATGAGAGCTTGAATATTGCTGTCACGCACACATAGCCATGGGAACCCAAACTCCTGCATAATAATATTAAGGCTTCTGCTTTGGTTTTGAAATCCTGTTCCAAATACACCTGGATTTAATTAATCTGAGGTGGGAAGATAAATCACTTCCAGCTAGCCAAATTCACTACATTTTGTTCTAAAAATGGCAGAAATTACTACATGCAGTCAACACTTTTAACTCATGTTTCACTGATGAAAATATTGACAGTCCAAAATGAGAAAAGCATGGCAGCTACAGCTGACAACAAAAACAATTATTCATCCTACTATAGACTACACAGGAATCCAAGGAGCATGATTTGCCTTTTTTCTCTGCTTATACTTTATTTTTATCTGGACTGCACTTGTGAGCAATGGGACAACATCATCTCCTAAGGGCAGAGCACATACAGAGCACCCCAATGCGCAGTGTAGAGTACACTGTCCCATGCAGAACATACTTTTTTTTCTAATATTTTACCAAACCCCCCCACACCCCACCCCACAAAAACACAAGATTCTGGTATTTACAGAAAAACTACTTCCTCACAATGAATGTTCACATAAGGCAATGGATGAACAAAGCACACTGACTCTGTATGTACACACTAACCCCCCAAGTCACTGCAATCTGCCTGCAAGCTATTTCATAGCCAAAATGTCTTCCCAAAGAGAACAGTAACAGCAAGAGGCAGATGGGAACTACAGTTCTCAGTCAGATATGATAACCACTTTAAAAAAAAAAAAAAAATCAGAGCATCTCCATACTGCACTGATGGGCATCTGGATACACAGTCTGTTTGCAGACCAGCCGCACAAACAGCATGACAACTCGGAGACTTCTCTTTTGAGGGCCAGGCACAAGTTGTTGGCATCCCATCCCCTTCACAGAAAGCCCCTCTTGCTTTTTTAGCTGTTCTAGCAGATCTCTTGATCTCCTCTTCTGTTTCAGTTACAGCTTTTATCACAGAATTCACAGATCATTAATCCCTCAGAGAGAGAGATTTCTCCCCCATTTTCCAAAGAAGAGCTTTGCTTTAAGGGGCTATGTCCCAGTAGAGTCATTAGGGCAGCCTTCCAAATTATTTCATTTGGCTGGGAAAGTGTTTTGGTTTACACCTTTTGATAAATAAAATAAACAGCCCAACCCACTCTAGATAAAAAAAAAAAAACAACAAACCCAAAACCCAAACTGGGTGAATTCTAGTCAGTAGATATCTACCAAGAGGCCACTCAATAAGTGACATAAATAAAACAGTTACTGACAGCAGAAACAGACGCACATATGTACAGTCCAACCCCCTTAAAAATCCATCTGCCCTGCCTTGTGGATTCTATTGAATATCAATAACTGGGGTTTGTTTGTTTATTATGTAGCACATTGTCCAAACAATATGCAAACAGTCAGTATCTGATAGTCCCCAAAGACTGGGTGATATTTAGGTGTCAAGTACATTCAGAGCAGGTTTTGCACCACAGAGCTGGCAAATGCTAACAAATTCTTGTAACACAGAGTTGTAGCTACCTTGTGTAGGTAGTAATCTGCACACAAAAAGCAGAAGCCATTTTTGCTCCAAAACAAGACCAGTTCCTTCTTGTCCTCTATACTGCATAGACTGAGCTTGTGGTTGCTGGCCAAGACAGATTAGAGCCCTTGGGAAACATCTTTGCTCTGTGTTCCGCAGAGAGAAACATGGTGTATTAGGTTCACACAGTGCCACATTGCAAGGCCATACAGCTTCCAGTGCTCCCACACTGCTCACTTGGGAGATTTTTATAGTACCAGGCAAATTATCTTAAGCCTGAATAAAGCCCAAAATGAGAGATCAGAGAAGTGATGGAAGTCACCTGCTTATTGCTGTGTATCTCTACAGTGTCACAGGCATGCGTTGCACATGACATATGGCTTCTCACCAACTCACATCTGCTTCTGTGGTCACTCCCACAGACTTTCCCGATCCCATCAGCAGAAATGGTCTCAGTACAGCTCCTCCAGCAGCTTCTACACAGGGGACTGATGGAAGGAGAGTAGCTACTGTAAAGAGTATTTCATACATGAGGGGCAATTCAAAGGAATCAAGGGAAAGATAGTGTCTGCAGAACATGTGAGTGGTAGTAAATGAGATGGGATAAAAATCATATCTTGTCAGATATTAGGTAGCTAAACAGCTAAAATTTGATCTAATGAGTAAGGAGAGAGCAAAGAAAGTAAGGTGAAGGCGAGTTAAGTTACTTATGACCAGGGTGGATGCAGAACTTTATTCAAAATGTGAAGACTTCACCACTGCTCAAGTGTATCACAACATACAGGAGCGCTGACCAGTGCTGGAGCTATGAAGAGTTAATCGAACACATATAATTTGATGCTGCACAGCAAAGAATGTTAAAGCATCAAGACATCATCTTCCTTATGAGGAGAGGCTGAGGGAGCTGGATCTTTTTAGCTTGGAGAAGAGGAGTCTGAGGGGTGACCTCATTAATGTTTATAAATGTGTTAAGGGTGAGTGTCAGGAGGATGGATCCAGGCTCTTCTCATTGTTGGTCAGTGATAGGACAAGGGGAAATGATTCCAAGCTGGAAGATAGAAAGTTCCATCTTAATATAAGGAGGAACCTTTCACCATGGGGGTGAAAAATCACTGGAACAGGCTGCCCAGAGAGGTTGTGGAGTCTCCTTCTCTGGAGACATTCAAGACCAATCTGGACATGTTCTTGTGTGATCTAATCTAGGTGATCCTGAGCAGGCAGGGAGGTTGGACTAGATGATCTTTCAAGGTCCCTTCCAACTCCTGACATTCTGTGATTCCGTGACATCTCATCCTAAGTATTATGGTCTTGCAGGATAGGCTCCAGATCAGGGGAGAAGCGAGATCACCTCTATCTTGGAAATGAACTAGTAGGGATAAAAATGCCCCTCCTCCTTGCCCAGGCCCATGAGCAGCTTTCTCTGTGCTGACTGGCTTTGGGACAACAGCGCTGCAAATCAGCAGCAGAGGTGGAACAAGTGCTTTCTAACATACAGCCCCAAGTTGTCGCTGCGGTGGGCAAGCTGGTGTTTTGAGTGGTCCTCCACAAGCCAAAACAGAGCAGGAACTCAAATTCTTGTTCTTTATTTGTGGCTTGCATTTTCTGTTATCATTCAAACCTAAATGATCTTCCAATAAGCTGTTGCTTTCAATTACTACTTCCAGAATGACTACGTTTAATGCTTTCCTGACACACTGTTAGAGAGATATATATTATTATTATTTTCAAATCAATGCTGAAGTGAATAATTTGTATGGAACAGTGAGCTTTACTTGAAATATAGCAACATGTCTAAAAATAACTGTTGTGCCAATGGGTAAATTCTGGCAAGTCACTGAATCAAAAGGAGTGTGACAGAAGCAATTGGAAGATGAAAATAATTAAGCTGGAGTTTTCAGCTTTTTGTTTTCATAATGAAAAAAAACATTTTGCCAAACAGATGAAAATTTGAAACATTCTGTAGGAGACACCTTTTGTTTTTCTCAATAATGAGTGGATTCCAGCACCCAAACCAACATACCACAAGAAAAATTATGCATGATTTCTCTACATGTTTGTTCACTTCTAGCCTTTTTTATTTTTTTTATAAATACAGTTTTCAGAGAGCCTGAAATGTAAGAGAGCACGTCTTGAAGTTCCCCAAGGAAATCTGCACAACAGATGGTAAGATATTGTAGTTTCAGAGGTTTGATTAGAAGAGTCAGTGATATCTAGTGGGATGAGTGCAGGCTTGAGAGCCAAGAGCTTTCAAATTTTAATCCCCATTTTACCACTTGCTCCCTTCCCAGCTTATGGCAAGTCACATGGTGTTCTCACTCTGCATCACAGCAAAATACAAACATGGGCGATTCTCACAGGATTGCTTAGAAGGATTAGTTTAAGGTTTTACTTTGCTTAGAAGATCTTAAATTTTATCTGAGTGCTAAGTTCTTCACTGTACACCGGGAGATGCTATTACACCAACCCAAAATCTGTATTATTATACAACCCAAAATAGTACTTCTGGTAGAACTATGGTTCTACCACCTTCACTCTAAGCAGATCATCCAGCAGATAACTGGTAATCAACTTACACAAAACATACTGAGACAAACTCTGTGTGAATTCTTCATTAGGTATTTCTATAAATGTGCTGGTTTTAGGTAAACAGAATTCTGAACAATAGACTAAATTGCCAAAAAAAAAAACCCTCTGTAAAACTTAAAACAAAGATATTTTGGGAAAGAAGTATATCTTCACAGGAAGAACTTTGCTCTATTAAGAGTTCATAAAATGCCTTGCAAACATGTCTCCAGTCCTGACGGGGCCCTGAAATACTAACATTTAAGGCAAGTATTTGCTTTTGCAATATCTTCTCTCAAGCTTGGGCCCTGAAATACTAACATTTAAGGCAAGTATTTGCTTTTGCAATATCTTCTCTCAAGCTTAAATAAAACCAGAAAAGGGGATAATTTGGTATAATTTTAGTGAAGGCTATACCTAAAAGCTTTTGTACAATTGGACCAGCACCTTTCTATCTCACCACCAAACGTGAAAACATCTTAATTTAGTACAAACAAGGATTCATTCAACATCACACTAAGGGGTAAATATTTCCATTAGGTGACACAGCGTCTGGAGAAGACAACAGTTAGTAATCCATTGCATATGCCAAATTCTGCCCTCTATAAGAAGTTCTTAAGCTTTTTTCTTATGTACCTTAGAACCTACAGATCAATTATCTGTTAGAGATAATTCACCCCAACATTGTCATTTCTGTTTGTATTTGATCTCTGGAAGCCATTTTACATGTTTGAACCAGCAGGTATTTCCCATGTCCCAGTGCCAGAAGTACAGCAGATAGAAGCACACAGATCACCAAAGGTATGGATCTTCACTTACCAGACTCCTCAGCTCATCCTAAATTGATTTTCTTTTAATCCAAAGCACTTGATACACATTTCCTACATTCAGTTGCAATTAGTCTGAATGACCCACAGGAAAAGCATGAAAGAACAAGCAGCACATGAAGCTCAGCAATAGCTGAGGACACTGCTGGACCACAACTCTCTTACTGAGTTGACATATTTGCCAATCCAGCAACAAGTATTAAACACTGCTGAAAATATCATCAAAATAAATTGCACAGTCCAGAAGTCAACTCCAACAGCTTGAAGATATTAAACACAACTAGTCAAACCCTAGGAAAAAAAAAAAAAACCTCCTCAAAAATTCATACACAGACCACAATGTTTCAAACATTCATTCCAGGAATGAAATGGCAGGGGAAGAGAGAGGCAAAAAACACCCCACAAAATAAAAAACTTCACAGGATTAAAGGATCCTCCCACACCCATTCAGTAATAGTTTGTTGTAGGTCTGTTCTGCTCCTTAGCTCACTACCTGCTATGTCATTGATGTCATTGGTGACATAAGCCTACACATTCCTCCAACACACCATGGCAGTAAAGCCAGAGAAATAAATATGGCCATCCACCATGCTCATCTGTCCATACTCTTTAGCCCCAGTAGTAGAAAGAATAAAAGGCACATGAACTGCAACTTATGTAAGGCAATATAAGTGCCCAAGATTCATATTTGTGTTAGCAAAGAATATTGATTT
Organism: Heliornis fulica; assembly: GCA_013399135.1. Taxonomy (NCBI): domain Eukaryota; kingdom Metazoa; phylum Chordata; class Aves; order Gruiformes; family Heliornithidae; genus Heliornis; species Heliornis fulica. The sequence goes on from VXBZ01006545.1 coordinate 454,247, forward strand.
ACTCCTGAATTAATAAAAGTGAAATTAAAATGTTTCATGCAGAAAATAGTCAGTGCATTCTTACAGAAAAATAGTAAATGGATGGAAAGACACTGATCAACTCAGGGACAGCAATTTTTCATTTACAGTTCCAGAATTCAGAGAATTCAAAGAACAGGAGTTCCAAGTTTAGAGAAGAATATGACACTTCACATCTCAAGAGTGCATAAACATTAAATCAGCCCAATGCCTAAAACCGAGTGGTTATGGTGTTCCTTAGTCAATAAATGTTCCTGCAACATTGTGACCAAACCAACAAATGAAGTTATAAAAGATGTATAATCAATTTTCTTAGCTGTCAAAAACAGTAGTAAGACACACTAAAACCCTCTTATACCCTTAGAGACTTGTAAGGTTTTGTATCTGTTCAGCCCTGACACCATTGCAAGTCATTACTTGGAACCAAAAGAGATTAGTGGGGTTGAGAGGTGTTGTAGACACCTACTGAAAGAGCTTCATGCGGTGCTTCACGAACATGACTTCTTATGTATTACGTTCCACCTAAAATTCTCTTGCTGTCTCATGTTTGAAAATCTTTTTACTTTGGGGGATGACAAAAAAAAAAAAAAAATGAAGTGACCTGAAAAATCAACTCACAATGCTGTATTTGTCAGATGTTTGAAAACATGCAGCCTTTCCCCCAAACCAAGAACTGAATTTAGATGCTGCTTTGACCTTATATCTCTTATGTACAAACCCATGTAATCTACGCTATTATTTGCAAGTACCTTATCATTTGTTCTGGGTTATATCTGTGTCCACAGAAATGAGTTGCATTTTTATTTTAAATTTTGGAGCAAAAGGTCAACTGGCATCAGCAAGAGAGAATTACAAGAGGGCTGAGATGGAGTGGGACCCGGTTCGTTTAGAAAATAAATACACAGCTATACAAGAGCTGCCTTTTGATTTCCTTTCTGTAAAGCAACAGCATAAAATTCAAGTCTGTTTTCCCATAGCAAAATCATTTCACTGATGCATTTTCTTATGCTTTGTGTAATTCCTCATACTTTTTCATTCCATCTCTTAGATTAATTCAGGGAAATCAAGGGCTCCTTTCTCCTCAGGTATGTGCAGTCATGTGGCTAAGTTTTGTTTAGTTAGGATCTACATCACCTTCCCTCAAAAAGAGCGATGTTGCATTTGCTTGCAATGCTAAGAAGAAAAGAAGTCAAGTACTACAGTTATTTAAATAAAGTTCCTCTAGTGGAAGAAACCCCTTTCCCTTAGTTTCAGAATCCTACCAGCTATTTCAGATATTCTCAACTGTAGTGTCAGTAAAGCTGTTTCACTAATTTCACAGAAAGAAATTGCAGGCTTAGGTGGAGAGCAACAATTTTCATAACAGAGCTCAGAGTTGAAAAATTGCAAGTGTTGTGGATAAATCTGGCCACACTTTCAGAAAAATCCCGCAGAAAAACAGAAGTCAAAGTTCTCATCAAGGAGCCCCAGACACTGAAACCACTACAAGGTGATTCAGTTACTTCTCCAGTACTGCACAGGTACAGTTGCAGTTGTGGTCAGGTAATCTATAATGGTAACGCAGTTCTCTCACCTCTCCTTGCAGCTAAGCCTATTCATGCTTTCTTCAATTATCTGAGTGTAGAAATGAACGAGGATAAGAATTCTATTCACACACATAATGAATACAACAACAAAAAAAATATTATTTTCTGTGATAGGAAAGCGTTTTGTCTTTCCCACTGATGCCAATAAAAGGTTTGCAACTGGATACCCTCAGGACTGCGATTGCCTTTAAGAATGCCGTTCATTTTGCTATAGATAACCATTCATATATGTTTAAAAGACACTTTGGTGATAAAGACATTCTCACCAAGAAGTTTCCTGTTAGTCAATGAAAAACAGAAACCATACACAGTCACTAGTGCAAGGATTGACACCAGCCAATAGTTGGAAAAGATACGTCTGTGCTCATCATTCTCAGAGCTGTACTTGAGTCATTCATGAAAGTCTTCAGGCACCACTTCAGTAGGTCTGTTTTAAGGCTGCTGCACTACTGAGAAATCCCCCACAAAGATGGAGTTTATCAACTTCCACGAACACGCAACTAACTAAGCTTTTCTCGGGACTTAGGAATTACCAAGAGCCATTAAAACTCACAGTTGAGGAAGGTAAAAAGGGTCAAAGGTCCTTTGGGGTAAATTACTATAGGCTTACCATTTTCCACAAACTACCTTAGCTGACAAAGTGGTAAAATCGCCCTCTCCTGTTTACCCAGTTCTTATTCTTTGCTGGCTCAGTTCCCTGACGACAGGGCTTGGAGAAGCATGCTACAATTAGTGAGTGGATTATTTTTAACAGTTCCGTCCCTTTCATTTCCAAGGATACATTGCTTCCTATTATTTGACAGACATTTCCTAGCATAATTCATGAGAGCAATTGGGGGTAAAAAGTAGCATTGCTTTTCTAGCCAAAATAATAACAGTTATCTAGGACACTTCCAGACAGTCTGATGTAATGGGAGGGTGGATCATATGTGGCACTGGAAATGGGGGGAATCAGTTCTTCTCCAATATAAATTCTTCAGCTGCATCTCAGACAAGCATGAAAATGTCATACAAAAGCTAATGCAGATGTCACAAAGCCATAAAGATCCACTAGAGTCATATAAACTTTCACAGAATTGATGATCAAGATCCGCTGCCTTTTCCATCATTCAGCTTAAAAACTGGATGCAGTGTTACCCCCTAAGCACTTCACACTGATAACCTGCAGGGCTGTCAGCAGCCCTTTGCTCGGGTTCTAATTACAAGGAATTAGTTCTGGGGCAATTTACTGCACTTCCTTGTACTGCAAACTCCAACAGAAATTTGCATCAAAGTGCAGATGTTAATTTGCTGATGTGCTCTCTCTCTGCCTCAACTTGATGTCCCCTTGGTGCTTGGATCATCCTCCTAGCTGCAATCTCTGTTACTACTGCAAGAAGCAGGCTTAAAGAACCTTAAAGAAATGCTTAAATTCAATGTGAGCAAAATGTCTATGACTTATAGCTCCTGATCTACTGGTTTTGAGCTCATTTGCTGCTCAGCTCCACATGTATCTTTTCATACCCTTTGAAGACTTTTTTTTTTCTTTTACCTTAAACCTGAATTCTAAAACATCAAAATTTGGTATAATAACCCCCACTATGAGAACATGACATTGCACCTAGATTTTGAACCTAGTGTGCACAGCCTTGATACCAGTGGAATTTAATAAGCTTCACTGCCAAGCACAGGTTTCAGAAATCAAACTGATTGAGCCTCTAAGGGATTGACTTAAAAGCAAAGTATGCAGGCCTTTTTATTTTAGTATGGCCGCAGGACCACGGGCAGTAATTGCAGCAACACAATATCAATATCAAAGGTTTCCAGACTCTCTTACAAACTGAATTAATGGTCACTGAGAAAGGTGTCAAGTTAAATTTAACTTTGAAAGTTAAGTTGCAGAGAAGCTAGTAAAAATGGCTGGGTATCCTGCAGAAACATTTTGAATGTTTCTACCTATATGCAGAAGAAATATGGTAGATGTTCTGCATTATAATTCAAATACAGAGAGGAATAGATATGGTCCATCTTAATATTTCCTACCCCTCAGTTTCCCCTTTTTTTCAAAGGGTAAATTTTTCACAGCTATCAGTGAAACTCAGATCTATAAACCTTTTTCTTTGGTAGCTGTTTTTCTGAAAGAAAAAAAAAAATTCCCTCTCCATTGGTGCTAGTGGCTGCTGAAATTCAGCTCAGTGATAACTCATTGTGGGTGATGTCTTCTGTTTTTCTGGAGATAAGTTGGGAGATTACTTCTAGTACAAACAAGACAAAGATGATGACTTCAAAAAGCCAGTGCAGCTACAGTGATACTACTACATAGATGCATCTCTCCTCCCGATACAAAAGCAGGATTTAGATCTTGGAATATCAACCTTGGACTGGAAGCCAAGAGGCAGCTATGTTTAATGTAAACTCATCAGTTGTGAGTCTGCTCAGATGAGTGAGAACACCTATGCATAAGTCCCACTTAAAACTTCCATTGGGAGCACAAAACTACTCCATATTTACTGTGTTAACATAAGGACACCTTATTTTAACCCACCAAGTTTCAAATACATTCCAAGAAATCAATGAATGCATCTCAACCAAAATGCCCACCAACCCACAACCAAAAAGGCTTTTTACAAGAAGTCTGTACAGGCTCAGAGACGAGCGACCCTTATCTTCACAAGTATTTTGGCATCTCCAAGGTGCAATCTAAGAACCTGTTGTCCTCTGACCAGCCTTAACATCTGGTCAGGCTGCAGACCCAAATCCTCCCAGTGGTAGACAGATCTAGATGTTTAGTCTTTCTTACTATTTGAAAATCCTACTTGTCATCTACATGCCTAATCCCTGAGTACTGTTTGAATTTGCCCTAGCTAGGCTAAGTCTGAAGATAAAAATCAGTGTGGAAGTACCTTGTAGTATTAGCCATTACATTTGTGTAGAGAAAGTTATATTTCTTGCATTTCTTAAATTATCTTCTTAAACTTTTACCCTTTTGTTGAGCATGTTCAAGCCGAGATCAGCTCTTACAGGCACTTCTCTAATTTCCTTGTCATTGAGCTGAACCTTTGATTGAGGATGACAACACTTCCAAGGACAATTTAAAACTGACACTTCCGGTCAGCAATTGCCAATCACCCCTTCCTAGGCACTGGTCATGCAGTCTGCAGAGCTGTGGAGTTTTGACTTAACCTCATTTCATTCCTGACAATCTTTAGAAAGGAATTATTTGCAGCTGCTACATTGTGTGATGGGTTTGAACTTAGGTCAGGGAGATTGAATTAAAGCAGAGGGCATCCTTGTGCTGAAATCATACCAACTTTTCCAAATAAAACTACTTACCCACACACACCAAAGGATTGAATAATGTAAGAGGTGTCTTTTGTGATGGGTATTTTCTTCTCATGAGACCACGTTATGCTTTACAGTCAAAAATATCTAAAGGTCATGGGCATCATGACCTACAGTAATTCATTTCAATCTCAGAAAAATACTTATGGTCTCCCCCCACTAAACTAAGTTGGTAGGTTAAATTCAGCTGCTGTTTTTCCAGCTCATCCACTCACTTCATAGATTATACATGTTTTGTGCAGCATCTCATGACATTGCATCACAGAACCCCAGGCTCATTTGTATACTGTTCAGTGGTGAATACAAAGGTTAGACAGCTACAAAGATGTGTTTTCTAAAGGTTTTCATTTAACATGTTGTTCCACTGGTATCATGTAGGCACAGGGACACATCATTAGCAGTAGAGTAATGCTGTTTCTTTGGAAAGGGACTGTCATAAAAAGAAACATCAAAATAAACGACACACTATCAGATAAATTAGCCATGATAAGGTTAGATCAGTTCAATCTCAGTAGGAATGGAGGTTGTCATTGTCCATATCAGCAAAGGCAACAGTGACTGAACCCACAACTACATACTGTCATCAGCACACCCCTGACATCAAAAGTAACACACAGTGGAAACCTCATTTAAGAGGGGGCAAGGCTCAGCACCACTGAACGTCAGACCCATTCACTACTTTGAGTTGATGATCATATTTGAAAGAGCACATCAGAATAGTCAAACTCATGCTAAGCGTGGCTGCATCCCAGATTGCTTCCTTTGCCTCCCTGACCCACAGAGCACCAACTCTGGCACACAAACACACTCATGGAGCCACAAGGACATCCCCTCCAGAAGTGGCTGGGTATGGCTGCTTTACCACTCAAACACAGACTGTGCCAGCCTCCTCTGCTACCTGTCCCCAACTAGAGTATGGTCACAAGTAGTCCATCCCCTGCATAGCCCCAAGGGCTATGGGGACCCCGGAGAACCGGTGTCACTTGCTGTGAGGACACCTGGCTCTGGTGTCCCTTGCCACCAACACAGTGGCCACAAATGCTTTAAACACCCCATTGCTCCCTATATCTTTCTGTCTTGTTAGAGCAAGCCATAGGTGTTTGAGACACAGATGCCACCCTAACGCGAAGCCAAACTTACAGACATAATCCAAGCCTTTTATTAAAAGCAAACAACTCCTTCACCCCATCCAACAGTACCACACTTTTACAGCAGGATGTAAAGAAAACAAGATACTGACTTAGAGCACTTCAGTCTGTAAACAGCCAGTGCAAGGTGCAGGGCAGGGTTAAACAAACAAAACCGCCATTATCAGATTTCTTCTTTAAAGTCCCTAGACGGATTGTTTCTTTAAAACTCTCTCAGGAATCCCTAGAGCAGCAGGAAAAGCAATGTTGGAATCACAAGTAGAGCAGAGGGAGTGACTTTAACAGGTAATAATGGGCCTCATTGGAATAAGCTGTTTGGTGTTACTCCAAAATGACTCATACCTCAGCAGTGTCACACACTCAAAGCAATGCAGATTTCAACTTCCTATCCCATAAAAAACACAGCCTCTGAGTATGAGTATTTTGCTTTTAATTCCCAGCCTGGGAGGAAGAATGTCAAAGTGACTGAAAAACCCCCACCCCAAAAGACACATGTGATGCATTACTCAGATTTGTTCTCTTCATGCATTCAAAGTTAAACAAATATTTCTGCATTTCACTTCTGTTATCTCAAAGTCACAGGAGTCAAATCTGGATACTTCTCTGGCTCCTCCATCAGCAGCAGATGCACAGCTTGTTATTGCACTCACCTAACAAGGAGAAACTATTCCCAATAACGTGCAAACAAGGGAGGCCACAGCACCTAGTTTACCTGCCTGACAGTCTCGTTATTTTCCAAGATGAATATATATCTATTTTCACCCAAACTATACAGTGAAAAAAAAATATTAAGACACAGTTCCAACCTCATGCATATTGCAAATAAGCATTCCAAATTGTAAAGATTTCACTTAATCTAATTAAGTATTAAATGGGATTGTTCCACTTTAACTTGCAGAAACTACTAACTCACATTTTCCATTCAGTCTACTTTCTCGTGAATATCAGAAATACTGTCTTACAAAGAAAAGTACAAGCTCATCATCTGTAAAAGGCACAGTTTCTTCCTGGTGTAAAAATAAATCTGACAAAGGAGTTCATTTAAAAAAAAAATGTTGCTAAAGGATATATTACTTTGCCTCATTTTTTCCCCACAACTTCCAGAGATTTCTCTTTCTCAAGGTCCATTTCATCCCATGTATTTAAAGTCTAGAGATAGGGTTGCATTGTGGGATTTTTTAAACACTAAAGCAGTTTCTTGCAGTAAGTAACATCAGTCTTGGGTGCAGCCAAGAATTACTAAAAAACTCAAATACCACATTTTAATGGATATCAAACTAGAGCAGTCTAATCTTAGGTGGATGCATCAATATTATACACAGAATGCTCACAGTTGCCAATTTACCTGAATAAGTTTCCTTCCTCTGACCACTAGGAAAGGCCTTTCTCAATCACCTGGTGAAGCATGACAGCTCTGCCAGCCTAAGAAAGAACTTGCAGACAAGCTTCCAGGCCCCTCTCATTAACAGTTGATGAGTGTTTCACCTACCATTATGTAAAACTGTTAACACATGTTTCCATGCTACTTATAAACGCAGATCTACATATACAGACTAAATTAACATAGTCTATAATAAGCCTCACTAATCCACCAACTAAGAACAGATTGACATTTAAAGCTGTCAAGAAAAGTCAATGCCTGAAAAGGATTTATCTGCAGAAGCCCAAACCTTTTCAGTTGCTCAGAATCATAATAAAAGGCTATAAAAAAGAAACAAAGACTTGGGAAACCTTGAGTCAACTGAAGTCAGTACCAAAACTACAAAACCCTCAGAGGAGCCAGGATTTCACTCCTGGTACTTAGAGCTGTGCTCTGTGCTAGTGTACACAAGAGGTACGCAATCTTACACTCTCTTCCCCTCCTTTATCCTCACTTATTTTCCTGTATCATAGTACTGTAAGCCACATGCCTATGCTTGGACATCTAAATAGTCTTGTGGACTTCCAGAGGCCATCCACCTGTTTAATGGCAGCAGGTGTACATGTTTTTTGCTCACTTGAGGCCTGCTGTCCCTTCCAGGTACACACCTTACTGTACATTCATACGGTGTCCCACCAAGACCCTGAAAAGTCCCACAGGACCAACTCAAATTGAATACATAAGAAATACCAATGTAGCTCCCCTTCCCTGTGACAGTCTTTAGCACAAGGACTGCCTCTGAATTGTGTATAGTACCCTGACCCAGGCCTCTACATGATGCTACAATATAAATAATTTAAAAACCCAGGCTGAACTAATTAGACTGCAACCTGGGGGCAGGACTTCCAGTGCTGTTACTCCCTGCAGTTAGAGCTGACCTCATGTGATCCAAGAACACCTCTTTCACATCTGGAGTTTCTCCACCTTCCTCCTACAGCCCATCCCCTACCACTTACACCAGATTTATTCCTGAAAAGCAGATTTCTCCCTACGCAGATCAGACATTAGAAGTGACTCACAGAAGTTTGATTTCCCCGTTAACCCCACAGCACTAAAAGAAGCTTTCTCTATTGTTTTCTGAAGTACTCAGTTGAGCTCCTTGATACTACTATGCTGCATATACCCTTAGATTAATGTCTTTTCTATTTTTTCACTGATGAAGGAGTTGTCAAATAAGCGTGCCCTTTAGCTACCTGTCAGGGAAAAATAAAGCCTCCTGTGGCATTCAGGAAAAATAGCACAGAGCAGAAAGCAGGATTTTGTATCCCAAAGTGGATAAATCTCTATTAGCTGAAAGCTGACTTCCATTTGAAACAAAAAAGCAGTTCCCCACTGGAAACCTCAAATCTTTTGCAAACATATTATTATTCACAGAAGGCCACACGATCCAGCAGTACAAACCTTAAATTCTCTGCTCACTCCAGATGCTTTGCCATTCCTGTACCCTCTACAAGTGCACAGCACAACCTCCAAAAAAAGCAGGAGGTATTTTCATGCTGAGTAGACCCACTGCAGCTACCACAAGAAACGATGGGCTCCCTGCTCCCTTCACCACTGAGAACAAAGCAGAAAAGGCAGAGTGGGCAGAGACAGGTCCCCAGCAGCTTGGTTCCTCAGCGGTTCAACAAGCTCCAGGTGCACACAGGTGTAAGCACACCCAAGGAGCAGAAGACACCAGTGAAGACACATTCAGAGTTGCTCTGCGTTTATATTTCATACCAAAGAGAAGCAGCATAACTCGCCTTTCACTGTTCAATGAAATTTAGGAGGAGCCACAATGTGGAGCTCACAGTGAAGCTGCTTAAGGAAGAACTTTAGGAAAGGGAGTTAAGAGCACAAGGAGCAATCTGCCGTGGTCACCCTGTTTCTTGACGCTTGAGGCCAAGGTTTCAACTTCTGCAGAGCCATTTCTTTGAAAGATTTTCATATCCTTTACCATCCCTGTATTGCTGAAATCTTCTCCCACATCTTCCTCTGAAGATGCTAACAGCAGGAGTGTCAAGGACTTTGCACCAGCTAAGGCAGCCTGACCCAGCAATGTAAGAGAGTGGCTGCAGAGACAGACCGCTAGCAGAGCAAAGCACAAGTGCACAAAGCAGGGGAGAACGAGTTACAGACCTTCTGTGGGCTGCTGTCAGGAAGTACTCAGACATTGCACACTAGTTCTCATAATAAATAAGATCAGCTGAATATTTTTAGGACAGTGTCAATTTGAAACAATTTTTCTATTATCCAACTTGCACCATTCTAGCCCTAACTAAAAGCAACCCAGGTAACTGCAAACAAGGGAGCAACTTTTTTTTTGTACTGTTAATTCCCCAGTGAACATAAAAATTAGCAGATGTTCTTACAATACTAGTTATTTCTTCATCTATAGCACTACTCCATTGCTTAGAAACATTCACAATCAATCTGTGCTTTACCAGATGTCTGCAAAGTAGTAGCTACTCCTTTATCCACTCCACTTCTTTAATGCCTCAGGATAAATTCAGTATACATTTGGCAAGAGGCATTTGTAATGGTTCTATGGTTTTATGCTGATCATCATCCTGCTTGTTGTCATAAATAATAGGGTACTCTATCAGAGACATGATTCTGGGTTACAGGACCAAGTAACTGGAAAAGATTGTCCCTAGAATAGGTTTTCAGATTTTAACAGACATATTGGTTAGATTGTACACATTTGCAAACTTATTTCTTTAGGCAAAGAATAGAAAGGCAAGGAGAATCACAAAGTCAATTTTAGCTGTGAATATGCACTTAAAAGCACATTAAATGGTATCCTTATCTGCAGTTCATGCATTTCCCCAGAACACACTAAACAAACTTAAATCTCAGTACACTATTTTAGAACTTGAAGAAAGATTTTAACTGTTGGCAGATTTAAATGAAGTTCTCATCTGCACTTGCACTACACAGGAAGAGAAGGGAGGGAGGTAGATGGAAAGGACTGTACCTTTAACTCTGTATCTTGAGCCCTAAGCAAAAATATATCTTAAACAGATTACACAGATGTGACACTAAAGGCTTCTCCCCTGAACTCTGCTCATTTCAAATGCAAAAATAAAAAAATATATATGTAAATATCTTGAGAGCCTACGTTAAAAGCATTGCTATGATAAAACAACTTGAGGGAAAAAATGCAAATGGATTGAAATCTCCCAGGTTAAATAAATAATCAAGACAGAGACCAGACAAAGGGTTTTTCACTAATTCTGAAAAAAAAAAAACCAACCCAAAAGCACAACCCCACTCATAGATTGGTTTGGGTTGACCTTACAGTCCACCCAGCTCCAATTCCCCTGCCATGGGCAGGGACACCCTCCACTAGCCCAGGTTGCCCAAAGATGCAGCTTTTGACCATAATCCTCCACTAGCCCAGGTTGCCCAAAGATGCAGTTTTTGACCATAGCTGGAAAAGTCTGGCTGCTTCACTCCTTTCCAGACTCAAGCATGGAACACAACATCTGATGACAGTTGTGAAACTCTGCCTGAGCCAGCATCTTCCTTGAGGTCAGGTTGCATTCCCAGGCCAGCAACCCTCGGGTACTGTACACAAAGGAGCTGGGGCACAGGCAGCACAGCACTTTGAGCTCAAAGGTTATAAAGCATGTATGGATTCATCAAAAGCTTCATTTCACCGAGTGCCCTGGGAGACGCTTGTCAGTTGTTTCTTAGCTCCCTTAGAGAAAGGAGAGGGTAAAACATCATCATGAAACCCAGAGGAAAGAACCAAAATAACTGCATGTGTAACTCACACATCAGCCTTTATTTTTGTTTTCCAGACTGCTGAGGAGGCCAGGGATAGAGGTGAGCGTATCGAGAGGCCGGCCCTTCATGCAGCTGCGTGTTCAAATTGATGGGACAAGCCTCAAAATGACAGATGGATGCCTGGAGCTATTTGATACATTCACTGAATGAATAATAAATAAAACAGCAATGCAGTGGCATTTAAAGGGCCTCGGACTCGACCACCTCCCAGACAAACACGCTACCCAACTTCAGATGTTTCACAACTGAAAGCTTTAAAATTTTCAAGGCTTTTTTTACTGTTAGGTCTGAGCAGAAATTGATGAAGCAGATTTTCAGTTTCTGCTATTGAGAAACATTCTCCTTTTTGCAAGTATGTCCTCACCAGAGCTTTCATGGGCTTTGTAGGCCCACCAGGAAATGCTACGTCTCTGGCTGTAATTAACCCAGAATACATGTGAAGGTCTTAGACTTGTGTGATAACAAAAAGTAGCAAAGACAAGCCACAGTAGCTTCACCAAAAGCCTATTCCACTGCAACCAGTGGAAGAATTTAAATTAGATCCTTAATACATACATGTATTATCAGAGCTGCTTTTCTTCCATATGGTGTAGGAGGATGGAGCAATGACCATAAATACAGGCATTAAATGGGCTCCTTTCTATTACTAGAGGGACAAAATTATATCAGCAAGTTGGGTCTATTTAATATACATTGTACTGCCTGTAATAGAGCCTGGTAAATCCTAGCCAAATATGAGCTCATTGTTCTCCTCGACTTGCCATCCCCTTAATATCAGAGCAAATATCCTCCCAAAGAAGCTTCAGCTGCTACTCCTGAGGTGGTTCATAAAAACTCATAGCAGCCTCTGATTGTAAACACAAATATGCCACTTAGTTTTGCTACAGATTTACTCCACTCCCATACCCAAGACATTTGCTGGGATGACAAATGCCACTGTCTGATAACAAAGCCATGGCACCTAACAAAACACAGATGTGACTTGCCGATTTCATTTTAAAGAAAAAACAAAACAACAAACCATTCTGATGCTTGATTTCTTTTGAAGATATTTAAATGAAATTTTACAAATGAGATCTTATTCAATCTACATTGCTTTCATCACTAAATTGCTGCTAGCTAGGCTTGAGGTGGCAGCTGTGATACACCACAACGTTTATGCTCTTCCAGTTAAATACAGATATTTTTATAAGAACGGAGTGGTACCTTGCAAACTGGGCTAATTTAGAGACAGAACACCATTTGTTGATGATGGGCTTGCACAAGTTGGACACTGCCTTGTCACTACCTGCTCTTCATTCCATGGCAGAGACCTGGACATGCCAGCTGCTCCTCCAATTGGGATTACTCTCCCTTCCCTATGTTTTTGCACATCAGGAGAAAGCTAGTCTGAAGTGTGTCCCAATGCTCTCTGCAGGGAAGGCTTGCACCGAGCACTGCCACAGGAGGAAACACAACTCACAGAGCCAGCATATCTGTACCTCAGGATGGGGTTGAGCTCATGAAGGAATCACTGGACATGTATCACTGGAAACTGGCAGTAGCCCTGAGAAGTGATTTAGATTAACTAAGCTTGATCTTATTCTCAGAAACAACACTTAAACAATTACTTCTCTTTCCAAGGGAAGAGCAGGTACAGCAGTCTACTTGGACTGCACTGTCACGGTGAATGGATAGTATATTTGCTATACAGGGAAATACATCCTGTTTCCTCTCACAAAGCTGCTCCCAATAGGCATTTCCACCAATGCCAAACAAAAACATACTGAACATAGTATCTCTTCAAGACTTTAAAATTCCCCCTATTTTCTGCCATTTTCTTGCTTCTGTGAAAAGTAAAATTTTATTGTTAAGTCCCAAACAGGATTAAAGATTTCTGCCATAGCTTCCAGGATCAGAAACCCAAACAATCTCTTTTGAACATGAAAAAGGAAATCAACACCTCCACTACAAAATCTTAGGAAAGATCTGTCAGTGAAGGAAACCTCCATGTGACTTTCTGGCCTCTCTCCTGGGATAGTTTCCCTGGTCTTTATTTAACACAAGTAAATTAAATCACTCTTTAACAAGTTATCCTTTTTTTTTTTGTTTGTTTAATTCAGAGTAAGAGATCAAATGGAGGTAACCAATGTCTAGGTGATCACTGCTGAGAAGCCCCAGGCATGCGCGCTTGCCCCGATCCTGCTGACCAATAGCCCAGGCTAGCAGGCCATGCACAGCGGGGTCCTTGTAACTGGCAGCATCCAGTGACCCCAGTGAAGCAGGACAAAGCCAGCAGTCATCCCAGCCTTGACACAGCCATGACCTTCATGGGACTGAGACCCCTGTACTGGACACAGTCATAGAACCCCTCTTGGCTCTGCCAACCCACTCAAATTTACATTCAGATGGGGATGACAATAATCATACTTGTATATAGACATACCTGTGATGCATGTTTTGCAGACTAATTCAATAATTGTGTTACAAGCTTTTCTGTGGTTTGCTTCCTTTCATATAAAATCTGCCCCTAAGTAAAACCCCTATGACTGAAAATGTGCAGCAATAGCTTGGGAAGCATTAAAAACAAAAAATCATACTGACAGCTGTTTTAAAGGTCACTACATATGACGCCAAAAACCTCTGCTTTGCTAGAGTGTTTGCTGCTTGTTTCAGTGCTAAATTAATAATCATCTCCTGCTTCAGGGATACAACAACACAAAGACCACACTGCCTTTTCACTACTGGGGGGATATCACACAGATCATAACCAGCCCAACAGGCACTTAGACCTACCTGCACAAGCCCTACCTCCAGCGTCAACTGCAGCAAATCCCTAGCTGGGAATACAGACTGGTGACAAGCAACCTCAGTGGAGGGCCCTTAAATCAAGTCACTTTGCACCATAGTCTGAGACATCCTAAAGCTGGTTCACCTTCAGGGCGCAACACAAAGCTCATCCATCTGCTCAGACTTCTGATGAGGCAAGCAGAGGAAAGCCGTTTACAGCAGCATGTCAGTTGAAATGTACTTGAGTTACCCTAAAAGCTTTGAACTAAGGGCAGATTTTTCTTGTATTTAACAGAGTTGTTACCAAAATTAAAAAAAAAAACAAAATCCAAACCAAGATTGAATATGAACTCTGTGTCTAGCAAATTTAATCCTAATGACAATGGGCTCAATTTTCTGCATACCACAAAATAAATAATATGCTTAAATTTCTCACTTATTCAATGATGGACTTATTTCTGTCAATCCATACACCTAAGAAGTTTTGCTAATTTGGTCCTTCCATCCAAATTATATAGTTGGGGATTTTAGGTTCAACTATCAGATAGCAGCAGCAGAATTTTTCAGTGAAATCACAGAAAGTATCTGAAGTATAATAGTATTAAACATTTTTTTTAAATCCCTATAATTTAAATGTTTAAACAGTACACAAAGTATTTTTTAATTGTGAATTAAAAATAGAGACACCTGGCATTTCAGGTGGCCCCAAGACTTCAAGGGACAGTACTAAACAGCTGCTGTCACCATGTTTCCACAGAAAAGCAATGTTTGTAACATTTAACCTCCAGATATTTTTGCCTTTATCCCTTGGAATACACAGCCATCGTTGCTTACTCTATCATCGATGCCAGGAAGTTTTATTATGGTACAAACAAGTTTCTCAGCACTGTTGCTAAAAGTCACCAAATGTGCTCCACAAATACTGTGGTTTCTCCTAGCAGTCAGGCAAAACAGCCAGGATTAACAGTGCTTTCACACTACAACCCATTGCCCAAACAGCCCATTGCCCATAGAAGAAATGAGTCAGAAAAGGATTACAGCTGTTCAGCAACAAGATAAATGTGCATTTAGGGTTGCTTGTTTTAACTTCTGACTATAGTCTAAGCTTTGCAGGTCGTAGTGATCAAAATACTGAAAATACTGCATTTCATTTCACCTTCCTTCAAATGGGAGCAATAACATTCTACGGTCACTGTTTTTCTATGATAAACTCATTAGCTTTCTAACTTAGTTTAATTAGAATTTTCAAGGTCTGAAAGTCTCACTGTACCAAAATCCAATACTGAGGATATTCAAATTCCAATTTAAAGTGTGAGGCTGAAAAGGTATTGTTGGACCAAAATGTTTTGATAAAACAAAAATACCTAACCAGCATATAATGTAAAAAAAAAAGTTGTTCATCATTTTCACACCAGAACTGTTTACTGAAATTGGCATAGCTCCATGAAGTGTACTATTAAGTGGAGAAACAGTTGGATAGAAACATTTTCAGGCACATCTGTGCACAAGCAAGAGGTAACTGAGTATCAGTTACACTCAGATGTATCAACATTCAGATGCTACTTCAGCTGAAGCTGCTCTTAAGGCAATGCAGTCGGGTGGTTTGTTTTGAAGGCATTACACAGTAGAGTTGAAAAAAGATCTGTTTCAGATCAAAACCAACCCAAAATTAAAAATTGAAAATCTTGTCAGAAAATCTGCAACATTTAGCAGAATTTAAGCTTTTGATGGAGGAAAAAATGCTTATTTTTGCAGAAATAATATTTTTTGCATTAGCAGCATTTTCCTTCAGAAAGATTTTTCAGAGGAAGGGTCCCAGCCAACACTGCGTTCCTGACATCCAGCGCCTGAGCTTCTACAGCTGCAATAAGTATTAAAACTGTGACTCCCAGGGACTAGCAAAGGTACTGCATCTTCTTGCTCTCATTACAACATCAAAATAAAGAATAAGAAAAGGTTATTTTAAATTCATAACCACTTTAAAGGTCACAGAAAGTATTATACTATTACAAGATTAGCTAATTATATTATTTATGGAAAGCATTTGTTCTGGGAACAGAGATTAGACATAACTACAGTTGGATGTGTCTGTGACAAATCTAGAAATTAAATGAAGTTCCCCTAAAGACAAAGCCAAGATTTGTTGTTTGGTTTGGGTTTGGGTTTTTTTTACCATAGAACTACACTGTACATGCTGTCCTGGCATGAAGCCTCCTTTTCATTATGTATTACCCTGTGAACTGCTACTGGTAATGCTAATAGCTCTCAGCTTTGTGCCTAGGGCTGAGGAACTAGTGGATGCTGAGATTGCAGCTGAGTCTGTGTCCAGTACCCTGTACCCAATTCAGGCTTTGTGTACACAGAGGAGCTGCAACAAATAACTAAAATTATTCCCTTTGAGCTAATTTGAGGGCTGACACCTCCCAATAGGATCAAGGTAGAGGCAACAGGGAGGAAAAACATCAACTTAGTTTAAGGTTAGTAAGGAATTCACAGCCCTTGTGTCCTAGGAAAGCCTCATGTGACTGACCATAGTTTCAGAAGTGGATTATATGCTTCTGTTTGAGCAGGTTGGAGGGAAAAGCTGCCATAATCTCAGGTTTCTTCTGATTTCTAACTGCACACTCCTAATTGTTGATATTCGTGAAGCTGAGGAGTGCCCGGTTATATAAGCAATATGACACAAGACTCTGATTACCTACAGTTTGGTCACCAAAGCGTTCAGGATCTTTGGCAGCAGATGCTTAAGTTCAAATAAAAATGTCACAACTTATGTCAAAAAGCATCTTCTGCAATATTTCTTCTCTTTACATAATTTTACTTCAAAGCACTTTAATGCCAAGCTTGTCAGAAGAGGTTGGTTTTAAAGGTTGAGCATGGGGAGAGGTTGATTTTGTAACAAAAAAAAAAAAACCCTGCAGTTATAAGCAGGCATTATGCTAAACCCACTCTTGCTCATGCTCACTGATAAAAAAACATTACTGTTGTTCAAGGACTAAGTACTCTAAAGGGATCTAATGAAGGATCAACGTGATATTACGCAGACAAGAAAATAAGGGACAACTCAAAAAAAATATTCCATAGAATGTTAAGTGTAAGAGTAATATGATGTGTTTAAACCTAGTTAGTCGAGTACAATCACTTCCTTATAGCACATGTAGTCATTTACACCAGGCAGAAGGGATGTGCTGTGGCAACTGCTGTATCTACATTTTATATTCTTTTACACAGACATTATAAGAAATACAGAAAACAATGGAGAACAACAGTCAAATCCAAACTTTCAGGCCTTACCAGTTAAAAATAAACAAACAGAAAAACCCCACAACAAACCAAACTTCTAAAAAATTCCCCCAAAAAGTGTTCTTGAACTTAATCCAGCAGCTGAGGAGGTAAAGAAGCTATTGCAACGCTGCCTCACAGTGCACTCTGCTCAGCCTGCAAGACTGCCCAGAAGAGAGAGCAATGCCAGCAGTTGCCTTTCAGATGGCATCCTGCAAGATGCCACTTCCCTCCACATACAGCAAGGCTTGTGTCACTCCTTAACCAACCTGTAACTCTCCCCAATAACAAGTTTTTAACTGACTGAGGCAAATCTTGTTCACCTTAAAATAATCATATGTAGCTTGGGGAAGAAGCAATAGTTGCAAAGTGTTAATCACTGCCATAATCTCTGCCTGTCTGATTCCCTTTGTGCCACTCTTGTGGTCCATTATCCCAGAGCGAAAACTTTTTTGCTGTAAGACAGATGGACCCTGGCTGTCCTGCAGACAAGGGACAAAGCAGGACTAACCTGGACTTGGATGCAGAGCCAGTCACAAAGAATCTGGGATCCTAACATCTGTATTTCTCCCTGAACTGTGCTTCAACACATATAACTGTAGAGCAGAAAATCTGGCAAGCAGGGCCTTCTTGTAATCCGCTTTCTTTACATTAATTAGATCTGTGTCACCTTCTGCCTTCTTCCCTACAACACACATTTTCTTCATTGCTTCCATTCTGAGTCAAAACAGTTGAAGTCTGAGCGTGTTGCTTAGCAATATAGGAAGGGAATAAGGTATGCTTAAAGTCTTCCTCCTCTGCTAGATGTCCTGTAGCGGCCATTACTAGAGAAAAATTGACTTTTCCATTATCTTCTTGTTGTTTCCATAGCAGTTTCTCCTCTGTTCCCATGGTATTTTCTTCATCTGCCCCCCCCTTCAATATTCTCACATTAACCTTTTCTTAGACACAGCATCTACACTCAACCCTCTCGCATATCTAATACATTTCTCAGCTGTAGGCTTTTTGATGGGTATTTTCTACCTCAGTCTTAGATGAACTAAATTCATTACAGATTTAAAGAAACGAATCCTGAAAGTTGCAGGACGACACCTTCAGGAGAAATAACCTCTAAGTAAAATATTTCTTTTATCTCTTTTAGCCAATGTTCAATTGACTTTGTGGTGAAAAAATGCCAAACAGAAAAGAAAAAGGACCTGAATCCCAATTTTGCAGTTCAGAAAGCAAAAAGCTTTCTCTCTGAGCAAAATCCCTGGCTCTTCATTTCAAAGGCGTATGAAAATGAAGGCTGCATTGTACTCTCCATTTTGGTGGTTTATACACAAACAAAATTAACAGTACATATAGGAGTCTCTTAAACAAAGCTTTCCCATACAGCATTAGCTTCCTGAGACCTCTCTCTGAGGACCAGGGTTGAAAGCCATGCTGTATGTCTTTCAATATCTTGACTTGTTCTCTCGAAGCGAGGTAACAAAATTTATACTTCTGGTTTTCTGAGGTTTTATTACCAAGTGTAAGTACAGAAACAAAGTTCTACCTTAGCTGCAGGTAAATCAGATAATGCATTAGTGCACCACTTCTCACCCCATCATTATAAAACAGCCTGAAAAGTTTTGTTTGTGCATTCAGGCTGCAAGCCTCAGGTTTCTGTTGTGGTGGTTATTAGATTTGTATGTCAATAATCACATTAGTGCAAATGGTTAAGGACAGTTTCCTTAAGAAAGATCACTGCTCAGGAGGGAATTATCCCTAATTACAGCTGCTGCTGGACATTCCCCTTGCACTGTTGTCTGTCCACTGTCACCTTGTTTTTAAATGCACTAACTCTGCTTTAGGCATTGGAACGGGTGTTTGGAAATCAAGGCCCCATTTATAAGTGTGACAAACACATGTGGGTGCTGCAGACCAGCCACGGAGACAGCAGCAGCGAACACATCCTCCTGAGGAAACCTGCGAGCAGCAGACCTCTATCTTCCCTGCTGGAACACTGCTCACCCCTGCACTTCCTCCTGGCTTAGCTTTTGCTTTCCCAGACCTTTGCCCGGCCTCACCCTGCATTGGGCTCCAACCCGCTGGAAAAGAGAGCCTGCACAAAGCTCTCTTCCAAACAGCACAATTCTACAGGGAGGCAAAGTCCGCAGCAGGTCTGGGGCCGTACAGCCTCTGCAGCTGGGCTGGCTTGTGCTGGGCATGTGTGTGTAGGCACAGTGCCCAGAACAGTGCATTCCTTGCACAAACGGGGTGTCAGTGGAGGGCCAGTGACAGCTAATGAGTTTGTGGAGCAGGCTGGGGATGAGCAGAGCCTGCTTGTGCAGCACAGTAAATAATATCAGAGGGACTGGTGAAGGAATGCAGCTCTGGGCAACTGAAGCCACAAAGATGATTGGAACACAGTATGCTATAGCAAGATCCTTCTGTGCAGACTCCTGCAGCAGCTTTAATTGCAATTGCTTTAAATTTGTAAAGAGCCTGGAGGCTTAAGGTCCCACTCATTAACATTTTGGCAAAATCAACCAGTGCTGGGTTGCTTCCAAAACACATCTCTGGCAGAATCAGGTTTGTAGCCTCTGTTCACCCTGACTCTAACCAAGAAAATAATTATATAAGATTTATTTTTTTATTCTACAAGGATGACAGTTATATCTAAACATTCTACAGCTTGAGGTATGTTTTCATAAAGGCATCAATCATCCAAAGATTTTTGTCCAAGGAGTTTTCAGGAAATTACAATGAGCAAAGATCACCCTATTCAACAGAAATAATTTTAATATTAAAGTCTCATAAATACCTCAATGAGTAGTACTGCCTAGATTAAAATCAAAACCCTAATAAAAAAAACCAAAAAAAAGGTAGTTATTTCAGAAGACAGAGCATGAAGAGCTGCCTCTTCCTGAAACCACTGGTTATCTGAGAACAAGCCTATCTGGGCTTCAAGATGCTGCATCACATAAAGCAACAACACCCTGAAGCACCTGGGCTCAGTGCACTTGAACCATCAACCTAATGAAACAGAACCAGTTGGCACAGTTCTCCTGTCTCCGCCATCTGTACACCCACCAGTTACATTGCCTGACCCATGAGGGACACACAAGGTGAGAGCCAGACCCCATCTTTTTCTTTGACTTATTTTGAAAACCTCTTTTCGTAGCCTTTAAGACCCTTCTTTTTTTTTTTAATCACTACAGCTCTTCTAATTGTCACTGGGTTAAGTTTTACTTATCAGCTCTTGACTTGCATTTTTCTTCCATCTATGAAATAGCTTCTGTATCTCCAAATCAACATTAAAATTGTATGGTCAATGTTTCTGGGCAGAAAAAGATCACTCAACAGGGGACACAGCTACACTATCCATAATGCATGCTCTGGCACCAATGACATTCATGTATCTGCTTAACCAAACAATACAAGCTTCAACACAGAAGATGGAGAAGGATATAACAGAAAAGTATTTTAATTAAGCTACAGAAGACTTGCTGGCCTAATCACTTTTTGAGGCCAGTATTCACATCCCTACTCAGTCAGATGTGGCTGAGACACCGCACTGCTGCCTGTGTGACCACAGTACCGGGAGTAGCAGCAGCAGGTAACAGTTGTACCCAAGATCTAATGCTGCCTTTTGCCTCATTTTAGGTCTCTTTTTTGTAGCTGCACTGCCATAGCATAAATGTAAAGGTAAATGCAGAGTCACAACAAGCCCAGGCTTCTGCTACATAGAAATCACCTTAGATACCACTTCTTTCTCTTCATCCAAATTTTTGGTTGGTCTTTTTTGTGGGGTTTAATTTGCCTGGGTTTTGGTTTTGTTTTTTTTTTGCTTTTTTGTTTTGGGTGGAGGTGGTGGGTGTGGACAATAGAGACCATTTCAGGGTGAAATGAAATGTTGGTGCAGAACTTCATTTAGCTGCAGGAAAAGCTGAACATTCAGATACCTTCCCTACATGTAAAAAGGGAAGTACCACTGAAACATTGGCGATATCACTAGATCCAGAATAAAATGTTAAGGTCCCTGTGGTATTTCAGAGGAATAAAAGGATAAAATGAACAGTTTGCAAGCTAATTCTCCATATGTAACAGAGTATTTGTCCAGATTTAGACTGTGATCTTCAGGGAGGCTAAGGAGTGATGGGTTCCTAAATCCCATCTAAAAGCAATGAAAATTCACCTTCTAAGAGAACTAAGACTCAAGTTTTTATTTCTACATTTCATCCTTTTACTACCTACCTAACATTTAAAAATTCACAAAAATATCTAGAAAGTGATTTTAGTCAAACAGAATTCCAACAGTGAGTCCACAAGAATTACATAACCAGAAGTACCACCCTGATAAAAGGGAAATATGGGAATAAAGACACAATCTGGAACTTCCATGTGTAAAGTGAAGGGAAAATGAACTAGCTATTAACATGTCACTAGTTCTAAGCTATTAGTGAAAGATCCTGGAAGTTAAAGCAATGAAGTCTAGGTGTCTTATAGGTTAAATACAGCAAAACAGAACTTGGGAATACAAGAGAATTCTAGTTGAGGCAAAACACACTACTTGGAGCAGTTTCTTTTTAATAAGGGTATAAAAGTTAATCAAATAGTACTGGTTTGCATTGATGGATACCATTATAAAGAAAAGAATAAAAAGAAAAAAAGGTAAGGGAAAAAGAAAAAAAAAAGAGCAGCAGCAAGTTTTGTAGCCAGAGAGGACTGAGAAGGTGTGAGAGGAACAACTCTGCAGACACCAAGGGCAGTGCAGAAGGAGGGCAGGAGGTGCTCCAGGCTCTGAAGCAAAGATTTCCCTGCAGCAGACCATGGTAAGACAGGCTGTGCCCCCCACAGCCCATGGATGAAGCAGAGATTCACTTGGAGCAGCCCATGGGGGAGCCCACACCAGAGCAGGTGGATGGCTGCAGGAGGCCGTGACCCCGTGGGAAGCCCACACTGCAACAGTCTGGTCCTGAAGGTCTGCACCCCGTGGGAGAGACCCATGCTAGAGCAGAGGAAGAGTGTGAGAGGGAAGGAACAGAAGAGAATGTGTGATGACCGAAACCCCCATTCAGCAGTGCTGATTGGTGGGAGGAGGGAGAGAAACGGGGAGTGAGGTTGAGATCAGGATGAAGGGAGGTTTTTTAAGATTTGGGTTTATTTCTCTTTACACTACTGTGTTCTGCTTGGTAATAAATCAAATCAATTTTTTTCTGAGTCTGTTTTTCCCATGGTAGTACCTGCTGAATGATTTCTCCTCGCCCTTATCTGGACACATGAGCCTTTTGTTGTGTCTTCTCTCCCCTGCCCAGCTGAGGAGGGCAGTGATAGAGCAGCTTTGGTGGGCACCTGGCCTCCAGGCAGGGTCAACCCACCACACTCAGAAAGCAGGAGACTTTTTAAAGGGAGGTTACACCAGCAGCTTAGAAGTGTATTTGAAAGGGCAAAGGTAGTGCAGAAAGGGCAGCAGTGACTGGACATTTTACAGATTAACAAATTATGCAAGCCTGATATTTACTGCCAGTTAACTGCCATAAGTAAAATGTATTTTAATACAGTGCTTTGCCATGTAATACACTTGGAGACAAGTCATAGTGTTCAATCAAAACAGAGGTACATAGAAAAGCTTAGGGACCATCACAGGTAATTGCCTCAAGACTATTTCCCAATAGTCTGCAGCAGCAGAAAGGACTAAATACCATCCCTGAATGTTTAAAAAGATGACTGAAGAACAAAGTCAGTATCACCTCTAAACCCAGCATCCATGAAACTTGTTAGGCTGTTGTTCCTAGTCTGATTCAAGGAAGATGTGAAAAAAGTGATGAGTGGTTTAAAGGGGAGCCACGAATGTGATTCACTAGCTAGGAACCATGCCTTACAATGCAGGGCTTAAGGCATTAAATATATTTAGCTTTCAAAAGAAGTTTCAGCTGTAGCTCAATCACTGTACATACAGGTGAAAGAAAGCTGTGGTTACAGCTTTTCAAAGTTGTTGACAAAGAAAAAACAAGACCCTTGAAGTCATACAAATTCATTCTGGAATAAGAAATAATTTACCATCACAAAGACTAATTAAACAAACACTGGAACAATTTTTCATTGAAGGTGATGGACTTCTCCCACTGTAAGCCTTTAAAATGAGATAAAACACTTTTAAAAATATGTTCTTTAAACCATAAGTGATTTGAAGTGCTGCATGAGAATCATCCTCAATAGCCTGGAGAGTTTACATTGCCCTTGCACTGACTTCAATTTCTGCACAGTGCTCACCGTTTTGCATGCATCTTACCTATTTATATATTACATCATAAGGCAAATGCAAACTCCTTTGAGGTTGAGCAGTGATTTCTCTTCTTTCCCACATGGCCCTACAAGACATTATCAGATTTTGGATTATTTTTCACAGGTTCTGAAATTTCAAAAATTGTCTACAGCAGAGCATACACAAGGCTGTGTGTAATGCCCAGCAACTCTGAAGTCAGGTATTTAACAGCAGCAGATAAAAATTTTACCTCATTGTTTTACCTCAGCAGTTGCTTTGGGTTTGTTTTGCCTATTCAGCAGCTTTGGCTCCTAGAATTATTTAGTCAAATTTCCCCTAAACAAGGGCTAACTAGTTAACAGTGTTGATGTTCTAAGGACTACTTAATCTCTTCTAATTTATTCTTTCAGTCCAGAAACTGAAAAACAAAATGTTCAAATTAAACAAGCCACCAAGGTCAATCCAAGCATACTTTGTTAAAATGTAAGGATAGCATCACTTAAAAGAGGAGGGAAGGGGTGAGAATGATACATGGGTCCTTTCTGCTCTGCACTTCAAATAAGGATGCCCATGCACAGCACTGAAGGTCTATACAGAAATATAAAATGCAAAATTATGAATAATATGAAAAAGACAAATCTTTTGACCCAGTACCTCTGTGAGGTTTACTGGAAGTGCCATGAGAATGAGCATCCCATCAGTGCTGCCACTGAAATGCTCTAATTATGCACTTTCAGCATGTTACTATGCTTTGACAAAATTCAAGTTGATGGCACCAAGGACATTTCTACCACTCAAAATACTTACTGAAATAATCTTGTGTAACACAAACCACTGGGAAATACAGCCTAGGCACTGCCTTCTCAAACAAGCCTGGAATGATCTTTCACCCTCTCCTTTCACTGGATGAAAAAAGAAGGAGAAGACATAGTGCAGTAGGTCATTGAGACATGTGCAGCATTTGACAGCTGGGGCTAAAATCTACTTTCATTTGCATGCCTAAATAAGTTCAGTAGTGCTTCCCCCAAATCTCAGATGACTCCCCAAAGCCACTGCAATCTGAAAGGTTAACAACAATGTATTTTCTTAACTCAAGCAGAAAAAGAAAAAAAAAGAGGGAAACAAGGAAAGTCAGAGATGGAAACTGCATACACTTCATACATATTCAGTGAATTCTATTTGCAGAAAACATTTCAACTGCTACTATGTTTAAACATTCTATGACTGGAGAAAGTCAATACCTTTTTGCTTATCTCATTATTCTTTATAACCATTTATTACATTTTAATTAGTCTGACTGTTCTATTGGATTTCCAGACAAAATGTCCTAAAAGCCCATGTAAGCAATATGTATTTTATTAATGCACTGTGATCTATCATCATTGAAGAGAACATTTGATTTCTCCATTTATTTTGCCACACTTATACCACACTCCCCTTAAATTCTAGGTAGTAGGTTTATTTCCAGATTTTCTGTGCTCAATCACCTTTCCTGCTGATTAATAATAAATATTCTAAACTACCTGCAAACACCATTAGAAACTGATTTTTCCCAACCACCTCTTCCTCCTTTGACAGCCAATGCAACTAACTACAAATTCAAATCATAAAAATAGAGAAAGTGGAGCAAGCATAAACAAGTCAGAAGCATCAACATCTCCAACTAATGTGAATGAAGGAAAACTATGTCCAAATACTATTGCTGGACCTGAGCCAAAGTACACCAAAATCAGCAGAAATCTTTCAACCTACTGCGAGGTCAGATGCTATCACACTAGTTCTAATCTGAGTCCAGGGCTCAACAGAATTCCGAATTCAAACACATCTAGATCACCTATAGTGACAAAATTCAGCACCCACCTGCCAAAGCCATGTGTGCCTCACAGGTTTGAAGGTTGCACTACTGCATGGTTGGCATTTCCAAAACAAAAATCACCAAGGGTTGGAACCCAATCATAAGACATGGGGCAGGAATCTCAACTCCCTTAGACTTCATAGGAGAGTGGAAGCAAATACATTTTTCTGGCAAAAACATCAGCATCAGGCTACAGAAAACTACAGGGAAAATTCCAAGAGTAATGCTTTTATGGCTCCCAAACACCTGTCTAGATAACACAGCCATATATGTTTGAAATAACTTACAGAAAAACTCACTGACAAGCACTTAATACAACAAGTTCATCCCTTTGACTGCTGTGGAGTTGAGATACTGTGAAAAACTGTATTCTTGCTGGATAATCTGTTTTTTAAATAGCATGCTCTGTTACCATCAGCTTCCTTGCACGAAGTTACTGCTCTTCTTTCCCACTGCTGCAATTCCAAATTATCAGGATTGTATCTATATTTAGTGACCTACTCCACAAATGTGTTATGATGCTTAATTAGTTAATGTTTGCTCAGTGCTATATACATTCTGAGCAAGAGTTCTAAGACTGATGGGAAAGTTGTAATTTGCTAATACCAAATTTCTGCAAGAGTCGTTGCGTATGCAAAATACATTCTGCTCTCGATTCTGCTTCCCAGATCTGTGGTTGTCACAGTGATTAAAACTCCACATTTCCTAAACAATTAACTAACATAGTCTATTAAATCTCATTTTATTACTTTGAATGGATTGAGATGGTACAATAATCCGACTCAGAAGCAAGACAGAATTTACATATCTATTTCAGAAAATGGATGAGACATAAAATGAAAGACATGGTGGATAAAACCAAATCCTAGCGTGTTCTCAGTCTGTTTTGCATTTGATTTCCTCTGTTGTACTATAAACAAGTTTTAGCAGTGATAGACTCAGACTATGTAGAAACCAAAGAGAGAAAGATCTCTAGGCTACCAAAACAATTCACTTTAAACAGAACGAAAACATCAGTCAGTATGTTTTGACAAATTTAAATGTGCTATCAGCTCAAATGTTTGGGTTTTTTTACTAGTACTGCTGGAAACAGTACTGCATATTGTGTGTCCCATGCTGCAACTTAAATTCAATTTTGTGATTTGAAAAGTTTTTCTGTGTAGTATTTCAAACGGAATATATGACCTGCAATTCATTTATATTTCCTACGCAATTAGTAGCTGGCAAGTAAAACAAATTAGGTACTTGATAAACACGCACAATTATATTTTCAAAGCAGTTGTATTTATGCTTGGAAGGAAGGACAGTTTTATGAATATGTAATCAAGGATGTAAAATTGGAAAGAAAACAAAATAGAGCATACTTAATTTGGTGGTACCGACAAATTAACACTATGCCAAGCCCCCTGCGCATGCACTGCCCTGATAAACTTGTTATTGGCAAGGGTTCACTCTGAGAGGAGCTTGGTAATCCTTCTTCTGTGTTTGCTCTTCTTCATTACCCCTTTGAGAAAATGCTGTTTATAAAAATAAAGATCTGCACAAGCAAAGATAACAGAGTCCCCATTTCCTGCCTAACCTGTTTAATAGCTAACAAGCTGGGGATATATAGCTCTTTCTTTCTATTTCCTTTATATATTTGGCTACAGGTGTGTACTGCACACCAGTGATTTCCAAGCATTCATGAGCAGCTGTGCCTCCAAATAAAAGATGAAACCGAACTGAAAGTTTGTTTGAAATGGAAGTAAAAACCTGGCAGATGGCAGTGTCCAGAAATAGCACTACCAAAACTGATATTTTTTTTTGTGCAGCTACTGCTCCAGAGGACTAGTGAGAATGGGGGGGAAGGACGAGTCAGCACTGATTTACAGGGTAAAAGGGAAAAAATTAAAAATAAATGAAATTTTAAAGGGAAGGAAAAACCACCGGGTGGGATGAGAAGAAAGGAGGAAAAAAATAGCTTCAGATGTCAACACCTAAAAAAAACCCTAGAAATGTAAAGAAGGATGCATTAGCAAAAGGAAAAGGTTACAACTATCTATAAGCTGAGAAGAAAAAACAGAATATGTATACAGAAAAAGAGTCATTTAGAGAAAGAAGATGAAAACTGACCAGCTGTCAGCATGAAACAAATAAGAAAGTAAATGTTAATATGCTTTTGATACATCATGGAGAGTCACATGTCCTCTGATATACTGTGGTAAGTCATTATGCTGAAACAGGTGTGCATCTAAGTTTTCAGAAAGTTGTGGGGGGAGTAAAGGCATATGCCAAAAGGAACACTCAATAGACTCATTTGGGGTACTTTGCAAGACAACATGGTGACTTTAAGGGTTTGGGGTTTGCTTTTAGTGTGTTTGGGGGTTTTTAACAAACTGGTATCATCATTAATATGAGAATGAGAAGAGGAGGAGGAATCCCAAACATAACACACGACTTTGTTGATTAACTCTATGAATCACAGGGTAAAACAAACCACGACATGCAGGTGAGAACACATCTCCAGAAGTGCATTTTTCCCTTGCGAGGGGCTGCACAAACCCAGTGGCTGGGCTCTGGACTGAGGCTGTGCCTTCTGCTGTCACATATGGTGTGCCCACTGTGGACACCAAGCAGGCACTGGTGGCCAATGGCTCCACAGCCATCCCAGTGCAGCCTTCACCAGGGTCAAGCTTTTAGGGTTGCAATGCCACTAACAAAATCTGAGTTTCTCTTACACAACCCTGTTAAAGTGTTACTACAGTTAGTGTGGTTATATGAGCCCAACAGTTAGTGTGGTTATATGAGCCCAAACTTCCCAGAAATGTCCTAAAGCTGAACTTGAAAGGAAATGCCACCTACAGTGATTCACCCTTTGACCATTCCCCATTGGGATGATAACACGCCCTCCCTGCAGTGACCTCTGAATATCACAGGGGTCTTAGAACAGCAATTCATCTTTGTCAGGGATACAGACTTGCCTTCGACATATTTTTGCACAGCTCCAATCTGCAAGGCCCAAGTAATTCTCAATGAGAAGATTTGACAGTGTCTAGATCACTTTTCAAAACGGGACTTTGCTCAAGAAAGTCATGGAAATATTCAGAAAGATCCCATGTAACTGTCCCCAGCTTGATTGACTGACATTAAATGAATCCTATCACTGCCTAAGTAAGATAGCCAGAAGAAATTAGTTGCTCTCCATTCACTGTGTAATACACAAGGTGGAAAAATATAATGTGACAGAGTAATTAGAAGCTGTAAATTAGGATCACATCTAGATGTAGGAATAACCTAACACTTGAACCTTCCACTTTAGAAACGTCTTTTTCATTTAAAGTTGTCTTTTGGCTGCAGCTGATGACAGATCACTCAGTAGTCTGAAATCAGCAAAATCATAGGGCAGATGATTCCGATGACTTTAAGAGATCCCTAATCGCGTTGCTGCTATTCTGCATCTTGTTGTTTAAGCTGATAACCTCGCCTCCCTGACAAAAATTGTTACAGATGATTCAGACGAGTTACTCGTGACAACCACTTTGCAAAAATCTAATATGAGTCACTTTATGATGATTCATTTACTTTTCCATCATTTTAAAACAAACTTCCCTGTGTGAAAAATTTTAAAGACCTCCTTGGAAAGATAATTTGCAATTGCAAAGCTTTATTTTTTTATTAGAGACAGAATTGCTGCTTTGCCAAAACAAAGCTCTTCTCAGCAATTCTCATTTATTTCTAGCCTTATAAGCCATGCCCAATCTGAGTGCAATGTTGAAAACCATGACATCAGATATTCTGCAGTATGGGCGGGTTACTAGGCGACACTGCAAAGTTCTGCAATATTATCCAAAATCCCAAGCTCTCTACAAACTACAATCATTCTATTGTATTCACTCATCAAATAAATGTCTGGTGCAATGAAGTAAAAAAAAAACAAACGAAAAACTTGTGAAATGTTTTTAAAGAAAATCTGTTGATTCAAGTACATCTTAAATGGAAGCTGAGGTACAATGAATAGTTGTTTTGCTAAGGAACCATCAGGTAACTGCTTTACAATATCAGGAGTTACTGAGATGTATTGATAAGGGATTTCTATATTAGACTTGAGGTCTCAGATTATTTTTTAACATCCCCAGAAGACCACAATTCTGGCCAGTCCTTAACAGAGAGCTACACTGGAAGTGACACAAATGTATGCTTATTTTAAAAATATATTGTCTTAGTATATTTAGCCAGCCACAATGACAGTGGATAAGTTGACAAATCAAGAGAATTCCCTCATACTTGGAAATTTCACTTATTTCGAATCCCCAAGAGCCAATGTCTGTGATTCCCACGTGAACAGACATACACACATTCACAGAATTCTGTAGAGACCAAAACCAAAGAAAGTTGTCTTTATCACTGCTATACTGATGGATTTCTTAGTCAATAGCATGGATTAACAGGCCTCTGCTAAACACAGAGAAGCTAAACCGACAGCCCTAGGTTGAGGGAGGAAATTAAATTACTCCTTACAGTCAATTAGCAACAGGAGTGTGACAGGAACACCGAAATCAAGGGAGTACAAAGTCAAATTTGAAGCTATGTCCTTATCAAATGCTGCTTTCCCAAAGGATATGCAATTGCAAAACAGTAGAAGACATTTCAGCCATGCAAACATCATTCAAAAAAACCTTTTTGTTTTATATGTTTTTATCATAAAGCAAATAACATGATGTGCAATGTGCAGATCCATACAACCAGTCATTCCAAATGAATGATCACATCTACTAGAAAGGACAAAGTCTCTGTCTTCCATTATACATAAATCAGTATTTTGTATTTATCCAGTAAAGCAAGACTGAATAATGCATTATCCTAATGAACTTGTTGGAAAGATGAAAAGCTCTGGAGTTAAATCTCTCCCCTGTTATATTTGTGCCATTCTAGTAGTTTAACAGCATTTTCAGCACATCTTCATTTCCTCAGAAATTTGGATTTCAACTCTTTTTCAGTATTTCAGTATGAAAGTACAGAGATTTCTCCACATTCCCACAGGGGCTGAACTCTGCACTTCAGTAAAACTCTACGAGTGTCTCTAGTAAGAAAAAAGTTATACTTCCACATTGTGCCTATTTAGGAAAGAAATGTGCAGGAAGCCTGATACTTTCAAGTGATGTTAAAGAAGAGCCGTAGTACATGGTTCTGGAGATCTTTCTGGCAAAACTGTTCAGATAATTCCTAAGAGCTATTAAAAGCAAGTACTGTTCTTATTTAAAAAAAAAAAATATTCTCAACTAGAGCTTGCTTTCTGCCTTCAGCAGCTTGTTTCCCCTCAAGCCTGGTGATACAAAGCTGTCTATGAATACGCTGGTTTCCTTGGTATCTGCAATAGTTGTGCTAGCTGCCTGAAGCAAAAGGAAGAAACGATGATGAAGGTGTTTCAAACACCTCTCTGATGGTCAGAAAAACCAAGCAATGGAAGAATACAACCCCGCCTAATAAACAGGATGAGGTAGAGAGCCATTAATACAATGAGAAACACAGGTATCTTCATTCAGCCCACAGATATGCACTTCTATGTTATGCTCACATTAAACATTAAACATTATATATACACCTCTGTGTTCATTTCTGATTTCAACTACACAAAATTATAGGCATTCTTGTTGTTCACGCAACATCTAAGTCTTCAGCAAATTCAGCTTTTTCTCAAAGCCAAAAATGTTTCTGACACAGATTTTTTCTATCTCTTTTTTCTCCCTCCCTGAGCCATCAGTCTACTGCCTCCCAGATGTAGTAGGTCCAGCATCTACAAGCTTCAATCCTAGGTTGTAGGGTAGCCATAAATTTAGGCATTGTTCAAGAGCAGTAATGCTTTCATAACTTAACCTTAATGAAAACCTCTGCAAAGAGTCCCCTTTACATCATTTATCTATTTATCTTTAAAAACCCAAAAATGTTCACAGATTAGTAAAACACATTTTGATTTTGTTCAGATATACATTGGAAGCGAGGTATTAAAAGTTCCAGACAGAGCCTAAAAAGCAAAACAGGAACTAATTCAGCGTGCATCAATAGCTAATCTAAAATATTTCTGGTTTCACCCTGTATAACAATTCTAAAAGACAATTTCAAAATATTTTATTACTACACCACTCTGTTCCTTACAGTTGCATCTTTGAGCATCTTCACAATCACAACTAGGATGATGAACCACCAACCTGTAGGACTCTAGCAGGGAAATCCACATTTGTAACTTTGTGAACAGCTGAGGCTCACCCATTGTAGGGTACACACTAAAATGAGCATATACAAGTGAAGCAAACTGCCAATGAGTGACTGCAATCCAATGTACAAGCTATGATATGGCATAGCACCCTTAAACTTCCTAAACTCTAAAATTTAACAGAATCTTTAGTTTCCTCTTCTATCGATAAATCGGTATCTATTACAACATCTGCTGCTGACCTGCTGGTGCACTATCCCAGTCACCCACAGCTATTCCACTCCTGATGGCAACTTTCTTATCTGCTGCTAACACAGCACAGTAATACATTCATTCCACCTCTAGACAGTTAACCCCCATCTGAATCATATTTGCTAGTCTGAAATTTCTCAAGAACTCAAAATATTTTATTAAAGGCTTCACAGGCTAAATGCTAACAGCCCTAATTCTCTTTTTTGTTGAGTTCCCCCAGGGAGGAATAAAAGAGACTATTTAGCTGACTAGCCTTTGTTTTCAGAAGCTAACAATGTCAGAGGGCTGTAGATAGTTGCTATAATCCTACAATATGAGATTTTTTTGATGTTCAGCTCTAAGGGAAATAGATGCCTACATTATTAGTGTACGTAATAGTTGCCCCTTGAATTGAACCATGTAATTAATATAGAAATATAAACTAATAGTTGAATAGCAACAGCATAAAGCTTGATAGTAATGTATCTTTCATTAAACATCAAGAGGAAGAAAAAAACAGAGATCCTTTGATTCTCTTTTACTACTACTGCTGTATGTGTATTGCAGTAAGGTATTACTAACATATATGATCTGCTACACACCAGATTTGCTATCCTTCTATTATACACTTCGATATATTTCAGTTAATGTGATAAGCATCTGATTTACTTCACAGTAGCTTCATAAGAGTGATAATGTCCGACAGATCCAAAGAAGATCTGGTAGAAATTATCTCAAACTGTGTTTATCTTGCAATATACAGGCAAAGTCATGCCATATATGCAATTGCAAATCCCATCCAAAACCACTCTGAAAATAGAAGCTTACATTTTATTTCAAACACATTCATAGCGGAACAAGTTCACTTTCCTAATTCATTAAAAAAATGTCTTACCAACATCTGAAAATCAGTGTCTTAAGAGAATTCAAACAATTCAGGGAATGCCACAATGAAAATCTACTCTGACACCAAACTTGGCATATTCCATATTGGGAAAGGAAACAGATTCATGGATGAAAGAACACCTCTTGTTAAAAATGCCTTGAAAGAAGAATGAACCTTTTCTGACCATCATTCATTATTCTCTAGATTTGGGATTGGCAGCACTAGGAGCCTAACTCAAACTCACCTCAGAACCTGAATTCACTGAGACCTCGGTGACAGAGTACTGGAACAGGCTGCCCAGAGAAGTTGTGGAGTCTCCTCTGGAGACATTCAAGACCAATCTGGTCACGGTCCTATGTGACCTAGTCTACATGATCTTACTTGGGGGGGGAGGGGGGTTGGACTGAATTATCTTTCAAGGTCTCTTCGAGCTCCTAATATTCTGTGATTCTTCCAGAAAACTATTGAGACACCAATTGGGTGACAATCAGGATCAGATTCTGTATATTAGACTCCAGGACACAATACTCAAAAATACCTGAAAATAAAAGACAACTGACATGGTGATCTGCCTCCAACCACCTGGTCAGTACAGTGCCATGGGAATATCTGCAACACGCAGCTGACTAATCTGGGCATCTTAAAGATACAACTCCCCAGAGGATGAAGGCTATCACTGAAGACTAGTCTGGCAGTCTCCAGAGAGAAGACATTTTTATTCCATCATTATAGTCAAGGATTTGTCAGTTGTTTTTTTAACAGAATCTTTGAAAATTCAGATACAGGGAACAAATCTAAAAATCTATATAAAATATTACATAACACTTATATGTAAATAAAAACACAACAGCTAAAATAAAATAGGTAAACAGTCATATGATAAGATTACAGCATTACAGGTGAAAGTTCCAGTGAGCCAGCTCTTGGAAGTGGGCAGGAGGACAGGTAGACAGATTCACTTGAAAGAAGACTAGAAAAGGATCTGCCTCTAATACACCAGTGTGATGAAATCAGTACACTACAGTTATTGTGCTAGCAGACTCTGCAGGTAGTGGAGTAGCATTAACCATAACACCATGAGTTATGAGGCAAGCCTGGGTAAGAAGAGTGATTTCAATTGTATCTTCCAGTGCTCTGGAGATGCTTGTTTATTAAATTTTTTCCAAATATCATGTACTAAAGCAACTTTAAAAATTTAACACAGTAAATAAAAATGTTGCAACTTTTAAATGGATTGTACTAAATGTCAAATGCAATGACTGAGTTTATATGAACAAGTGTTTAATTAGACCTACCTTGCTTCCATCTTTTATGGTAGCATCTACTAGCCTCCACTGGTAGGCTTTGACAGAGAAAGCTCTTATCTGCTCCATGGAACTCAGCAAAACCCATTTCCCTGTTTTTACAGTAATATCTTGTGACACTGCAACATTACTCTGTATATGTGTGCATGTATATATCTTTACCATGGATTCCTTTCTCTTGTAATTAGCCCTTTAATGGCACTGAAGGAAACTAAGACAAATCTGTATATTAATACTTTTATAGTATAGGATTTTAAGACAGAGTTGTTCTTTTGCTTAATCTATTTACTAATACTGCGAATGTCAGAACTGAGAATGTTCTTGCTTATACCTTCTGTCTGCAGTAGAAGCACTTTAGTTAACACGTTTCATCATACTTTATCTTGTGGGGTGAAGCAGCTTCCTAAGATTGAAATAGGAGGGGTGATTGCTTTAGTTAACCCAATGGTACTAATAATCTATGGATATTAATTACACATCTCTAAATAGATGTAAAGTGGGGGGGTGTGTCCTGTTAGCAGAAGAATTCTTCCCAATTTCTGTTTTTACAAAATGCATTCTTTGCCCAGGCAAGAGCAGTTACAGTTGCCTAATATAAGAAGATTGCATCACACAAAAAAACTAAGTCTCACAAGTAAAACCAATGCAGCAAAACAGAAACATTTAGACTGCTGCTCTTCACCTAAAAGATGAGGACAGCTGTAGTTACTGTTTAACTGAAAAGCAGAGGAAAAGAAAATACTTTATCTTGATACAACCAGGGAATTAAGGGAAGTGGAAAAGTGAAAAAATAAGTGACGCACAGTGTTGATGGGCTGACTTCAGAGAGTGGGCACAGAATCCATTTCAAAGTGAAAAATAACCTTGTGAAATTATTTTAATCAATCTATCCACATACCATCCCTAGAACCTTCACAAGGGATTCCACACATTCTCCATTATAGGAAACGCCCACTAATTTCAAAGAACGTTTAGCACAGAAAAGTGACTCCTTGAGAATGAGTAGGAAACTCTTCTTAAAGCTCTAGGAATCTCCACTAAGTTGGCTTCTAAAAGGCAAGGCCAGAAGGAGTTGGCATGCTGCACCTGGAAGCCTGCAAAACTCCCGCCAACGTTACACTGCCATAACCACTGCGATTAATCTTTCATTTCTAAGAACACTAAATTTAACGGAATACTACTTCACAAAAGGGAATTTAAATTATATACAGCTCACCTCACTTTTTACGTTTATACAAAGAGACTTTTTACAAAGAGACTTTTCACTCAGTATTTATAAGTAAATCAAATAGCTATATACTCTGTATACTACAAGTTACTTACAACACTATAAGCAACTTCTAATTTCACCCAGTCCCTCATGGCATTTATGAGTGATGAATCTCAACGTGGTATAGTCTATCAGAGCAAAACAGAAAGATTTGACATGTCAGAGCTAAGGGATGGAATCATCAATGCACTGAAAATATGCAGCTCCAAAAGACATGTAAAAACAGGATGCACTTCCCACTGAGGTTGAAGGACCATACAGAGACAGAGGTGTATATCAAATAGTCAGTTCTTGACTTTCTAACCTATTGTTTTCCTGTCACTCTTTGCCTTCCTTCTTGAAGTCTATTATAATGATGTATTTTAGCCTGTTTCTTCAAGAAATGAGGCATATGTGGTTGTGTTGCCTGGCCATCTGTCAGTTTGCTATTTTCCCTCAAGCACATTTTGAACCTGTTGAACAATTTCAGCCAATTTGACAGAAGGCTAAAGGTCTCAGACAAATAAATTTCTGCATATTTCATCAAAAGTTAGAGCTAAAAGAGGAGGAAGACTCAGCCTACTGCTGTATATGTGTGGCTTGCCAGGCAGCTGGCACCTCACATGACACTGCCACCAATCACTCAAGCAAGGGGTAGCACAGGAAGGCTGTAGATCTTAGAGAAGAGACGTAACTCAACTTTCATGCAAATCCATCAGAAGCTTTGCATCACCCAATGCAATTTTACTACAGTGTTGTCTTCAGGCTTCAGCCAAAGATCAGACACTATTCACAGCAGAATATTTTGGCGTTTGGGGTTTGTTCTTTCTTCTCCTCCAAATAGCTTACAAACTAGTACAAAAGCAAACAAATGGGGCATATTGGTGGTAGGAATGGAAAGACCACCAGAGATGGTCTAACCATTTCATAACCATGTACTGCAAATGAACACAGAAGACAATGATGGCCAGGGTCCAGAATTTCCAGACACCAGATTTTCCATCTAGCTCATATCATCTCTGGTTTAGATCCATAAACACTGAAGATTCTGAGTTATTCAATGGCACATAAAAGTCTTATAACCATCTGTGGTTACTGCATGCTAGTTTTCCATGTGAGGACATTGGAACTTCTGTACAAGCTCTAAGCAAATGTTCATCTCAGTATAACTGCCTCCAGCTGTGAGCAGGCAGGAAGGAGCATATATCAAAACAGGAGCAATACCTGCACTGATGCATGCTCTCAGAGTTCCCAGCTACCAAGAACTTAGCAAAACAATAGCTGTATCCAAATAATCATGTTTAATTGTCATTGCTGTGTCAATTTTCTAGTAAGCTGCCCAAATCTTTTTTACACCTGTTTACAGATTTGTACTCAAAATCTTCCAGTAATAATGAATTTTGCAGATGAGTATGTAGAAAAAAGTATATCTTTTCATTTGTTTAAATCTTCTGCCTAACACTGTTTACCTCTTACCATTTTATATATGGGAAACAACACAAAATTTTTATTTACCTACCATTTTCACACTGTGATTTTATAGTTAGCTATTTCATTCTCCTTCAGTCATCCCACTTTCTAGACAGATGATTCCCAGTCCTTTTGGTATCTTCTCACTGAGAAACTTTCTAGTACTTTTGATCATCCTTGACTATCCATGTTACCTTTTTCCATGCATTTCCAATGCTGGGTACATCCTCACTGGGAGGGCAGAGCCAAAACTGAGTATTCAACACACACGCAAATAGGGAATATATATAGTGCTTTAACAATGTTCTCAGTTTGTTCTCATTTCCTTTACTAATAACACTTCAAATTCTATTTTACTGTAAGAAATGGACTCATCCTTTAGAGAGATGTCCACAATGACTTCAAGATTTCTTCCCTGAATGGTAATAGGGGTTTTAGATTCCACTCTTGAGTATATGTAGTACCACTTATCTTTTCATGTGCATTAATTTTTGAAACACTAAATTTTATATCATTTTATCTTTCAGTTGTTCAGTATTGTGTTTCTGTTACTATGTCCATCTTTCTTACACTCCCCCATTTTTGTGACTATCTCCAACATACCTTCTAACTCTTTTCTGTATGTAAAATTCAAAAGAATATATAACCTTATTTCTATCCTTGTGACTTGCCCTTACAAGTTTTACCAAGGATTATAATAGCAAAACGAGGTTGACATTACCAAGGAAAATGTTAAATCAGCTCTAATAAGACATATTTGAAGTCAAATTCATTGTGTTAAATTTTCCTATTTAACAATTACACTGTCAATGCTTTCAGCTACATCCCTCTGCAGCTCCTGGTCAGGGATTTTGTATACCTCACAGATGTATACGTCCACGCCTTTACATAACAGATGTTTTGAAAACATTTCCTGAAGGCTATTGCTCACTATCGGCACCATGAGGAATTATCAAGATTATTTGTAATGGGATTAGGCAGTCTTAAATACTGTTTTGTGCAATGAAGATACAATATTTGAGTGGATACGATGAGTCATCCAGATTTTGATTTCATGAGAGCAGGACTGCATAACAAAGTGTGAGGCAGCAGTCTCGTTGGCAGTGCAGTCACATACTGCCTCCCTCATTGAAAATACAGTCACATGCCATTATGCTACTTTTTATACAATGTGATATCCACCTATTCTTAGCAAGTGTCGTGTTGAATGCAAGTGGAATAAAGTACAGCATGACTGCCCCTTGAGCTATTTTAGACAGGCTGAAAGCCAAATTGTTTCTACAGACAGTACGTTTAGGCAGAGGGGTATAACAGGATTCCTAAATACTCTACTTAACCTGTGCTGTGTAGTTACCTAAAAACTGCTGTAACTAGAGGTGTACTTCAGTACACATGTAGTTCAGTACATGTATTTTTACCAACAGATACGGAAAAAAAAATCTGTTTATCAGCTCTCCATTGTAGCTATTTTTAGTGATTTTTTTGCTTCTGTATTTTTTTGAGACAGTTGACCATACTAATATAGTTGAAAGAATTCTGCCAAGATGCATCACGTCATAGGAAATAATTTAACTAAAGACAGTATATTTTAAAGGATTTGGGAACATGCTGTCATCACCAATAAAAAAACCCCACCATATTTCTTAAAATAACAATTGTCTGCTTTGCTGGAGTTATGGGTGGTAATTTTATAAGGCATTTGCAGACAAGAAAAGACTTTTCTGTACTTCAATTACAACAGTAACAAAAAGTATACAGCAGAATCTCTCTCTCTCTCTCACCAGAACTTCATCTTTGAGAATCTTCCATCTCTAACTACAGGGCAGAGGGGGAATGAAACTGGTACTTTAAGATTACAGAAGTTGCATCTGTTTACCCAGTTATCAATTAAAAAAAAATGATAGGGCTAGAAGGAATACTTGGAGATCATAAAGTCCATCTCCTTGCCTCAAAGCAGGTTCAAATGCCTCTATATCACTTCTGACAGATGTTTGTCTAGTACATCCAGAGATGAATATGGTATTAACTCTCAAGGAAATTTATTTCGGTGCTGGCACTTAAAATGGTTGTACAGGAATGTTTCTGAGCCAAAAAAAAAAAAAAAACCCACAGAAAAGCTGATAGGAGTAGACCATACCATTTAGAATAAAAATTCTCCCTGGAGGAAAGCTAGAAAAGCTCTGTATCCTCTAACAAAGCATAGGACAAAAATTAGCAAAGTGTAAGTAGGAAGCGCCAAATAATAATTGCAATGAAGTCCTAAATTTAAGCCTAAAAATAAGCAACCAGAACAAATATATATATAGGCTGCTTACTAAAGAAAGTTCAGAACAAAATCTGATAAATAAAATGTAACAAAAAGGACCAGAATCACTATGGGTTCCAATTGCAGTCATCAGAATGAAAAAGACAGTATTAAGTTTATATCACTCATTTACCAGAAAGGTGACAATAACTACAAAGATCATCTTTAAGGACAAAAACTATAACAATAATGAAAGATTTCAACCATGCTCACAAACTGGGTGGTTTTCAATATAGGTGATACTGAGACAAAATTTACTTTTTGGAGAAATTTCTTGGGGACCAAAAGAAAAAAATACTAACTCTTGAATTCACACTGAATGGTGTTGGCTGCCTTACTCAAGGTATTGCTTTCAAAGGAAAAGTGTTACAGGAGAGTCTCATAGTATAAACAGATACAACATCTCACAGGAAAAAATAAATTCTACCTGTGTTTTGACTCAGAAAGGGAACTATATAAGAAACAGTAATGAAAAGCTTACATTTTTTAAGGTCACACATTATATAATGATATCAGCTAAAACACAATATATGGAAAAAAAATTAATAGCTCAATACAGCCAGGATGGTTTAATAACCAAGGCTACCAAAAGCAAAAAGACTCATTTCATAGTGTCTCCATGAAATAAAATAGGAAAGAAAATCTTTAACAAGCTATATATAAAAATGCAAAACTGAAAAAAAAAAGGAAAAAACAAAGATCTTGTGATCTTCTGTTGAGAAAAAAACTTGAAGGAGACACTAAAACTAACAGTAAATCCTTAAAGTGTAGCCAAAGCATGTAGGTTATCAGTCTTTCTGCAGGATCAAGCAACAACAGAGGTACAAAGGGAATGTTCAAGGAGGATAATGCTATAGAAGAAAAGCTAATAAATTGCTGTAGCTGCGATATGCGCAGCCACTTAGACTCAACTTTTGTGAATATGAGAGGATTTATCTTAAACTGATGTGCTAGAAGAAGGGGGCTTAAAAATAAAACTGGTAAAAAGCCTAGTAACACATCATAGGACACAGAGGAACATCATAAGTCTTAAATATAAAACTCCTGAACCACAATACTGATCAGTTACAATATCATTTACAGCAGATGAGTAGATGATGATAAATAGGAGCCAACAGGTGCTCAGTTTTTCTTAAATGAGTTTTTACAGGCTCTAGATAATACAGTAAATATATCTGCACCCAACCAAATCACAGAATAATGAGCAAAGGAAAGAGTAGACACAGGAAAAAACCTGTTATGATAAACGGGAGTCAACATAGAATTCAGACAGGTAAGTCATGACACTGAAATTTGTTAGAATTCTCTCTAGGTCAAGGGCAAGCTGGTTTATATGCTGTAGTTGAATTTTCTAAAGGTTTTCAGCGGGAATTCTTAATCAAAGGGTCATAAAATGCCATGAGAATGTCTTCTTATGGATTAATAACAGACTAAAGGGACAGGAAATTAAAGTAGGAATAAATAGTAAGACTTACAAGTGAAGATTTTGCCCCAAGGCTATGTAGTATTATCATAAATGATCTGAAAAAGGGGTAGCAGGAATAGTAACATTTGCTACTGATGACAAATTATCCAGGATAGTAAAAAGGCAAACCAGCTGCAAAGAGTTGCATAAGAATTTCATGATACAGAATGATTAGGCAATAAACTTCAGTGTACATAAAGTAAACTACATGGAAAAGTAACCTTAACTATACATATTCAGTGACTGAGTCTAAATTAGCTATTAACTTTCAGCAAAGCTATCTCAGAGTTATAATATATAGTACCATGAAAACTTCAGCTTGGTACTCAGAAGCACTTCAAAAAGGCAAATAAAGCATTAGGAATTATTAGCAAGGAAGAGAGAAAGAAAGAGAAAAGACCATTATGCCCTTTTATAACGCCATAGTAAGCCTGCTGCTGGATGAAATCTGATGTCCCCATCTTGGAAAATACCAAAGACCAGAGAAGGTACAGAGAACTGCAGCAACAGTGATCAAAAATCCTCAGGACACAGGCACGATATCAGAGAGGAAATTCTGATATATCAGGACTCCCATAAAGTAGAAACCTTAGAGTAGAGGAAAAATACATTTTGGAAATGCCAGCATATGTTGATTCTGAAACACAATATGCTTTTTAGGGTTCTGACAGCTGTGACTGGAATTACAGTTAAACTGCTGAAGCTTCATGGAGCAAACACTCCAAGGACAGCCTTGTTTCTCAGTGTATCTCAGTCCCCAAGGGCACTAATTACTTTAGTCTCCTTCATTCATGGCCTGCATGGAAGCCCCAACCCTGGCTACCCTGAACAGATGTGAACTGTCCCTCTGCAGGAATCTGTAACTAAAAAAAAAAAAAACCCTTAGTAAATCTGCCACTGCAGACTTACTAAGGGTTTGGAAAGCTCCAGCTCATACTAGGATCTTCAAGAATCTCACACTCCGGGACCTGTGCTGGAACAATTACTGGGGCTCACACGTAACATGTGCAAACATCTCTTAGGCTTCATCCCCATCAAGCTTGTGCTCTGCCTTTGAAACTCAGACACTCATTTGTCAAATAACCGTGGCAGAAGAATTAAAGCTTGATAATTATTTTTCTGACAGTCTCTGCACAGTCAAAAAGATAAAAACCACACACAAATACCATGTTATAGGGCAGAACAACTCATACGGACATATAGATGTGGACAGATATAATTTAGTGCAGTTGGACCAGGCTCTGCTTATTCAATAGGTGCATATATATTTGAAGACAATAGGTACAGGCACACAGAACACTAATAACCTGCCCCTTATTCATGGGAATGACAGCCCTCAAGTGAGCCAGACACATGAAATAGACCTACTCAGCTCCCTTATTATCTCTCAATTTAGAGAAATAATCTAAAGTTTCATGGATTAATGATTATAGATCCATCAGTGACAAACTGTGATTAGCTACCTCATTAACGTTAATGCACCACCTATCTGGAATGCCGTAGTGAGAAACAGTCAAAAACTAATTTTTACTAACAGACTTTTTCCCTCTTCAGTATTACAATAAATGTAATGACTCAATTGTTTCTGTTGCTACTCATAGGCAAATTTGCACCGAGTCCACAGATATGCCAGCCATTTCTATGAGCTTAAATTTAGATGAACAGATATGTTTTTATATTTCTTGAAAAGATAAATAGAATTGTAGAAGAGTCTAGACAAACATGCAGAATAAACATATCAGGATTATAGAAGGTACAGCGTGACCTGAGACACGTCAAGTATATATCTAGAAGTATTAGGACCACAATGAGTAATTTAAAGAGGCATCATCAACGATGACTTCTTAAGCAACTGACGCACATGGGTGTAGATGCATGGCCGTGGGGATTGGCACATCTCATTGAGCCCATGACATGTGCCTTGTCTATCTGCAATTGCTGTATTTGAGTGAACTTTCTGCTGTGCCAGCAGTAATCCAGGCATATAATTACAACATCTTTGAGAAAACTCATCAAAGGAACAAATAAGCTTCCTTTTAAAAAAAATTTCTTCATATTGCCCTGACTCATAAATCTATGGTGTACTTAATTAAATTCAATAGGCAATTTTAGGGAGAGATAAACAAATTAAAGAACCTCTACTAAATGACAGGGAAAATTCCAAATAAACATAATACATTTTGCATTTTAATTCCAGCATTGCTTGTCCTTGTCAGGGCTGATACCTGCCTCATTCATCCTTTTTATTCTTAAAATCAGTTCTCGTGTAATGACATTAAGGAAATGTACTACAAAATATGTGATTTTTTTTTAAATGTGGTAACCCAACTCATCCTCTGTGGACACATCGAAAAAGGCTGGAAAACACAATCACAATTTTTTATTATGCCAAGGAGCTTTTCTTTAATGATTCTTCTCCTCCTAACCCCTCTGGAGAGCAGCAATTAGCATGCTGCTTGTCCAGATCCATCAACAATAGCATGTATAAAGCTGCAAATACGCCACACATGTGTTAAATTTATTACAGTATCTTCTAGTCTGATAGATTTATATATTGTCTTTGTTCTTGTAAAGGGGACAACTGCTGTACAAAATAAAATAATTTGCACACTGCAGTCCTCAGCTATACACAAGATCCCATTTGAATCTACTCAGATTGTCATGCTAGTCCCATTGCCTTGAAACCACCATTTCCTACACTCAGCCTCTCTCTCATCCCCTCTAAAGAAGGTAACTTCTTGCTGTTATGCCACAACATATGTGTTTTCCAGAATCCTGTTTAACATAAGGTCAGGCAATAGGAACCACTTAAGGCATAGGTTTCAAGTTCTAGTCAGGAGATATCTTTTCCATCTAGGTATCATGGAAAGATTTCTTTGTGCAGACTGAACCATCCCTCACGTCTCTCAAGCCTTAGAAACAGCAGATGCTTCCTACC
The DNA here is from genome assembly GCA_013399135.1 of Heliornis fulica. NCBI lineage: Eukaryota > Metazoa > Chordata > Aves > Gruiformes > Heliornithidae > Heliornis > Heliornis fulica. The sequence goes on from VXBZ01006545.1 coordinate 497,687, forward strand.
TCCCCTTTCCTTGTGCCCACGTTCATCTTCACAGGTTCTTCTCCCAAGCACCAAAAAGCCAAGCTTTTAGTCACTCCCATCCCTATTCCACTGCTAAGTACTGTGCAGACCAAGTGGAGTCTGTAGGCAGGCAAGGGAATTTCTGCCACCAGCAGCCATGCCGATTTACTGCAGCTGCTGGGGGAAGGCTGGAGGTGGACAGGGGGAGTTAGGAACAAATGACAGAAAACATTTGTCTCCAACAACTGAAAAAGTAAAGGAAAAAAAATACAATCTAGAGAAGCTGACAGGTGGTAAATCATTAAATGTTTCATATGGATTTTTTTAAGATACAGGAAACCACCATGTGGTGCTCCCACACGCAGTTTTATAATACATGTGTGTCTATCGATGAAACAGAGAGCAAGGGAGATATGTGCACTGCAGAAATGTTATATGAGTGCTTTTCAGCTCCTTGTCATTGGGCTTCTTTCATTCCACCCACTAGACCTGGAATAGCATCCCAGTGTCTCCTAAGTCTGGCATCTTCTCTCTCCTTCTCTTTCCTTTTTTCGGTTCACAGTTAACCACTTGCTTCATTTCTCAGCTCTTAACTCTTCTCCTCCCTAGGACTCTGCCTCCTCTATAGACTTGTGGTAGCTTAAGACACAATTAAACCCTGCACCAAGTAATTATTTTATACCACCTTTTACCCTTTTCATAATCTTTGCAGTTTGTACAAATCTTGCATAGATTAAGACTACTGTCTCAATGCCTCTGACATGTTCAAAAGAAAAAAAGTTATGAATGTTTATTTGTTCTTTAGACTATACATTTTCCAAGGCATTTAAAACTCTTAAATGTGAGGCCCGTGTCCTGGTTTTCAGTTGGGATAGAGTTAATTTTCACAAGAAGCTGGCAGGAGGCACAGCCAGGTCAGCTGGCTCAAATTAGCTAAAGGGATATTTTACACTATATGACAGCTTAGAAAGAGGACTGGCCAGGGAGATGCAGCAGCACCTATGTATGCAGGGTATAATATTAAGGATAAACAAATGATTAACAGTCCTGGAACACACACAAAAAAAAAAATACTAGCACTTTGGGTGGCTCAGCTAAGCTGCCAGTGTACTTGAGTAATACCTTGAATTTTATCCTTTCTGCATCATCGAGTTATACAGACCCTGGAGTGTTAATATGAATCTAGGCTGTTTTACTTGGTAGACCAGATCTTGCACAGTCAACCAGCTAGAGCTTTTGCATGACCAGTTGAACTACTGAAACTGCTCCTAGCCAGGATGCTGGGAGTCATTTTTAAGATACTTCATGGTGAACAGGTGTTTCCCGTGCTTAAATGTCAGCATAGGTTTTTTTCATAGAATCAAATCAGAGTGGTTTGTGTTAGAAGGGACCTTAAAGGTCATCTAGTTCCAGCTCTCTGCCACGGGCAGGGACGCCCCCACCAGCCCAGGGTGCCCAAAACCCCATCCAACATGCCTTGAATACTGCCAGGGATCTAGGGGCAGCCACAGCTTCTCTGTGTGCCAGGACCTCACAGGGTATAATTTTTCCCCCATATCTAAGGAAGAACCTTATACCTAATAGGACTTCAGACTCTGCTATTAGAAGGAACCTAGAGACTGTATGATCCAAGGTACAAATGTCAGATATATAATATTTATAAGAGGCAGCAGAAAATGGTTTAGCCTCCCTATGTAAAATGACTTCTGAAGTGAATGGAAAGCTCCACAGTTCCCAGTGGCAGATGAGACAGCAGTTCCATACTACAGAATTTTGAATAAAATCCTTAAAACTAAAAGAAAGCCTTCCATTTCCTCCAGCCAGAACACAATGTTATAGCTGAGTGACATTCCAAGGGAGAATTCCCTTTAGAGAATGGGTGAGTACAAGCCATCATCTGAGGTTCCAGTGTGCAGTACAACAAAACATCTGTAAGACCACGTACCAAGATGCTTCCTACTGCATCTTGTGTCCCAAACCAAGAATATCAGGTCTACAGCCTCTTTCATTGTATTCTGCACTCAAGTAAAACCATAAGGTAGGGAAATCAAAACTGTAAGTGAAGATTAGATGGAAACACATAGAGCTAAGCTCCCTAAACAACCTACTCAAACATAGCAAGAGGCCTATTGCAACAACACCACTAGATCATGCCTGTGCAAAACGGTCCAATACTACACAGCTGCCACAAACTTTTTAGGAGCATTTTGAAATCTGAATATGCGTGTGATAACATGTGTTTTGAACGCTCCCAAGGAAGTTAAATCAGCATCTGAATTAATATTCACAGAAATATTTCATGACAATATGTGCAGATCGAATCCACTCTTCAAGTTTCCCATTCAGAGCCAAAAATCTACGTTTTGGGTAGTGGTGTCTGATTCAGATATTCATGAGTCCATATTTCTTCCAGAAATATAAAAGGGTTAAGATTTAAAATTCCATCTTGATTCACCCCTGTTAGCTACCCATCCTTATTGTTCAGTGGAAAATTACTTTGAATCCTGCAGCGCTCTGCCCTGTTCCTTAGAAGAATTTCTTCCATATCATATTTGCTGCATGCATGAAAAACATATTTATCACTCAAATGCATATATTTCCAATGGTCTCAAAGAACAGCGATTCAACCAGTGATTCAAATTTTCAGCGGCAGTAATATAACAGAGACTGTGAAAAAAAAACTCTAGAATTCTGCTTAAAGCAGAAATATGTGGAACAACTAAACACAAACAATCCTTTCCACAAGAAGCATGCAGAAAACTATTAGTGATAGAGAGAAATCTGCAGTGCATTTAGCTTAATTTATGAAGCTTGCCAAAATAATTAAAAGAAACCCCACAAACTTTTCAACCAAAGTGGAATCTTTTCACTTAATGAGTTAAAAGAACTACAAATGACTTGATGGATGGGAATTTTCAGTCCCTGGGCACGATAACCTATTAAGAATCTTGCCCACACAGTCTTTCACATGCATCAGTACTGTCTAGTCCTTGCTCAAAGCAGGGACCCTCTTCTTGTGTGTGTTACCAAATTCTAAGTATCACACTGTCGTCACCATGGTAACCAGTGGACCACCAAAAATTCAGAGAGCAAACAAACTGCGTACTCCTACTTGCCTCATTATGCACTGACAAAGATAATTTTTTCTTCCTACATTGTGATGGCATTGTGAGAAAGCTGATATGAAACACGGGCTCTGTCATGTCCAAAAGCTAAATAAATTCAAGACAACAACTGAGATCAGTCATCCCTCGTAGCAAGGGTTGCACTAGTTGACAGTGGAGATAGCATGATGTCTGGGAACACTGTAGTTGAGGCTAAGACACAAATAGCTTCTAAGAGGTTTTTAGCAACATTTGTAGACTTGATCTGAGAGTCCAGAACAATCAGGAGACAATCCTGACTGATTAGGCTATAGCACAGGTTACTCACTGGAGCTGTGGCATTCGTATGCTTTCTTCATTTGGCCCTTCATAGCTGCAGGCAGCATCTTTGAGGAGGCAATACAATATACATGCCAGAACTGCAGCTGACAGCTAAGGAGGAAATGTAAGGTGAAGTTACCATGCATGTACTGCAGGAAAAGCCTCTCCTACTAAATAGTCAACATTTATGCAAAACATTATAAAAATTCAATATATTAATTGATGACCTGTATAAGGAAATATAGTGCACAGTCTGCATGTTTGCTGACAACACAAAACTGTGAGGGGTGGCTGACATACCAGAAGGTTGTGCTGCCATTCAGCAAGACCTAGACAGGCTAGGAGTTTGGACAGGGAGATGTTTAACAAGACTTAACAAGGACAAGTGCAGGGTCTTCCATCTGGGGAAGGACAAACCCAGATACCAGTATAGGTTGGGGACTGGCCTGCTGGAGAGCAGTGCAAGTGAGAGGGACCTGGGTGTGTCTGGTGAACAGTAGGATGATCATGAGCCAGCAATGTGCCCCTGTGTCCAAGAAGGCCAAGGTCATCCTGTGGTGTATTAGAAAGGCTGTCATTAGTAGGTTAAGAGAGTTCTTTCTCCCCCTCTACTCCGCTCTGGTGACACCACATCTGGAATAGTGTCCAGTTCTGGACCCCTCAGTTGAAGAACAACATAGAACTCCTTGAAAGAGCCCAGCGCAGGGTCACCATGATGATGGAATGGAACACCTTCCTTCTGATGAAGGGCTCTTCAGCTTGGAGAAGAGGAGACTGAGGGGTGATTTTATTAATGTTTACAAATATGTAAAAGGTAAGTGTTAGGAGGATGGAGCCAGGCTCTTTTCAGTGATAGCTAGTGGTAGAACAAGAGGCAATGGGTCAAAGTTGGAGCAAAAAACATTCCATGTGAATGTAAGGAGAAACTTTTTCACTGTGAGGGTGACAGCACTGGAACGGGCTGCGCAGGGAGGTTGTGGAGTCTCCTTCTCTGGAGACGTTCAAGACCAATCTGGACATGTTCCTGTGTGATTTAGCCTAGGTGATCCTGGTCAGGTGGGGGTGGACTAGATGATCTTTGACGGTCCTTTAGAACTCCAAACGTTCTGTGATAATGCTCATGAATGGTCTCAAGGCAGCTGCCACCCGTGAGTCTCTGCTGTCTCTCTGGGGATCAGACCTTCAAATCAGTTCACTCTTGAGGACTTAGTAACACATCAGCGTTGACTGTAGCACTATGTAAGCATGTACACTTTTGCCTACTGTCCACAGCTAAAGGACATACTTGCCAACCAACCAGCTCTGCCAAGATATAGCTGTATCCTGGCCTAGAGACCAGTAATGATGCCTGAGTGTAGCAAATAGAGTAAAGCTCTTATCTACAGCTCTAAATCCATTTATATCCTCGCTTGCACATGACTTATGTTGGTTTCAGTGGGTGGCAATTCTACTTCTCTGACAGTATTTTATAATAAGAGATCTATCTAAAGTAAAGAGGGAAATACATTCTGATTGCAACAGTGCACTCAGAATGGAAACAGGTTTCCAGCTGAAGACATTCTTGTGGATGTATTTTATTGGTTTGATAGAGCATCAGCAGTAAAAAATGAATATGTGGAATTTATCAATTAACTGACATCAGCCTAATAAAAATCTTCAGCATCTCATGACAGTCTGCAGCAGCTGCCTCCACCTGCAGTGCTGTTGTATGCACTCTGCTAGTTATGCACTAGCTCTTTTCAAGCAATCTCTTTTTGTGACTGTAAATATTTTTATTCTCTATTCTTACGTGCAAAGGATTTTAAGTGAGCAAGAGAAAACATGCCAAGATGTACTTGTGTTATATTTCTATTTTTATGGCTTTCCCTTTTAATGCCAAAGTACCGTGCATTTATTTGGTTTGACCCAATTAAGCAATACATGAAAACCTACTTCACTAAAGTTCACTGATGCCAGCCACTGCTGCAAATGACAAACACAAGGACTTATTGGGTTACTGCTGCACATTGAAATGTAATCAAATGCTGAAATTTGAAAACACACAATGAAAAATGCAGCTGTCTTCCCAAAAGAACTTATGCTGGTAAGGATTTGCATTGCAATCCTCTAAATACAAGCACAACATATTCACTGGAGAAATTGTAAAAGGTAACGAGCTAAGTTACATAAGAAAAATCACTTCTTATACAATGAGGATACCATCCTAATGCACTGTTTAAAAGCCTTGGAAAAGGTATCTTAAAATAATGATGGTCTAGTAGAAATTTGCAGAAACAATGCAATCTGTAACACCAGGACTTAAACACAACATGATTACACCCAGTCTGATCATCGGCATTGTTGTCTAAGGGCACCAATGAGAAAACTTTGTAGCTAGGAACTTGTTCTTGAAAAGCCATTGTCCCTTTCCCATCTCCTTTCCACCATTTCTTACTAGTAGACTGGCAAACAGAAAGGAGATTGATGTCACAAACATCCTTCTGCATAATTCATAGGTGACGTAAGGCTTATGCTCAACAAACTGCAGTTGTAAAACTGAAGCTTCAATATGGAAAACAGCTTACTTTCACCAAAAAAAAAAACCCCAAAAACACCCTCCTCTAGTTCTCCTGCCCTGTGCCAGCCCATGCAAAGCTCCATGCTCCTCTTTAATTTAGTTCGGTCCCTTTACTCTAAGTTCCAAAGACTGTGCCAGGAATGAATGTGTTTGGTGACATGAGACACAGTAAAGTTGCCACCATAGAACATACTGAAAAACACTAAAAAGGAGGAAATTTGGCTTGAAATAACACTACTGCAAGACAACCCCTCCAAATAGCAGTAACAACTACTTTAGTCTTTAACTACTCTTGCGCTAGAGACAAGCACAAATATCCCTCCTTAAGGGCAACAGAAAACACCCTGCTATGTGAGCACAGTGGTGGTATTTCCCTTGACACTCCTCTCTCTGCTTGGCCAGTGTGAAGCATACAGTCAAAAGATAAAGAGCCTGGGATGACAGAGTCAACATGCAAGAGCTGAAGTGTACCACAAAGAACTGCATCTACCAATACAGCAGACAATTCCAAATGAACTTTCGTATTTAAACATACTCACAATTTGAGTACCCACGGCAGCATAAAATAGTTATCGTCAAAGGAATGAGCTGGATACTTTGCCCAGTGCAGGAGAAACATGTCATTAAGAAGCATAGTTAGCTAATCTTTCCCTTCAAAACACTTAATAGTAAACGGTTTAAGTAAAACTTTGGCTCCTCTCTTCCGCTTCACTTTAATTTCTTTGTAGGAAGCATGAATCACACAAGATATAACCACCACCACAGCTGGAGGTGTAGCTCTTGGCTTTCCAACTAGCAGCACAGAAAGTAATGATAAGAATATTGGCACAGGATACAAGCAGGCTTTTGGGACTATGACTATCCAAACTTGAAATGGGATTAGTGCCTGCCTAGTCTGTTCTGCTCTCCATTGTGTATCTGTGGATTCATCACTTCTGAGACTATCCCCATTATCCAGCTGCTCCTGTTATTGATGACAGAGTGGAAGTCAATTGAAAGGAGTGTCTCAGAAGCCCTTCACAAATCAGTGGGGCTCTCTCAGGGGATACAACAGCATTATTGTTACAAAGCACCAGGGATGTGCTCAGTGCTTTCATTCCCCAAAGGGCTTAGTCATATAGGATTGCAGCTAAGGAGAGCACTGAGCTAGTTTAGAACTGCTGAGTATACCCCTTTGCTAATGGTGACTCGGTGAAGAGGAAATAGCTGCTATCTGTTGGTCAGCTGCAATGCTGTGGCCCACAGACAGTTGTAGATGACCAGACAGGTCACCTTTCTTTCAAAAAATTCCTCAGATGCTCATCCCAGCTGCTGTTTCTTTCCATGCTCCTGTTAATTTCTGCTTTTCAAAGCAGCTCTAAAGATTGTTGAAAGAGCCACAGCTCTTGGACAGCAGTGAGAGTACCCAAAAGCCCCAGAAAAGGCTCACCACCCACAGCACCTGTGCTCTTGGGGTCCCAAGGAAGGGTCCTGACAGGATATGGTCAGATCATGTGGTCCATGACAGTATACGACCTTGCAGGGGAGGCATCCTGGTAAAATGATGTGTTGCTGGATATGCAGGAGAAATTTCTGATCAGCTTGTAGGGTTTTTAAGTATTAGCATCTAGGGAATTTTACTTCTGAGCCAAGTTTGGTCTGACTATGTTTTTGTAACTTTTCCTTGTAATGTCCAAGTACCATGCATTTATTTGGTTTGACCTCATTACGAGATGAAAACTTTCCAGGGTCAGACTAATTTTGAACTAGTAAGGAATTGCAAAGAGATTTCTACATCTCTGAAAACATTAAAATCTTATATTGGATGTTGTCATCAAAGCAAAATCAGAATCTCTGAACAGTATTACCCATTTTTCCATCTTTATTTCTCTTTGTACTGGCATTCGCAGTAGTAAATGCACAACAATATTATAACCCTGTCTTCAGCTGATAATGAACAATCCACTAGATAGATTATATATATACACAGCTGTCACTTTGCTTCTAGGATCCATGGCATATATTGAAAGGACATTACAGGAATTCAGAATTGTGAGTTTGATATATGTAAATGTTTTTAAAGTTCTACTGACAATGAAAATTCATTCTGGGAGTTATACATCACTAGACTCATGTCAGAGAGCATGATACTAACTTTCAGTCATTTTGGCATGCTGTTCTAGTGATGCAGCAAAGAACTTGGTAAGCATATAGCAGCTTTTAATTTCATTTACAACAGGTCCCTTGACACAACAGCAAGCTGAGCACATCCCAGTTAAAAATAGCATACAGAAATTCATTTCCCAGTTACTTTGGTAACATACAGGAGTACTAAAGAACAGGTTTCCCGATTCTGATCTGGAATAGATGTATTAATCAATTTCAATAGAAACAATGTTTGGAAAAACTCAAAATCGCATATCTGTGATCTACTCTAAGATTTATTACAAACTTGAAACTTCACTACTTCAACTTTATCCCACAGCATATCTTGGTATTCATCTCTGGTGTAACCCTGACAGTTGCACAAATTTGATTGACTTGTCTTCAAGTGGCAGTTAAATCAAAATTCACTAATTTCTTCATAATAAAAGTCAGTAACTTCAGTCAGTCTTTGCATTGTTCAAAATCATACTGACCAATTACATGGAAGTACTTCGTCTAGTGCTGATTATATCTTTGTGCCTCCATTATGCAAAGTAGTCATCAATACAATAGTCATCAGCCACAGGCTTTCCTGATCCCCAAACCTCTCTTGAAGAGTGTTGGGCAATTACCCACCTATCAAGCTTGCATTGTCTAACAGTAAAGCACAACTTTCACTAGGAAAAAAAAAAAAAATTATAAAAACATCATTGCCTGGACCAGAGTCACATCTTTCAATAAATCCCCATGATGAATGAATAACTAAACAAGAAGTGAAACTGCTCTTTCCAGCTCCCAGCGTGCCTTGGGACAACAGCACACACCAGTCTACAGCTCAGGGTAAGCAGTAGGAATAAGAAAGGTTTTCCTCTTCAAGTACCATCAACCTCATGGGAAGAGCTTTAGAGACTCAGATGCACAATGAAAACAGCTCAGTTTTACACTAAGAGTTACACTTACAAAATCCTAACATAAAACTGAAAGACGCTTTGGTAAGACAGGGATGTGTTATGTGCACTCAAAAATCACTGTTCAGGAAACCAAGGACAACCCCAAACAGAGTCTGAGTTTCAATGAGTTCTTTGGCAAAAATTCAGTAAATTTGACCTAGGACTAAACCCATTAGTGGTCTAGTTTCACACACACTACATACAGAGACAAAATTAGCGCAGTTGCTGACTTATAGAACTCCTATGGACACCTATCTTAAACATATAATATTGATAAAAGTATCATTAATAATATGGGATAGCAGAGTAAATCAGTTTCACTATATATAGGAACCTCTAAAACTTTTTTCCCTGCAGCTGGGTTAGAACTTCACTGACATTTAAATAAATTCAATTATAATTTTTTTAAATCTTGATGATTTTTCTTGCCTCTGTACTTGAAGAGTCCAGATAAACAAGGACTGAATGCTGAAATGCTCTGAGAAAAGCAACTGACATAAGATTTCCAGCCCCAGGTTGAAGAATGAAAGAGGCTGGAGCACCAGATTAACATCCAGAGGCCAATTCCCTGCCTCCCATGAACACAGCTCCACTGGCCAGAGAATTTGCCCCCCAGTACTGTGACTGGTGAGCTGAACTGAGTTCATTCACCCACAGCCTACTGCAGGAATGTCTTGATAGCACCTTGCTGTTGCTTTTGAAAGCTCACAGCTAAAAGTGAGATAAAAGACCACACCAGAAACCTTCACATTCTGGTTTAACTTCACAGACAAAGTTGCACTTCTAGCTACTACCTCTGTGATGTTATGTCCTCTCCTACAGCCCTTGCATATTAGCTGCCCTTTAAATGACTCATCCACTTCTCCATCTGGTAAGAACATCTCACACTTTTATTATTTGAGGATGGCCAATAAACTGCCCAAGTCATCATAATTTTTCACATGGTCTGGTCTTAATGTTTCAACACTCCAGTTTAGACATCATCCACTTGGAGGAGTTCTTTGCTCAGCAGCAAGAAGGAAAATAACTTGACTCCTTAATGGAAACGTCGAAAGCATCCCAACTACTAAAGGGTAATGAGACATGGCCCTGATTGATTGCCTAATAACCTTTATCTAGATACTAATGAATGTAATAAATTGTGGGATTTATTGGTAGCCCCTGCTCAGAAACCATCTTTTAAATACCTACTTGGAGAACACTAACTTGTGAGGTGACTTCCAGCTTCAGTTTCACTGGGGAAAAAAAAAACCAGCCTGAGCAATGTGTAGACTTAAACTGACAATCAGCTGAGACATTAAAGTGAAACTGTCTAAGGGAATAAATTATCATCAGTTTGAGTATCACTGGGGAATAGTTCAGGATTTGGAGGTCACAAGGGCTAGCCTGAACATTAATGTGATTTTGTTATAGTTATTTATTACAATATTTGATAATTCATTAGTACCGTAAAATCAAATCTCAGGCAGAAAAAAAAAAACTTTCTAGAATGTCAAAACCAATAGTAACATTTACAAAAACCTCAACTTGGGATACCAAATCCCAGCTCCAAAAGTCACAACTTCTTCAATACCGATTTCCAAAGATAGCTACATATCTAACAGAAATCAATTTTCTGATTATAAGACTTTATATCTGAAGTGCTTTCAAATTGACTTACGTTTCCCAGATTTGAGAAGCAGAACATTCAGACTCACTGACTTTTGTGCACCAAAACCTTTTGTTCACTTACCTCTTGGATTTCTGTTCTGAAAGAGCCACCTGCTTTAGCAGGGGCATTGGACTAGGATTGATCTCCAGAGGTCCTACCATTCTGCAATTCCATGAAAAGGGAATAAGATCTGGGATAAAAGCAGGGTAACCTACAAAAAAAAAAATCTGTTTAGATTTCCAGTTCTCATTAGAGGTCAGAAACTGAATTCTTACCATTTTTGTGTTACTTGGCATCTCCAAGTCTATTTTGTTCCCCCACTTGCAGCTCATTTTTAAGGGGCTTTTATAGCTAGGGGAAAAATCCTTCATACAGCCTGATTTATGCATTTCTCCAGTTCAGGTAATACAGTCATCACACACGGGCCAGGAATGTACAGTGTGCTCCAGCCCTTTCCCCTCCAGCCCAAGGACACAGGCCATGCCAGAGGAGCACCTGGCAGCTCCCTCAGGCAACGGGCACTGCTCCAGTCTCATTAAGAAAGCCAGTGGGTAGGATGAATCCAGCAGGATAAAACTGGGTCTAAAATGCTTGGGGGTTGACTAATGGTAGCAGAGCACCCCACAGTGAGACAAAGCACAGCCCATAGCTCTTGACACATATGCTAAGAGCAAGCATTAGCCCACAATTGCCATGAATAGACTCTGTATTTGGGGAACAGGTTTAACATCAGTTACTCCCAAAAGAAACCAGAAAACATTTTCAGGATGTTCATTGCAAAACCATTTCTTTCCTGCTCTTTACAAATCTGAGAAGTCCTAAGAAAGGACTTAAGATCTCATATGGAAGCAAGAACAGTAACATCAGTAAAGTCTATTTACAGCAGCACTTATGAATCATAAGTGCCTCATGCCCATTTTGATTGTACAAATATGAATAACCTTTTACTTCTCTTATGCTAGCGTTGCTTGCCACCCAAAAATCGATGTCAGTACAAAAGAAAGTTTCCAATGTTGCCTCCATTTTAATATTCCAATGTTGGTTTTCCAACTTTGAGAAGGATTCAGTACAAATCAGTAGTATCTTTGTGGCATTATCAATGTCCATAACTATAAATATTCACAGAAACAGTAAAAGAAAGAGTTTTGCTTTTCCAAAGACAACTTATCTTGTAGAATTTACTGATCTGTTCCACAGACCATCTAGTTTTTATTTGTTGAGAGAGAACTTTTAACTCTTACCAGGTGATGGTCTCTCCAGTGTTAGGAAGAACAATAATTCCAATGCTTTGTGTGGTATTAACAATGTCTGCTCAAGACTGCAGAGAAAGCTGCAATTGCTCTGTAGTGCTGATTTATAAACGAAGTACAGTCCTGCAGTCTCCCCAGAAAGCATTTCTCAATGTGCAGCACTGATGGTCTTTTAGAAACACCTCTGTTTGTATCCTGGTTTTCCTGGTCCTAAAAACTAATCCTGGACTCAGATGCTGCCACTGCACCATTACAGTATCTGCTACATGAAAAATCACAGATGCACCTTCAAGACAGGTCTCACAGGTGTAGCTGGGACTGGCACTATGGAGAAACCCCAAAGATAGCTAGTCTCAGCAAAGTTACAGAGGAGACCTTGCTTCAGAAGGCAAAGCTCATTTATCACATCTTTGAGCAAGCTGTACCCAAAGGTCCAATTTTTTTCCAATTTCCTTCTTCTTTTGAAACCTTGAATAGCATATAATCTTTGCAAGTCCTGTAAAGTCAAAAATGTTTCCAAGAAGGAGTCTCAGATACTGGTTTGAGTGAATAACATTACTAATGGTTTGGGTTTTTTTTTAATCCCACATTAACAGCTATTTCTGGAATTGGAAACCTTGAGGTTTTGACAGGTTTATTTTCTGGAGGCATGCATAATGTACAAATTAAATATAAAAATTATTTTTAAAAATTCAGAGGTAAAAATAGAGCTACGGTTCAATTAATTTTTAAGATCTAAATTCTGTCCTCTCATTACTATGTAATTCCAAATTGCAAAATGATCTTGTTTAATATTTTTCTTACTATGCAAAGGAGGGAGGAATAAGAAACAAATTTTGTTGTTTATGGCACCTAAACGCATGGTCCTCCTTCTAAACACAGAACATAAACATAAATGTACCATACACTATGACTTCAATTATATTATAGCTCTGTCAAACAGAGCTTTAAAACAGCAATACTGTACCAGAACATGCTCTAAATCAACACATAACCCTACCAGCACAAATACTATTTTCTTCACCTTCACTTATCCTGTTTGTTAATCTTGTCCACTATACTCAAACTATATTTCACTATATCACTTTCCAAGCTGAGGAGTTTGCTTTTTGATATTTACTGTAAATTCACTGTCCAGGAAATTAAAATGCTCATAGAAAACATAACAAAAAAAAAGGCATTGTATTAACTACTTAGACATCCAATCAACATTTAGCAGAGGACATAATGACTTTATTTTCACTTTGCAGAAACAGAGCCACTAAAATTCTCTGCATATCTATTAATTAATGCTTTCTGTGAATGAAAGGATTAAAGGAAGCTATCCTGGTTTACATACTAAACTGAGATTCAGTCTTCCTGCCTTATCATCTCTAAAATGAGTGATTTAACCTTAATGGCAACTATTAAGTATTAGGAAAGCATTACTGCAACAAGGGAGATACACACGGGTGCCACCAGTTCAGCAACAGTATGTGCCCTGTATAAATAATGGGCTCAGAGACAGATTCATCAAAGGAAGAACAGGAAGATGCCTTGAAAGGGAGAGAGGGAAAATGAATTCGGTGAATCATGTAAGTGGCAGCCTACATCTTGAGGGAACAGTTCTACATACTGTAATTATGAAGGCGTTACATGCAGACTTTCATCAGGAAACGTTGAAGAGGAAAAAAGGGCTTAGCAAAGGCACAAGTTGGTGGGTTCTCTGCCTGGGTGGTTCCTGTTCAGGGCACAGGAACACTTTCAAACCAGGCTGGGCTGGGCCCCAGCAGGACTGAATTCAACAGTCTCTTCTGCAAGGCACATCTGGGAGCAGGAGAAAATACAAGACTATAGATGTGGTTTATAAGGGTCATTTTCTTGCCACACAGCTCCAGTAGATCACAGGTCCAAACCGCACCAGCCAGTCCTTTGCATGATTTAAAGGGACACTTTTTCAGCTTCTTTTCAACTCAAGTGCAGAGCACAGTAAAGCATTTGCATTTATAGAGTAAAACCCACTGGGAAAAAAAGTGGAGGGGTGGAAAAGCACAGAAGATGTGATCTCAAGAACATCCCATGGGACTGATTCCTTCATAGCCCAGACTAGTTACCAAAGTCCACCACCCCCCTCTCTTTTTCAGCAGGCCCAGGCGTATTTCTGGTGTAAATGCATGTGCACAGCAACTGTGTGGCACAGTCTGCACTCACAGCCAGGTCCCACCTGGAACAAGAATCTGAAATTCACTGAAATCTCCCCAGTTTATAAGTATCCTACGTCTACTCATATTGATCAAGTTATTTGAAAGCTTAAGAGCCACTAGAAGACAGACACATGCAATACTATCATACCACTAATTGTATCATATGAACAGCAAACTATGCAGAGCAAATCCTCACTACAGCTTTCATGGCTGATAATTTGTAAGCAACTCACAGACTGAGTTGTAATTACACGTGGCATTCACTGCATAATTTCAAATTAATGAACATGTTCACGAGTGTTTAAAGCCCTTTCACAGATCAGCTGCACACAGAAAGCACTTCTGAAGCACCATAAGAACTTTGGGGAAATGGGCTTTCACTGTAACTGGTGGTTTACAGTTTACATTCTTACTGATGCTTTAGTAAATTAGAAGACTGGCATTTTCTCGGCCAGATTAAGATTATACATTACGTTGGGTTAACAGAGAGTATAAATGAAGCTCATGCTATTAAATCAATAGAACACATGTTAGATATGTTTAGCATCTAACTCACTAGTGTGGCAATCTTAGGCAGAGTCACAGCTCTACAGAGAAAAACATTTACAACCTACCCCCCACAAACCCTGTTTAAGCAGCACCAACAGTTCTAGGAAACTACATTCCATTTTGCCATAACACTTTCAGACAACAGAGCTGAAAATGAGCTGGGACAAAACCGATTACCAATGAAGTCTAAATAGTATTGTAGGAACAGTCTTTACCCTTGCAGCCATCTTAGATTCTTTACTGGAGTAGAAAATTAAATTCACAAGATATATCGCAACATCGTGTCACTACCAAGCAATTTCATCCTGCTATTTGGCTGGGAGACTATGCCCCATGCTGTTAGATAAGCACTTGGTTAAAGAAATTCAATAATACATAGTTTCTGGAATTGATTATGGTGAAACGCTGCACAAGGAGCTCAACAAGAAAAACTCAAGCCACTGCAGCTGGTGCCAAGACAGAAGATGGAAGCTCCCTCTAATGCTTCCTTCTCTCTCGCCTCCAGCTACCCATGGGAAAGTAAGAGCAACTTGAGATCTTAAAAGAACCCTGAAGCACTTTTAAAGCTCTTCAGGTGTTTCCAGAGGCCACTTCTTCAAATTATGATGCAGAGGTAGGCAGGATTAGAAAGGATCTTCTAAGTAATTAATTTCCTGACTGCGAAGGAACAATAAAAGTGCATGCAAATTCACAGATCATGAGACATCAGCAAGTAGTTCTTAAGAATCACAAGAGACGAAATGGGATGACCTACATTTTTAATCTAACTTCTTCATGTTCATCCTGGAAAATTCCCATGCAATAAATTTTAAGGCTCTGCCCAGTTTTTAATTGCTGATAGTTCATGCTAGCCTGCACTCACTGTACACTTAAGTCTAACAGATCATAGATATTTTCCACAGGTAAAGCAGTGGTTGCTGGAACCACAAGTGCAGAAGCTTAAATTTTAAAACATACATCTTTTGCTTTAATGTAAGTATCCCCTTTTTGTGCAAAATAGATCTGTGAAATATAGCTGACCTCATTTTTACTAAACATCAGTGGGATGCCTACTCAGTTTGATCTGTTGACACAGATTTGAATTAAAAAACATGTAGATTTATAATATCTGGACTTAAAGGCAACTGTTTATTGTTACTGCCACACAGATGGCAATAGACTGCCAAGAGAAGAATACATTACCTTGTAAACAACATAACAGAAAAGTATTTTTAAATTTAGAGAAGACAGTATTTAAGATATATCAGGTGAATTTATTGCCAAGTAAATGTGCAAGCTTAGCACAATATGACTAAAAATTAAATATTCTGCCATTATGTGTTTAACTTTGTCACCTAAAACTGATTTAGCCAATACTTTCAAATGCAACATTCTGCCCATCCTCACTTTTAATATACTTTATGCATAAGCATACCTTGCCCCAGGTTTCACAGGAATCACAAGCTGATCCACTGCTATCCCAGATGGCTACAAAGGGCTGACACAAAACCCTGATTCTGTTGGAGCATATTGCTAGATCTGGCCTAAGTTTACATTACAAGTAGATTGGAGAACTGCTATACAAATCAGTGACAGAAAAAGTAAACAGCAACAGAAGTTCCACTTCTAAAAATACTCATAAAGGAAAAGTCCCGTGAGATAGCAAGAAATTTTGCATGCTTTCTTGAATTTTTCTTTTAAGCTGTTTACCCATCCCAGGCTAGAAGAAGATATTCAAGCCCTCCAAAAAACCCACAAATTATTCAAGATGACAGCACTGTGCCAACTGAGCTGAAATTTCTCCCAAGGAGAGGGAAATGGAGCAGCAGCATACCAGGCTGACCTGATAATGCAGATGGGAGAGCTCTTGCCCTCTTCCTGACACGACAGGTATACTACTAGGAATGCTACCAAGGTAAAGAAAGAGGTTGCATCCATGCTTCCTTCCAAAACCTGCTCTTGAGACTCAAGAGAAATGTTTCCAAGGCCTGATGAGGCTTAAATGTTAGAGAAGTTTGGATATATCCACAAATAACCACTGACCCGCAGGCTGGAGAACCAGATCTTTTAGAATTAAGACCCAAGCAATACTGGCATGCTGCCAGTTGGTAACCTTTCAATATCACAGAAACAGCACAGAGGAAACAAGCAATCATCTTTTCCACAAAAAGTTCTCCTGCAAGCTATAATTTTGATATGAAAAAAGATACACACTTTTGGAAGCCAGGAAGAAGGCAGAAAACCTATTACACGGATGCCATGATAACTGTTCTCCAGGCATTTGGTAAACACATTCCCAAGAACACTTATCATCATCTTTTTCCTTTTCATTTTACTGATCTTACAGTGTGCAGCAAAGGAAACACCTGTGAAAACAAATGCAAGAGTGATTGCACATTCAGTCAAATGAAGTTACATTTTGCTATGCTGCAAAATCAACAATGACAAAAATTTAAAGCAGGAGGTCAATGAGTGACAGCACCTGTTGTTTGATTGGAGAACAGTGGCCTGTGTCAAATGGCAGAGACCAAGAGGTGACCACATCCTACAAAGTTACCATGTAATTTAGCAAGTTTGAGGATTTTCTTGAACATATTTGTTTAAATATGCCCTAAATCCACCTTCACTTATTTTCCTGTGCAATTTACAGTTCCCCCCGTCTTCTTCAAATCACCCCCTAATGACCATTTGTTGGTGATGATGAAGAGATGGCTTTGTAGCATCCCTTATCTGTGGGTATGGTGCCAGCTGGTTCTCTGTCCACGCTCTTAAGCAAGCCCTTGACACATCAAGATGAAGATCTGAAGAAAGAAAGCTTGATACGTTAATCTTCCTATAGTACCCCTCAGCTCAGGGACAGGAAAGCACTGGATCATATTGGCAAAACTGTATACTAGATATGCAGCAACTAACCAAAGAGGAAACTAATTTTGCAAAGGTCATAACCAATTCTATCATGTCTCCCTAGATTAACTGACAGTATTTGTGCAAACTCTGATTATAAATCCTACCTTCCTCTTGAAGTAAATCACAACTACATGTAAAATTTCCTGTGTTTTATCAGGAAGACAAAG
This sequence comes from Heliornis fulica, assembly GCA_013399135.1. Lineage (NCBI taxonomy): Eukaryota > Metazoa > Chordata > Aves > Gruiformes > Heliornithidae > Heliornis > Heliornis fulica. The sequence continues at coordinate 515,429 of VXBZ01006545.1, forward strand.
ACAAAAGTTGAGCAGTATCTGAACAATTTTTCTAAGTAAGAATATCTGTGCATATACATCTGTTCTTCCATCCTTCTTTAATTTTTTACACCTATAAAGCAAGTCCTTTGCAAGTCTCTTTTCGCTTTGCATTAGCTGAATTCAATTCTAAGTGCTAACTGAGAAGTCTCATAGTCTCTCAGCTCATTAGTGAAACATGCACCAAAAGAGTTAAGTAGGCAACTGACATTTTATCACTTTGTACCTTTAAGCTTATTTTAATGAGAACAGATCCATTTTTTTCAGTAAATTCATAAATAACTTTCCTTATAATAAATTGCCTCTCCATGAAATTTTAAGATGGATTTGAATTTGCCAGGAGAAGGATGATTTCCTTTGTAATTAACTAATGTATCAAAAGGGATCATTTATATCTGTGGTCAACGTCAGTCAAAATAGTTACAGGGCAGCGTGGCAGAGCATGACTAATGAGCACGATGGAATCAAAACTGACAGACAGAATAGTCATAACTTTAATTTGCATCTTGACTTTCACATTTGAACTGGACAGCGTATCAAAGTGATATGATTTGTAGACAAGCTATAAGCTGTATGTAAGTCAATGTCAAATCTGAAACATGTGGCTGGGCACCCCTCTATTCAGAAAGCAGCTGGAGAATTGAGCACCGATTCTCATAGTTTCTTTAGGTGCCCATCTGAACAGAAAGGCACCAGGACCTATCCCACTTCCATGAGCAGATTTTCTAAAATGTTATGTTTCTCTTGAGTGCCCCTGAAAATGGAACTATTGATTACATAATATACTAAAGTGATGGGTGCTCTATAAATACCTAAGATCGAAAGCATTTGTACCCTGCTTATCCTGGACAACAACAGTCTGCAACTCCAGTCTAAATATTGACTCTTCTTAGCTCCTCTGCCTAACCCAATTTGTTCCAGCCCAGCAACTTTCTTACTCAGTCTCCATATAACTACTCTCAAAGGAAGGCTGCCCAAGCATCTGTCACTTATTCTTATGGAAGTTCTAGCAACTCTTTCCAGTGTCTCCTAATCCTTCTACAAATGGTTATAAAAAAATTGTGTTATCTCTTGGAAAAGGAACATTGCCATGTTCACTCAATTCTCTTTCTCCAGTTGAAGGAGGTTTTGTTCAAACATGTGGTCAACACTGTAGAGGAAATCAATCAGGCTTCATCTGCCTTTACAATGTTTCAATATCAAATGCTCTTAATCATATCTTAGTGTGGATAGGATGACTACACAATCACAAAGCTACATCTATGTCACACAGGCACACAATGATCAGAGGAGAACAAGGTGCTCCTCAAAACCACTGTTGTGTTTTTGTTTTGTTTTAATTATGACTATTACACTAGGCATATATTCATTATCAAGCAGTACATAATAATAGCATAATATTTATAAAGCAAAAAGATGCTGAGGTCTTGTTAACCATAATCATTAGCCTATTCCAGGGTGTTTCTTCCAGTTCAGTCTAGTTGTACTCTGGTCCCATGGACTGAAAGCCCACTTGAACCTGAAGTACTTCAGCAGGTCTCTGGAATATATGTTCCAGTTTTATTTCCTTTAGCAGGGATCCACTTCATGTGCTTTGAGACTACTCTCTGATGCCAATCCGAGTAGGTATACAGGGGTCATGAGTAGACTGGCTTGAAAACACACTCCTGATCCAAAATAAAACCAACAATGTAGGTACACTACCCATCTGCTTCTTACCCAAAGATACCATCAGAAGAGGAAGATGGACCCAATCTCACCTTCCTACACATCCCTGAACTCAGCAAATGCCAAAAGGTTCAAGAGCTGGCTCCCATGTTAAGATGCTTTCTGGAACACAGTAAGATGTGTGACAACTCCTTTGTCCAACAAACAGAAGCAAGGCACACAGTAGTGTTCATCCAGACTCTGACCAGCAGTTTCATCTCCCCAGCTTAGCATGAAGTCATTTATCCAGCTTTAATAAACAAACAGCTTTATCACTCCTGGTTGCCCAGAGAGCTGCAGATCCAGTATCATGGGAAGTATAATGGCCAAAGTGGTGGGGTCACATAAAATGGTAGGAAAACAAGACGTCAAATATGGTCCCATGTTTAAATCAGACCAAATAAATTTAAAGGCCAAATTACACGAGTAAACTCTACTGCACTGCTCTGGATTCTAACACCATGGAAAAGGATTCTAAATTAATACAAATGTTGTAAAAAAGTCAATTCTTTATAGTTTTGCCTCTAATACATATTACCCTTTATCCAACCTTCCCCCCTCACTTCTGGTCTTTCAGTCATGGCAGGATGTGGCCTGATCACAGTCAGTATTACTAACAAAATGTGTGACACCATCCAAAGCTGAGTAATGTCTTACTGGCATAGAAGTTGTTTTTAGGACCACATGGTGTTAGGCCTGGCCTACACGCAGCTATAGAAGCTGGACAGAGATGTTCAGAGCTTTACATGCCATATGGAATGAGCAAAAAATAACCAGGAAGCACACAAAAGGGCTAGAAATACTGCCAATATTTGGAGAAGGCATTCCCTCAAGTTTGAGGCATGCAGCAAGGGAAAATGCTTTTTTGAATCAAGGCCTTTTGCATTATATAGGCTCATTTTTGCAAGGGCTCATTTTGGCTCTGCTTGCCTTTGAGGTAAAATTTTGGTTATCAGCTGCCACTTTATGTTTAGAAAGCAATCATTCAAATATGATTTCTACACAGAGATAACAAAACTCACCCAATGTGAGAGTTAAATAAGGTCTGTGATGCAAGAATTCCACTTTGTCAATGTCAAGAGACTGCCCTTAATATTAAAGCAAGGATTTACTCCTAATGACAGCAGCATGTGTACATGCCAACATGCCGTATTTACGAAGCTATTTTACAAATATCCTCAATGATTCCAAGCTGGGTGCAACCTAATAGAAATGTATTCTAAAATCTACATCTTAAATCATCCTTCTGAAGGTCATGTTTTTCCACCTCATTGTGTTTGAGTCAGCTCCTTGTTGATGGCCATATTTCCCGAGACACAGTGTCATAGAGGGAAATGAGGGGAACATTATGGTCTATAGTCAGAGGGGGTTTTTTTGTTTGTTTTAGGGGTTTAGATGCTTTAACAGCTGCTTGGAGTCTCAAATAGAGCAAATAATAATAAAGATTGTAAGGAACATTAAAAAAAATACAACCAGATATAGTTGGTGCATTACTCCTCAGTAGAAGGCTTTTCACTTACCATTTTGGTAACTTGAAGACTAGTTCAACATCAAGCATTCTGCAACATTTTTGAGAGGAAGGATGTGTATCTGCTCTTTTTTTTCTTTTTTCATCTTTATGAGACTACGAAGAGACAAAGAAGAAGAAAGGATTTTAAGAAGAAAAGATTTTAAGTTCTTGTACTTAATGCTCATTTTAGGACACAGTACTTAAAATATTTTGTAGTTCAAAATCAAATACATGTCAACATTGGTTTAAGACATTTGGTATTTTCATTTGCAATGCCTGTATTTCTCACAGTTGATCTTTATTATGTATTTATTATCGTGTTCAAAGCTACGTGAGACATTCTCTAGAAGAACAAAAAGATGTGGATTTTTTTTCATTTCTTTTTGAGTTCCAAATAAAACAGTATGCTGCATTAAGGCAGATTCAAAACCTCTGGTAGTCAAATACTATTTATAAATTGCATAAAATAAAACTAATTGCAAATTATGCCGAATTAATACCTCTTATCTAAAACAGAAGTTTTCTAATTTTTAAAGTCAAAGCATTATTTTCCATGATTCCAGAAGATAGTATTTCTTTTGTTGTGTGTCAAATTTAAGCCTACATTTCATTCTAGTTGTTTTTTTTTCCTTAAACACCTTTTTGTGTATTTCAATCATTTTGCAAACCAAAGTATCAGCTGTGCATCCAGGTCAGATTGTATTCAATGCTACACAAACCCTGAAGTTGTCATATTTTCCGTAAGCAACAACATCTCACAAAACCGTAACTACACATGCATATGACTGATCACTAAATCAAATACAGTCCAATTTAATAAATTCAGACAGTAATTAATGCCACTTGCTTCCCTCTCCTCTGCACAATGCATCAAACTGCGTATCAAAAACATACTGTCAGAGTCAGGTCATCTGTGTCAAGAGTATCTGTTTCACTCGCTTTCTTTAAACTATATCTGAATCAAATAACACTTGAAAGCAACTGCTTGTTTAATATAATACCACACAACATGTAAACTCTGACCAAAACTGGCTCCTAAGAACTAAAACTATTTAGGCTAAATTTAGTCAAACACTACTTGCCTACAACACACCTAATGCTATATTTAGCAAATAAATTTGTCTACATATTTTTAAGTCTTGGCAATATTTCAAATCTTTGCAGCACAATAGATGTGTTTCATTTCATTATTTGACAGATTACTACCCCTTAAGCAAGCACAGGAGAAGCATATCTGAGAAATCTACCACACAAAGTAGGGTTTAAGTGACCTGACGGATTTTCTCCATATCTAGGTCTGATAGTTTAGCCCTACTCCACCAACAAATTGGTGACCTCTACTAACAGCAGACTGTTCATCCCAATGAAGTGAACTACTGAGCTCAACTGTTTCTGGTCTAATTTAGAGACAGCAGTGAACACAGTGAAGGTAGATTTCTACAGGAGGCTATTAAACACTGATATGAATCCAAACCTCAAGAGATATATTTAACACTACAGAATAGTTCTGTATTATTCTGTAGTATTCTGAAGATACTTTTACAGATCTTCTAGTTGTAACTGAGGTATCACTACAATGTATATAGATATAACCACATTAGCTTTAACACAACTATCTCATGTCATTATCATTAAGCAATTATTTGATCTTAATGCCAGGTTCCCTGGCATGTTTTGTGTGATTTGTATATTAAAGCATGGTCTTACTGCTTTGGGCAACCCAAGGCAGCTCAATGAAAGCTACCTCAGGCTTGTCACCTATGTGTACCCAGACATGTATGCCTCACACCTGCAGTGTAAGCAAACACAGTTCGGGTTTACGATCCTTTTCCTACAGATTTGTCAAACTTTTGCATCCCAGCAGAAAGTCATGCAGTACTCAATCACAGTACACCATTTTCACTGACCACAAGCTGCTGGTACAATACAGGAACCTACTAGGCCATGTTATATGTGAGACTGGACTAGGTGAAAAGTAGGATCTCAGCTGACCTTCAAGTTCACAAACATATTACTTTAAGTAATAGATCTGTTAATAATAAACTCATAATTCCAATGTTTTTTTGTACAGTTACAGAAGTTATTATCCCTTCACCATCTATGATTCATTTTGCTCTTTAATTCAATAATCTATTTTAAAATTCCACAAAAAGCCCTGCAATCATGAGCACCACAGGTAGACAACATTTTGAGTAGAAAACCACAACTTGTTATTGCTCTTAAATTTCCTACTTTCTCATTTCCAAAACTATCATAAGTATTTTAGAGAAAAATACCACCTAAAAATCCATAAACAAATAATGAGATTTTGCACTTATCTCCAAAGTAATTTTGCAATTGTATTGCTAAGCTCTTTAATTGTAATTGATTATGTCCAATTTTCCCTGAGAATTTAATCCTGGGATTCAGCTCAGTTACTCTATTCTGACCGACCTTGACTACATGCGATGCAACACTTGTTGTTGAAATTGAACAAAATTGTTTCCCTCTTTTGAATGTTTTGAAAGATTAAGTGTGAAATTACAGATTGAATATCAACCAGAGTAATACCAAGGTCATGCAATTTAAATCAGCTACATCTGAGCACTCAGGAAGTAATCGGGGAGCAGACACATTAAAGGCTTTTACTGTGTTTCCTTTAATCCACAAAGCACTTGACGTTTCTGAAGAAATGGAAAACAGCTCAGGGAAAGGAACACCAGCTCCACAAAGCTGCTAAGGAAATTCACTAGCCACAAACTGCCAAATACCCATAACACAGATGAAAAACTAGTTCAAGAAAGTTGACATCTATTATGCCCAAACTGCCAGTTTTAATTTCACTTAGCAACAGCCTGAGCAATAGCAACAGCAGAAACCTGAATTCCCAAGACAAACTAGTTCTCGTACCCAAGTGTACACAGGGTGCAGGGTAACCATGGCATTTAAGGGACTAACACAGAAGGAGAAACAGCCTCTACTGCAACACAGACATACTCTAGTCGCTAGTAAATTAACTAGCTGTGCCAGAGAAGCAGTGTGGTTACGGGAGCATGGATCCAAGCACAGGCTGCCACTTCACTCTACCTTATCAGGCTGTAAAGCTGAAATGTCTCAGGACAGGAGGCAGATGGCCAATCCATAATGCAAGGAAGTTCCTTACACTCTTACAAACCCTTCCGTGGATTTGCTACGCTTGCATGTCAGTAACTTTTTTGTAGTACAGCTGGCACCATATTTGTCTGTGTTTCCTTGCATGTTGAGTAAATCAAGATGGACTGCCTGTCACTCCCCAACCAATGCTGCCTAGACCTGAAGTCCTGTCCCCCCTACTCTGTTACCCACACACCTTTCAAGCGTCACCAGCAAAACAGAGGCACAAAATAAAGAATTCTCCAATGTGCTTCATCTTTCATTCACCTTCCCTGAACATTAACTCCTGCTTCCTGTGCCTGTTTCCTGCAGGATGCTGTCATGCTTTGTTTAGGGGAACTTTTTGAGGATCCTTGAGCAGTGGACTAGTGAGGCTTCCCAGTTGCCATGACAACTAGTTTACAAGTCACATTTTTAGTCAGAAAAGCACGTGCTATCTTTGGAGAGAAATCTAACCTGGCTGCACTTTGTCTTTTCTTTTTCCATTAAAAAAAAAAAAAAAAAAAAAACCTATATAGAGTGCCTAGTCATGCAGGGGTGTGAGCATAACTAGGCACTCTATATAGTTTTCAAGGGCAGCATGTCCACCCCTCACAGATTCACAGAATTGTAGGGGTTGGAAGGGACCTCGAGAGATCACAGAGTCCAACCCTTCTGCCAAAGCAGGTTCCCTAGAGCAGGTCACACAGGCTGATATCCAGACAGCTCTTGAATGTCTCCAGAGGAGACCACAACACCCCTGGGCAGCCTGTTCCAGTGCTCTGTTGCCCCCACATCACAATGTTCTTTCTCACAACAGTGCGGTCCAACTTGTGCCCACTGCCACTTGTCCTGTCCCCACAGGCCACTGAAAAGAGGTTGGCCATCTCCCTTTGTCTCCCACACTTCAAATATTTATAAACACTTATCAGATCCCCTCTCAGTCGTCTTTTCTCCAGGCTGAACAGACCCAGCTCACTCAGCCTTTTCCTCATAGGGGAGATGCTCTAGGCCCTTAATCATCTTTGTTACCTGTGCTGGACACTTTCCAGGAGATCCCTGTCTTTTTTGTGCCAGGGAGCCCAGAACTTGATCTCTCATACATGTCTCCACAGGATGGCAGCTGCCCCAAATCCCCAAGTTCTACCTCCATAAGGTTTAGTTGAATCTCTGTGTCATTCTCCAAGCTAACAAATTCAATGTGCTCAATGTTCAGGCAATACAGGGTAATACAATGCAGAGATATGCTCTGATTTCAAATAAAGCTCCCTGCATTACCTAGATCAATAAAATCAATACTAAATAGCATAACCATTTTGTGCATATTTCTGAAGTTTCATATTTTATCTATTTTACACAGATCAGGAATTTCCTATGAGGTTTGTTCTCACTTCTGATGCTTTCTGCTATTTGCCTCCTGTGTGATCAAAACTATAATGTAAAGCTGTTTGGTTACTAAACCTGATGCCAAAGAACATAAAACTGGAGAACTCCTTGCTTTAAATATCATTTGATAAGGATTGGTAAACCTTCTTAGAGTCAATACAAATAAAGTGCGGTACTCTAAAATTCCTTGGGTTTCTGCAGTTCTTTCAGCAAAGTCTTTTTCCATTTATTACTACTACAGAATTTCTTGTAACACACAGTTCCAACAGCATACATTCTGTCAGTGGCAAACATCATTACATATTTGCAAATAAATTGTTATTCTTAATGTCCTTAAAATGCTTCCACTGAAGCAATCATTCTGAAAACATAGGATATACTTTCAAATAATTAAAGACCACCGATACCTGCAGTTGATAGAATTATAAACGCCTGGGTTTGCATACCACCCAGCAGGTAAGTTAATACAAAAAGTCATAACTTTCAGCCACAGTGTTCATTATACAATATAGCATCTACAGCCTATTGTGAAATTCAAAGAAGTCTTAAGATTAGTGTAAAAAATCTGCATATTTGCAGATGCAAAGTATACTTGGTTTTATGTAACAATACAATATTTTTAAAGGGTTGTTTCTTCATTTTTATAAACTACTTGTAACTCTTTATTGTCACATTCTTGTGTTAGAGTTTATGAAATCCTAGTATTTTCATTCTTGATCTCTTCACCATGAGAAATATTCAATTTCTACAAAGGCACTTTAACTCCAATTTATGTAAAGTAGTTTCTGTTTACCAGTTGGTGTTCTTTTATTTTATATCATTTATACTCTAATTAGATTTTCTTCCCCTTTTAAACTGTATTTATTAATTCATCACAAGGATCATGGGCAGTTTTGAAAACCCCCTTAAGATAGACATAGGTTAATTATAATTACGGATGGGTGAACAAGTATCAGTATCAGCTAATTTTCTACCTACATCATGTTTGCTAAGAATTCAGATCTTACCAAGTTGCCTTGTACCTATGAAGTAAAAAAGCAGGAGCAGAAAGCTGGTGAGCTAAACATGAAGATCACTCATGAATAATAAAACCATGATCTGTCCTGCTTCCAGCTTTGGTAGTTCTTTGCAAGAATCAGAAATTTAAGACTTTATCCGTAATTAGAAAACCTGTTCATGGGTAATCCATGGAGCAAGCCAGCTACATTTATTGGCAGTCTGCAGATTTATCCTCCTCCCCATATCCCCAACTTCAGTAACTAGTAAACCACTTGACTTTCTTCTTCCCCTCCAGAGCACAACAGACTTTTAGGAAGTGCTATTTCCTTAATACTGTATAATTTCCTGATATTTAACAAAAGGATCAATACATGCTAAGTAGTCTCTCAACCCTCACTTTTAATAAAAGTATCCCCACTGACAAACTTATACTGGCAGATCCCATACCAGGCTTCCTTCCTCTCTAAAAACTAACATTTAACTCTGGCAAAACTGAAATTCGAGAAAAAACAAAGGATCTTTCTTTTCCCAGCTTCCCTATAGCAAAGAAACTAGAAACAGTGAAACTCCTTCCACTAAAATTGTCTGCCTTGTTTGTTCAACATCACAGCTATGTATTAAATAACTGAACTGCCATTAGGCTGGCTTAATATGAGTGTAACAGCTGAAATCAATGATAATAATTCCTGATTTCTAACAGGTAGCAGCCAGAGGGAAATTAACCTTGTAGCTGAGAACTGAAATGTAAATCTGATTTTCCAAAACTTTACACTTGATGAGCTGCCTTGGAGCCAAAACTTAGGTGGGTAAATCTACAGTGTTTCCATTGCAAATTCACACTGACATTAGCAGTAATGCACACAAAACATATGCATAAAAATTAATCAGGAATACAGATGTCATAAATGAAACTCCCTTGGAAATTTTATTAGACAAACCAATGAATGATTTTCCCAGTACTCTTCAATAAAGCAGTAATTTGGTATATATATTCCAAAAGATTTTCAGTGAAATGCCTGATAATCCTACAACATGCCATCTGTTCCAAAACATGTCAAGTACAATTTATTTCTTTGGTAAAATCCTTTGCTAACTCTAAAAACTTCTCACCATTCAACATATTCCAGATCAGCTGTGTTGGTATGGATGACTACAGAGAACTAGAAGGTAAGAAATCAACAAGATTAGTGAAACCTTCACCTTGGTTTATGGTCATTTAGTGAAAGGAACTGCTGCAATTCTTCTCTTTTACTGGTTCTCACATTTATAGATGGGTATGGCAGTTTTTCACATAAAAGGAATGGCCTTTTATGAAAGAATGAATAAAAGGACCTTTTCCTTCATAGTTGGGGAAAGGGAAAAAAAAAAAAGGATGAGGAGGATCTGGAATACTGTAAGAAAGACATTTGAAAATGTCTTTGAAATGGTCACCTCCTAGGAAGGTTGTTACATCCTTTAGTGAAACAGGCACACCATGCTGAACTACATGACTCAAAAGGCAGTACTTCAAAGTGCTACCTGCTACATTTGTAATAAAGACTACAGTCCTTTTAATTTGAAAGATGCTTCAGTGGGATCTATTTACAAGTGAAATTCTGTCAGCTAACAACAAATTTAGTAACATTGGGATGTGACAAATTTAATTTATGCAACTTAGAGAAAATTATTTACAACAGAATAAATTTGGACATTTCCCTTCAAACGTTTTCCCATCCAAATTCAATAGTTTTAATTCAAAACATTTTATCTGAAATGTTCAAAACTAAAATGTAATGTTTTCTTTTGCAATGCATTCCATTTATCAAATATCAATCTATTTTTATTTCTTATAAAGTTAAGAAGAAACATTTCAATTCGGCAGTATCCACATTTCACTTTTAAATTCAAAAATACTGAATGTCTTTGGGTTTAGTTCAACTCAAAATTGCATTTTCCCTATTTTGATTAATTACTGGTGACAAGTAAAGCTTAAGTATTCATTAGCCAAGTAACGTAAAACAAATCCAACAACACTATCTGCTGTCATTAGCTAAGACTATGTGTATAAGCTGAAATACTTACATGAATAAAGTTTTTTATTAAATACTTTGCTAAGATTAGGCTTTAAAATTTAAGTTAAAACCAAAGTAACTAAAATTGCATTTCTCCTTCAGTCTCTACTGCACCGGACAGAAACTATAGGCATTAAATTTCCTGATATTTGGCATCACAAACAAGAACATATATAAATTTACTAGGAACTATCAGCAACCATTTTTATACTTCAGCAAAAATACTCCATGTTGAAATAAAAGATCAAAACATATTAAACACATTTAATAATAAATAGGGGTTAAATAACTGCATCATTCTGAATGGCACAGATTAACATTGTATTGGCCTTCAGTGCATTTACTGTTAACGGCATTAGACAATGACACTAACGTAACCAGGCATGGCGGGCTGAGCTCACTCTAGAGACTGAAAAAAGTGTAATTGGGAGTACAGATTTTCAGCAGTACACCTTCTCAGTGTGAAAAGCCAACTGCATGCTCCATCACACTGACCTCTAGTAAAGAAAAGATTTGGAAGGCTTATGGGAATAATCCAAGGTCTGGTATTTAACTCCTCTAAACATTCTTGTTAAGCCATAACAGCCCTAAATAAATTCATGGTGGGATGCCCTGGTTTATAGCACCACTTCTTCATTTCCTTTGCCTTACTTTTCATCTCTGTTATCATTTTGTGCTCTGCTCTGAATATGTGAACATCAACAGATCTTTCTGCTGAGACATAACCAGGCAGCGACAGCACCAGGGAAGCCCAGTGTTTGTCCCCTGCCTGCATGTTCATGCAGGTACCTCACACAGCAGCAGTGAACACAGTACCTGTACGTTGTTTGTTCCCTCATGCTACGCTTTGGCCTAAGGCAGTAGAGCTTTCAACAGCATCTGCCTGAGCATTGAAAAATCATCCCCTTCATCGCGCTGGACCACCCTGGGGCTCGAGGACCTCAAGAAAGGCATATATCCAAAGAGTTACTTCTGCTTTGTTTTTTCCTACCAGTCTTCTCTGTTTTGGGGTTTTTTTTTTTTCCTTTTTTATGGCTTTTAGTAGCATAACCTTGAAGAGTCTCTTCATCTTCAAGCAAATTAAAAATATTTTTCACACCCAGTAAGCAAGATGTGACTCCATGCTATGTGTACTTAATGGAAGAAATATGCTTTACATGCTTCATTAAGTTATTTGTGAAATTGCATTAGTGCCATTCCATTAGTATACCTCTTTCAGCTACATCTGTGGCCTGTTTTTGACAGGCAAATTACCAGTTTCATAAGTCTATTTTGAGTTAGTAATGATCTTCTAATACATTGAAAAATATCCGTCTTAATAGCACTTGGAAAAGAAAATAATAATAATGTATTTTGCAATAACAGAAGCAAAATTATCTGCCACGGGGCAAAATAATTATCAGATTTCTTAAAACAAAAAATTAGGGGTTATTTTGTGTATTTTATTACAATTACAACTTTATAGAATACAGGAACATTAATCTTGAAATAGATGTCATAGTAAAGTCAATTTTGATTAGAATATGTGAAAGCATTTACTGCAATAAAATCTTTTAAGACACCTGAAAAATATTAAAATAAGAATGATATGGTGACTATGCATTAAATTGTGAGGAAGTGTTAATGCCTTTTTACTCTGCGCAGCAAGAAATCCTTTAATAGAAGTAAAACATTGCTGATCCTGGTGTGGACACTATCAAAAACCTGAGTTTTAACACAATAGTAATCATTTTTTACTTTCTTGCCAACATTTCATGCTGAGATCCTATTTTAAAATCATACCAAGACAGATGTCTAAGGTGCAGGATGCTATTTCCCACCTTCCTTATAACATTGATGATAACACAGTGCTCAGTTAGCTCTTCACTTAAAATCATGGTCCCAATTTGTTAAGCATTGTAAATATAAATATAAGAATTTAAAGCCTCTGGCCTGAAGAACCAAGTCAAAGTGTATTCCTCGATGCTGTGCTCATCTGCTGTACTGGTGCAGAAGTAACCATGCACAGTAAGAGTTTCAGAATTGTCAATAAATAGGCTTCATGTGGTAACAACCTGCCAGGATAAAAAAGGAAAGAGGATGAGGGCATGTACCATTTGGTAGCTCTTTATCATCTGAAAGAACAGCTTGAAATGAGGAAAAAATTATGCACATTTATCATTTCCCTGTCTAAACTGTTGACTATCCTGGTCCTTACTTCTGCCTGGACAACATAAAAATTAAAAAAAAAAACCCACAAAACACAAATAAAAAACCACAAAAACAAACAAACAAAAAAAGACAGACTTTGTGACAGGTTTTAATTCAGATATATTAAGTATGTTGAGCTGCTGAGCAGATAGTAGCTGTTTCACTAGGCTAACAAAGGGAAAGAAAAGTGAAGAGCAGCACTGAAATATCACTGGAATCAGTAAGGGTCATAGCTGTATAATATTTTTTTATGCCAAAAGCCCAGTTTAGAAGCAGAAGTATGCATGTCTCAAATTTTTTAGCATCTTCTGGTGTTAAAGGAATGTATATTAAATGGAAAATATACTAGAGGTAAAAGTATCAATGACTGAAACAACACAAAGAATCATGGCATCAATGGTAGCCACCTCCAAACATTTTTATTTTACTCTAAAATTAAAGATTCTTGGTAGGATTCTGTCAGTGACAGAAATACACAAAATGGGTGGTTTGCTTAGAGCATTAAATAGCCAAGTAGAGCAGCTAGCCACACCACAATTAAAACTGAAATGATAAGTAGTTTGGGTTTGTTTCACAGCTTCTCTGGACATGTTAGTGCTGCACTTCAACGTATAGAAGTACATGAAGTTGAGATGACCTGCAAGTTGATCATCGCACAACTCTAACTCCTCACTTATTAAATCTTGTTGTTCACCATAGAAGAGCATAACACCTTTCACATTATGAAAGAACATAAACAGTCCTGCTAAGATGAGCATTTAGTACATCTGTACTTAAACATTTCAATCATTTTATCTCAAAATATGACAGCTAGGGCATCTATATTTGGTATCAGGGTTTCCAAACTCTGAAGAACCTATAATCTTGTACTGCTATGCCATAGGATTTTTCAGATTTGGTCTTCCTCTGGTATGTTGGATTCATATATATGCATAATAACAACCAGATTGTTTGCACACATCACTGTAATTCAAAATATCTCTGTCCTTTACAATTCTTACCACTACCTGACCCATGCTGTGCTTCAGGTTTTGCTAGGAGCACTGTACCCCAAGCACCATGAGACTATAAATGTAGGCAGTTCTGAATTACTGCCATTTTCTAACTTTACACCTTGAACATTTTGTAACCTTTCAATATCTCGCTTACTCTAGACTGATTATCACTTTTACTCAGAAAATTAAAGACAGACATCTGAGATGGCATATATCAAATGCCTTACTTATTTACAAGTACGAACCCTACCCACAAATTCAAGCAGCTTGAGCAGCTTTAAAGGACTGCAGCTAAAATCAAGGGCAACGCCACTGAGAATTTTCTCACATAAAGCCATATGTCAGGTTCATTAGTATATTTGCTTCTGCCATTTACAAGCAAAAGTTTAAATTGCACTCTTCCTACCCTCACAGATTTTAGAGAATATTGACACAAGAGAGCGTCTGGCCCCAATTACAGCTCACAAAAGTCAAAGCTAGAAGACTCATAAACACCTAGGACAAATGAACCACAGGGAAAGAAAAGCACAATTCAAGAAAGCCTGTATGTAAGGACTATTATCAGCTACAGGCCCATGGGACGAGGAGAGCAGCACACATGGGTAGGCAACAATGCCCTACATTCACAAAAAGGTTAGAGAGCACCAGCAGACCATGAATCACACTCACAAATGGAAGATCTGCTCCATAAGTGAGTAGGTTCGTGGGTTTTTTTTTTATTTCCCTGTGATACAAATGTTGTTTTTGCTCTTCTATTGAATACAAGTGCATGAAACGCTGTCTCAGTAACACAGAAGCACAGACCAAACTTGACTGCTTCCATACAGACTAAAAAATTAAATATTTAAATAAGACACTGATTTACAGACTGCATTTCAACTTTCATCTCCTTGAATGAAATTTTCATTGATTTGTAAAGACTGCAACTCCATGAAACCTGTTCATTTTTATATAGGATAATATAGAGATCTTCCCAGCATTGTTTACTCTGTATGGAGAGGTACCTGTTTAAGCCTATAGCTGTTTGTGAAATGTTTTTACTATATATACATCGTGCTTATGTTGGCAACAAACAAAAAGACAAGTGGAGAGGTAAACTTTGGCTAAGTAGCACGGTGATGGTTTTCAACAGCAGTGATGCTGCTCCTTGCCTGCCTAAGACATTAGGACACGAAGCATGATTTTTTAGCAGTAACAAACCTTAAAATAGTGTGGTTTTAAGTTTTGTATACTGTTGTTTCCCTTTAAAAACTGAATTAGACTGATGTCAGAGGAGCAGGAGTTACTGAAACCACTGACAACATACAGTGTATTTTAATGGTCCAACTCCAGGCAGGTACTAGAATAATTATATGTATTTATAGAAGCACTTTTGGGGAAACAGAGGTTTGGATTTTGGCATATGTGATCAAAGTAATTCTATAAAGAGGTGCTAAAGTCAAAAATTCTTGACCTTTTTATTTGTGAAAGTTGTTGGTTCAATAAAGGTCAAGATGTGTGACAAAATTCAACCCTGTCTGAGCCAATTAATGACGAGTAACCAGACCATTAAAAAATCTCATTTATGCTGAGCAGTCAAGTGGGTTATTTGAGGGTAGTCTATAGCCTCTTAGATAGCTTACATGCTCATTTACACACTTGCAACAGAATAAAGGACAAAAGGGATCAGAATCAGAGTATACTTAAAGTTTGAGGCATTCTTTCCAGCTTTACCAGAAGATATCAAAAAACAAATTAAAAAACAGTAGCATTTCTTTATTTCATTTTAAATATTGGTATTTCACAAAAGTAAAAAAAAAAACACCCAAATAATATGAATTCATGGAACAATTATATTGATAAAATGCATGGGAATAAATTCTTCACCAGAGCTACATTCAACTCGCTCATCTTTGATGTGTGGCTATAAGATATTAAATAGTTTTAAAGTACCAAACTGCTCAGGAACCTCCCTCAGAACTCTGGAGAACTGAACAAATAAAGACACTAAAATGTGTCATTTTTTTCAATGGTTGGCAAAATAAAATATTGGTATTAAGCCTTTATGTTTCAAGGTCCTAAATGTTTGCATTTAACTTTTGAAACCAATAGAGAAAAGAGCCAACAGTTTTCTTTTATTCAGACACCTTGGATTTTGTGATAACAGCAAAAAGATTTCACTGGTTTAGATTTCAGTTTCTCCTGATAGCAGCAGCAATCTTCAGTTAACAAAAACATAAGAAATCCTGCTCTGTTAGATAAGGTGTGATACTGGTGAAAGGAATACATCCCAAAATAATAGCTAGGTTGTACATATGTGCCCCTATTTAACAGAAAATATAAACTATATATTTTATTTCAGCTTGCACTTGGTTAAAACCAACACTAAATATTGCAAAGTATGAGTTGTAATTCTAAGTAAAATTGTGTTCCAAATAGATACAATTACCTCCACCACCATCTCTGCAGCTAAAACCTTGTACTAGGATTAACTGTGAAGAGGAGGAACGTGTGCTGTCACACTCACAGCCAAACAATACTGCCAAGAAGGACAGACTTACTGACTCCCATGTCCACACTGCCTGCACTGACATCGGCCACGAAGAAAGCATCTGCCAGGAGTCTAGATGCAGAGCAGGAAAGCCAGATAAAACATACCCCAACACTGTGGGAAGGGAGAGGGATGAGAGACCAACCCCCACAGCTTGAGGCTGCAGAAAACTCAGCACAAGAATCTGCAGCCCCAGCTGTGATAAAACAGAAGATAACCACATGTTCACGCAAGGAACATATCTCCCTGCAGCAGTGCGCTCCCAGCAGCTGGGAAGTACTACGGAACAGAAACAAGATGCCATTTCTTTCTCACCCTCAAAGGTACACATACACCAAAAAAAAACCCCCAAAAAAACCCAACAAAAAAAAACACAAAAAAATCAAAACCAAAACATTTGCAGCAGTTTTTGCTCAAAGTTGCTTAAATTATCTGACAGTGCCCTTTCTTTTAATGGCTCATCATAATTTCCCTGAAGGCATTTAGTTAGCTTGGCAAATTCCAATTTGCAGTATGTTGTTTTTAAAGCAGCCTGACAGACACCTTCACATAAGGATCAGCAGCTTTCCATTTTTACACAGCAGAGAAGTTTTACTGGCGTAATTGAACACTGTGAATCACATAAGCAGTGCCTCTGCTTCCACAGGAGTCAGAGCTGACAGGGCTGTGTCCAGACCCGGCAGCCATGTTTAGACACAAAATGGATTTCTGTGCCAGACATTCAGCCTTACACTTTGCGCCCTTTTGGTCTCAACTTCTCATAAACATAAGCTTAAGCAAGTCTCAGGCAATTCAGGTATTTGTTGCTCAATGTACTCTATAAGCAGCTACTGAGATAGGGCAACATCCAGCTTCACCACTTACTGAAAAAGCCTTTTAAACAAAACTCAAAGTCCTCTCCAGAGGAAACATCTACCTACCTTACAGTTTGCTTTTCCCTGTCACTACACGTGTCTCCAGAGCTATTTTAGCCATAATTCAACAAGTATTCTCCTTTCCCACTGTGCACTCCCCAATATGAGATTTAGACTCATTCCTCACCCACGTCCCTGCAATTTCCTCAGCCTGGGCCAGCACCTTCAGCCCCTCTTCTTTCCAGCTCCTCTCATTAATAAAATAGGAGGGCATCATCTTATTTTTCGCACATTGCGATGGATAAATTGGTAGCATTTAATTACTAGATAAAATTGAGTAAAATTTATGTGATTTACAGATTTGAAGCAGTACAAAAATCTTCTATTTTATCGTGTATTTTTCTGTGACAGCAAGTCCTCACTAAAAAACACATTCATCCATAGGAATCTGAAGTAAACACATTAAATACTTAGTTCCTTTACAACTGTTAGTTTTGTGACTGTTGCCAAAGACAAGATACACCCCAACACAAAACCTTTTTTGTAGCCTTCTGCTACACATCAGCATTCCTTCAAATAAGACTTATTATTTACATATAAATATACCTTAAAATAAGATGCAACTTGAGTACATTATTCTCTACTTTAGGTTTTACCAGGAAGGCTTTAAGTTATCAGTCTAAACTACTTAAGAGTGTTTTGGTTTAGGGGCTTGGTTTTTTCCTAATAATGTGGCAGAAATTGTGCTTTGGAATTGTAAACTACTAGGAAATCTCATGTCTACTTTGTTCAAGGCAGGGTCACCCACAATGTTCATGAACTTATTTATTGCAAAGAAATGCTATTTGAAGAGAACATCTTATCTTAAACAAAATTAAAGGTTCTGAACAAGCTCCTAATCCCCCAAAAGTATGTATTTTTAGGAATGAGACAGGAACAAATTTATAGTGTATAACAGTGCCTGGTAATTTCAAAATCTAGATAGAAGAGAAAATTCTGAATTGTATCCTTAAAGACACTGAAAACTCTCTATTAGTATTTCTGTAATGCAATTTAAAACATGACTCCTCTCTGCTTATGCAGGGATTAGATAGTAAAATTGCTTTTCACACTGCATGGAGTTGAAGCTCTAGCTTTACAAATAGATACAAGCCTGAGCATCCCAAAATGAAAGGCAATAATGTATTTGTATTTCTTTCCAAGCCCAATTCATTTACTTATCTAACTTCAGAAAGATTGAGGAACACACGAGCTGCAGGTAAGCTGGCAGGTTTTCAATTCAATAGTGCATTGCAGTTTTCGTATTCTTTACTTTAGATGGCATTTTGCTGACAATGTCCTTTAACAGAATGCAGCTTAATTATACTCAGCATTACCTGATCGGCAGAACTTTACTTATTTTAAGCTTTTTTTTTTCCTTTGGACTACTAAATGTATTCCTTTACCTGGCCCATAGTTACCGTTAAAATCTGCAATACTTAAATTGACAGCCTATATTACATTAAGTTTATAATCAAATGTAATCTTAAAATGATTCATAGATGGTCACAGTTGCCTACATAATGAGCACTTGAAAGACTAACAAGAATTGATTGGGCCTTGGGAGTCACTGGACAACATACATTCTCTGTAAAGTCTGACTCATTCTGCAAACTCTATTTTGATGGCAAGGCTCATCCTTGCCATCCCTCATTCTGAAGCACAGCTCAAAAGGGTGATGGGACAGGATGAACAAAACAGAATTAAAAGGCTTAGGTGACTTTTTAGAGACATGCCTAGTTGTCTGTCATCACAGCAAAATCTGGTTTTTGGCTTGGTTTTTTTTCATTCAAATTTGAGTTACTTGGGTGACAATTAAATCAAAACCCACCTGGCCAAAGAACTCATAAGAAGAGACAGGAATAGAAGAGGATGCCAAATGAACAATGAAACAAAGCACTATAAATCAAGGAGTCTCTGTACAAAATTAAGCTGACTTGCAGTAAAATCAGCCAGGTGATTCTAGAAACACTGCATAGAAGGCTGTCCTTGAGTTTTCAGGGGGCTTTCTCCTTAGTCCAGGTAGCCCTGAGCAGCTAGGACGTCAAGGCAGGTCAATGCCCCATATTGTCTCCTACAGTCCCCATAGCAAGGAGTAATTTGCCATACAGCCTCTTCTCCACTAGTTCTGCTTGAAAACAGTCATGTCACTCTGGGTACAAGCACACAAAAGGAGGTAGGGAAGGCCAGAGCCTCCCTGGTCCCTCTCCCCAGGAACAGAGCAGTCAGAGTACTTAGGACACAGTGAATTGATTCAGTTCCATCAACTCTCAGACATATGTTTCTCAAAAAAAGGACCTTTAATTTTAAGGTGGGACCTAAAGAAATCCTGAACTGTGCAGGCAGTCTTGTCATTTTGACCTTTGTCTTATGCTTTGAATATTTCCATCACCTTTATTTCGTAAGCACACCTTCCCACTGTGAAGCCACAGCATATGATGACAACATTTGCTTTCTATTCCTTCTCTGAAAGCTGTCCTACTTTGCAGACCAGAAATTTTCACAGAGACAACGAAGAGAGCACAGAATGGAGCACTGCTCTGCAGGACTATACCACTAAGCACAGAGGGATGTAGTTTCTACAGACCAGCTTCAAGGCCACTTAAAATATGTATTAAATAATATTTGGACAAAATAACATTTTTTTCTATATCTTGGGGAAGAAAAAACCTTACACAATTGGCTCCAGAACTTTGCAGAGTCCTCCAGATCCTACTAGAACACCTATTATAATAATGACAATAAAAGCTGCACAACTTGCAATTCAGCCAAAAAACATGCATTTATAACTTCCCAACAATGTTCTGAGGATATCAGCTCCAGTGCGCAACTATTTGATGCTAGGGAGGACTATGGTAGCCACTTCATTACAGACTGTTTTAATTAAATCAGGGTATGGCAGCTTACTTTTGTTGAGTACGTCAAACTTCCTGGGAGTGGGTGCATATTGGCTGCATTAGTGACCTCAATTTCTTCCTGATCTGCCTCAAAGGACAGAGGTACATAATACCACTGAATTCAACATGCTCATACTAAGGGAAAGCACAGTTCAGGCAGTGACTTATAGCCATGATTCAAGAAAACTTCCCAACCTTTCACACATCGCACAGAGATTGTTTGTTGGTAAGTCCCATCCTAAGCATAGGAAGATTTAACAGCATCTTTGAGTATTTCTGTGTTCAGATGGAGTTTGTTTTCAGACATGATGTCCAGCAGTCCATACTTGGGAAGATAGTTGAGGTTATAATAGAAATCAGCCAACATTTCCACAAGTAGCCTGTCAGTTTCATGTACAGAAGTGTAAAACCACCACATCTGCCTCGCTCAGAGTATAATTGCTACAAATTGAAAATAACAGCATTTCCTTTCTACATTGTTTCAGCCTCAATAGCTGCAGACACATGAGATTGAAATCAAGAGTTGTAGATGAGAAATTTAGATATAATTGAGTGTGAAGCATCTCATTTCAAACAAATTGTTTCGCTTTAATACATACAAGTGTACGGGTAAAAGATGTTTTGAATTGCAAAATCCAATCAATGAAAGTGTAAAAGAAATTAGTTACATTTTGCAAAACACATAGGAAAAATCTTTTCCATTGAAATAAAAAGAACATTTCCTCCTTTATGAAACAGGAGTTTTTTAGTAACTATTCTACGGTACATAAATCACATTCAGCCTAAAGTACACGTATTAAGGAAAGAATTTCAGTAGCCAGTAGAGCTCAAGAAGTTCTTACCTCCACTGAATAGCTAATTAGAGCAGTCATTTTCATTCAAAAAGGCTCAGAAAAGATAAAAAGGGAGGAAAACAAAAGAAATTATACAAATGGTGAGAGAACTGAATAAGCTATGTCATCAACCGAATTTAGTAAGCCTGAAAAATGTAATGAAAGAGTGAAAGAGTGAAAATACCAACACAGGGAGATTCTGCAACATGGCCAAGGTAGTGCAGACAGCCTATTGGGAGCTCATAAGAAGCCAATGTGCAAAACCACAGGCACATTACCGAGTTTTACATCTGCCATGTTAGGACTAGCATGAATTTGTGGTAAACTGATTAAATTAATGGATTGTTTTACCCAGGGTTTACTTCTTCTCAAACAAATATTTATTAAAATTAAGATCTCTATAACTCTCAGTTTGTAATTGGGGCTGGAGTGTGTGTGTGTGTTATTCCTTTCCAACATTTTACAGAAGACTTAGGGGGTTACTATCCCAAAAGTATAGTGACAACCATAGCAGAAGATGTTTACTGGTTTGAACCATCAGTACCTTCACCTTGCCTTCTACTTTATTCTGCATAAGAAATGCTTCCCAGCATATCTTTTGGGGCAGCTTGTTATGCAAACTGTTCCAATTCTGATAGAGAATAAAAACCACAGTCGGTTCATAAAAACCTCTCTTTGCAACACTCTAACCTTACATCTCTTTGTAACGGTCTCTACATAGAAGAAAGGGGTCAGAGGAGACAGGAGGGAGGGGTGAATATATGAAGCACTTAAATTTCAGAGTTCTGGAGCAAGTAAATGAAACAAAAATGAGCTGAAAAGCTGAGAAAGATAAGGAAAATGAGATTGCTCGGGTAGTTGACTACAGACACTGCCATATTTCATTTCTAACAGGTGCCAAAATCAGCCTGTCCCCATCCCTGTTTCTAACACGTCGTTCTGGTGGTGACACTTTGAGAAAGCCCTGATTGAATATCCACAGGATTTGGATGGTCATATGGTAAATTGTTCTCTGTACTGGAATCCATTATAAAAATATGTGCAGCTAATCATAAAATTCTGGCTATATTCAACAATCTTTTATGGGACAAGGTAGTAATGAGAATTTTATTAACTAAAATCAGTAGCATACACAACTGCAAGTTGTAACAGCTACAAAAGCCATTGCACTGTAACTGGAGGCTATATAAAAAGTTGTATGCTATCTGAAGCCATGTAAAACCAAAAAAACATAGATATAAACCAGTCAACATATTAAGTTCATGACTGCTTTTAGAAATTCTTTTTATAAGAGGATTGATTTATCTGGTGTGCACATAACAAAAGGCAATAATATAGGCAAGCATGTGCTTTGCAAAGTTTATCGTATGGCATGATAAAATTTTTCAAATATGCTTACCACATTGGTAAGCATATTTGATATAAATGATATAAACTGATATAAAAATTGGACAATGTTAATTAATTTTGTGGATGTAAAACCCTCTATGGCCTTGAAGCTTTGGGGATATTTTTCTTTAAAAATACCAGATATGTTAACTGCTCTGATATGTAGGTGAAAAAGCTCTTGCTTCATAGAACTTCTACCCATAATTTGACTCCATTCAGCAATTTTTGCTTATCAAAGCTGAATTAATTCACAAAGTATGTGAATTACAACACTTGTTACTTGACCATCAAATGTGCCCACATGATCGCTATTGAGGTCAGTCAATGGGCCCTAACAGTGCTTATAATTTATTAGTTTGCACAGAAGAGTTTCCTGCTCAGTTTATTTAATCCCTTGAGCATAAGTATCTGAAACACACAGAAATAAAAAATAAACCTGAAACAGTGATCCAGGTAAGGTGTTCATAACTTTTCAGATGTGAGGAGACACCTGGCTTTGATTGGAAATATAGTTATTGTTCAATACAGATGTGTCATTACTTTTTGGATGAACAAATACCTATAGCTGCCCCTTGCATACAGATCATAAGTTCAAGCACACTGTTCTGAACTATGAAGTTCTCTTGTTATCTATGAGTGGGTTATACTTGGCTTCACTTCTCCATTTAGCAAAACCTGCAGCACTACCTGAAGCCACTCTTTCCCAATATGTAAACTGGTGATCCACTAGCATTTAGCCCCGTTTCGATGAACTCCAGTATGTTTGTTTTGTTTCATGGCTATGGAGCACAAACCTGGACCACCAGTCAGCATTATGCTACAGAACTATAAATTCCCAGTGTCTGAGCATATGAAAAGCCCTTTCTGCCAGTACATCCGCTCCTGTCTTAAACATCTTATAATCACAATATCTATAGAAAGATTATGTTTTTGATGAAGGTTGTTACCTTTTGTATAGCAATGGGATAGAGCAGATGATAAGTCTTGTAAACTTGTGTACAAATTCCCCTTTATTTGTACATATTTTTAATTTTTTTCTGCTAGAAACATAGTGCAAGTGATCTAATAATGCTTTTGGTTACCTTAAATATTGTTTAAATGCAATGAGACCTAATTGCCTGAACCTAAACCTCCCTTCACTGAGAAACCACAGTTTCTCTGTCTGTTATTTTTTCTTAGATGTAGATAATTGTTACATCAGTGAAAAATACCATTGTGAACTGAAAGGACTTTTCTCAGCCGATATAGACAATTTTTCTGTCCATCACATTATGTCTACATGTCTAGATTAGCGCCTGCACATATCAAGATGCCAGACAGAAAGGGGAATGGGAAAAGGAGAATGATATATACAGGTATATTGCCAGTTAAGAGACAACATCAGGAGAAGAAGGGGAGCAGGATGCTCTCCTCCCCAGTGAGGGTTGAGTCAAGATCAATCTGCTTCTTGTAGTACTGAGGCCTTTCACACAAATGAAAAAATACCATCAGCAGTCCTGGGAAAATTCCAGATAAAGCCTCCCTACAGCATAGCAATGCTTAACACATACTCAGTTGAAACAACTGCTGTATCATGTCCCTGAGGCAACAGGAAGTCAGTGAAGATAAAACAATACTTTTGTACGCTCTATAGTTTTGCCATGGGCTTGAGGATCCATCTGCCTAGGAGGCATTTGAGAAATGAAAGCTGTTGTCTTGGGTTTAGTTGTTATGAGCGTTTTTGATCAAATAGCAACCCTTTATTCAACAAACATGATTATTGTTCTGCATCTCTGTCCCACTAAGTTTTCTATGTTTTTAAAAAGAAATTTGAAATAAATGTTTAAACCAAAGGAGGTGCAAGTTTCTCTTTACTGCAAGCCCCCTGATTTCAGATTCAAATGCATCATTTTGACACACCAGACACAAACTATCCTTTCTTAAATGACAGCCTCAGCAGCAAAAGCATGAGAAGCATGCTGGAGTTTAGAGTGTTATAACTCAGCAGTAAGCAATGTGCCTTGGGCTGGTCCTGTCAGGAGAGGTCATGGACAGGGAAAAAAAAAATTAAAAAAAAAAAATCAATCCTCTAGGCAAGTTCAAGAAGAGCATAAGGGAAGTAGCAGCAAAGCTTTAAAGTCTCCAAGATCTATAACGTTTGAGTAGTGGAGTGAAAGAGCAGGAAGGTACATTGTTAGATAAAGAAGGGTAGTTTTAATTGGTTGAGTGCCACTAAAACACTCAGTAATAAAAGTACTGAGATCCTTGACCAAGGAGAAAAAAAAAAGCAATCTAGATGTGACTAATTTTAAGACAGATTTTCTCACACAGCAAAAGGCAAAAGAGCCACCAGCTAACAATAAAGTGCAGTCATGAAAACAGTCATTAAAGCAATGTTAGCAACTTGATGGGAACGCAAAGATGGCACAACCAGGCTCCACACCATTTTGTGCCTTACCATAGCTAAGCGTAGCTACACAGTGATTCTCGTGTCTCTCAAACAGCTGTGCTATCAGACACTGAGGAAAAATGAGCTGGTGTTCATACTTCCCCCTCAGTGGAGTTAAATTATGTTACACTTGCTTTTTGGCACTCCTTTCTGTCTAGTTTTTGGACAACTGGGGATCCCTGTATCCGGAAAGATGCCCTCAAAAGTTTAACATTACTAATTTCAATTTTGTCCTGTATAGAACACCCTCCCAGACCTTGTGTTACACACCTTCGTCTGGGCATATTTCTCACTCTAAGATATTTAAGGAGAAAGAGAGGTACTTCAAAGGACCAGATGAGGATGTGGGTATTTACATAATACATGCATAAAGTCTTGTGCAAAATCTGAGACTTAAGACAAAAAATACTTGGGGAGACTTTACTGGTCAGCAGTTCCTGCTTCCCTACTTTATTTGAGAAGCAACTACAGGACAAAGAAAATGAAAAGCTTCCCCTCAGTCTTGGGTTTGGATTTTGGGGGTTTTGGGGTTTTTTTGTTGTGGTTGGTTGGTTGGTTTGGGGTTGTTTTAGCCTTGACTGTAACTTGAATCAGCACATTTTATCAGCTTATCTGATAATCACAAGCTCTACAACACACAGGTAAAATGAAGTCAAAACCACAGGAAAATCTTAATACATTTCTACATTATTTTTCAGGGTTTGTTTGGGGTTTTTTTCATTCAAGGTCTCCAATTTGCACACGAGGTTCAGAAGCATGCAGCTTACCCTGACTATTTAATAAATCTCAGCAAAGCCCTATTGCTTTAGTGTTAAAAAGATCTATAAAGATGTCAAAGCAAGTTCTTCTGAGCTTGTTTAATGACAAGAAGCCCGCAGTAATGAGTTAGTCACAACAGCTAATCTGCAATCCACCATCTCTCTGTGTTGTTTTACCAGTACTTTTGAATTTGGAAACCCCCACCACATAGGGGATAGGGTAGCAAAGAAGAAAAGAATTCTACTTAAAATATTGGAGGCAAATTGCCTTTAGAGAAGCACACCATTAGCAAGTTTTTAAGACCCAGACAGCCTCCTTTCAAGAAAAGTGAGGCCTCCAATAAGAGCAGTAGGAGATTATGATCTTCTTCATCTACATTCTGTGCCAGCCCTAAATATTACAAAGTAAGGGTTGCTCTAAATATTCCACTTTTTTAAACCATTACCCTTCTCTCCACTTTCAGGAAACACTTTCAGTGTGTTGATTAAATATTTCTAGAAATTCAGCACAGAAATATAATCTAAAGTGACAATTTGACTAAATACTGTAGCTGCCATTTTACACAGCCAGCAGGAGAGGTGAAAAAGTCAGTCTGCTGCTTCACTCCTTCTGAAATGGATAATACAGCTCAGAGAATAGACATATAATATTTTCTGTCCGTCAGCCTACTGCTTTCATTTTATAGTTTTATCTGCTATCTAAAAGCTACTTGTTTACGCAGTCACTCTTATCTCCCTTCTATGTGAAGCTTCTTTGCAATAAATAAAATGCCTTGTGTTTGCTGTGCCTCCAGATCATTTTGATTTCAAACACACTCAAGATTTCATTTTGATTGCCCTTCCAAAAGCTGATATTTCATATTATGCCATAGCATCAAAATGGACCAACATAGGATACTATTTTGATTTGGGATTATTTTTCTTCCCTGTTTGTTTGCTAAACTAAACATCTGTATCTTTTCATCTGTCAGGGCATTTTCACTGAATTAAAGTAAACCAGTGTTAATGAAGCTGTAGAGGGTGGTTCCCAAAATAAATAGAAAGATGCTCATAAACTAAGTTAACTACTTCCTATAAGAAAAAATCTATTGCACTGATTAATCTACTAGCGAGACAGGTCTTCGCAAGATTGTGTTCAGTGTTCATTGAACCTCATAAAATATTTAGATGATCTCAGAACTTCAGCTGACAAACACACTGATGGCAATAAGAGGAGTTTTAGTCTGGAAGAAATTCCTCTATCAATAGTGTTGAAAATTAGCTTCTTTGCATGAACCTAGGAATATAATTTAGCTTTTTCCATTCACATGCAAATGCACTATTCCAAGTGCACAAAAGATATCCCAGGGAAGATATTAAAACATTATAGTTTCTAATACTAGGGTTATTACATGCCAACCAAGTTTTGTGCTATGCATTGTTTCAGGTTCTGTGTGATATGACAGCTGTTTCTATTCAGATGATATTTTAAAGGAAACATTTTCTGTAATTTCAGCTGACTCATTCAAGCTAGCAATACCCCATTTTAAAATACCATTGAGAAAATGCAAAGAAGTCAGTCACTGAAGACAGCATTTACTGTTCTAATCTAACGCAAATGTTAGTTAGAATCAACAAGCCTGCACAAATGCCAATATCGCTTGTCCCCCTTAAGATGATTTCACACCTAGAACAGCAACAGACACAATTTGCCAGAAAACACATTTAAAAGCAGTTTAAAATGTATCACTGTATTATTGCTGTGGTAAATAATACACAGTAGGTCCCAGGTGGTTGTTCTAAACAAAGAAAAACCCCACAAAAACAATCCTGAAACACAACAAGGCCTGTGACCAATTCAGTTGGCACTAATACTGCAATTTCTAATAGGGGCACCACACTAACATCAATAAATGTTTCTTGCAAGAAAAGGCAGCCAACAGGTTGTCACGTTTATATTTTATTTTCTTCTGAAGACAGAAATGTTAATTTCAGTAGTAAAAGCACCTTTCTCAGCTCCTCCTGTACAAGGCCCATCCCATTTAACTTAACAGAAAACACATGTATGGGCTGATAAGGTTTAAGGACTATTTATGTGAAGATGAAGCATGCACTGGGGTCTCAGTAAAGGAGACAATGCTGAGATCAGCTTCTGACAAGGCAAAGTGCTCAAATCATATCCCAAACACTGCAAACAGCCCAGTGTCAGTGAGAAAATAAAAGCAGCAGAGCTTGTTGGCTAAGCAATACCAGACCAGTGTATGAAGTACTGAGGGATGAGCCATACAGCTAGAAGAAAATGGCAGCCATTTAGGCAGCCATGGGAGATCATTTGTTCTGTGGGCAGTAAGTAAAACTAAAACAGAAAAAGCAGGAAGATTGGGGAAAGCACCTGGTTCTGCCGACTGGAACAGCTGATGCCATAAAACAGGTTGGTGATTACGCAGATGTAATCCTTCATAAATCTGTCCCAGCATATGGTAAGCAGGAGAATGAAGATGGCCAAAATACCAAAGCATACTTTCTATCAGAGGCTGCTGCAGGTATCCAAGAAGTACAAGTATGACCAGACACAACTAAGGCTGGCAAATATTAATGTGCCCCCAAGATGAGGATGACAGAGGCCACAACTACTACTGTCAGCCAGGTACTGTTTCTAAGAACAGAAAAAAAAAAAGGGAGTTGGGGGGGAAGGAAGAAAAGTAAAGCATCGAAACGAAACTGAGGATCTAAATCCACATTAAAACGTTAGCCTGAGCACTAGTGCAGTGCTTCATAGCCAGGAAGACTGCTCGTGATGCACTTGGCATTTCTCACCATTTCGACCTGAGACCAATAAGCCAGAGTTGTGCAAAGCAAATACTGATGTATCAGAACCATGGCACACACATTTAGCTAAGCTACAGTATATCTCTCATCTCAGCACTCCCAGAACCTTTTATTTTAACATAACATTTCCTCTTTGCTCTTTCATTCCTCCTGCCTACTTATGAGAACATTATACCGGCTGTTAACCCTCAGCCTGGCCTTGTGCACTGCTCCAGTCTCTCCTTTGGTGAAATCACACAGATTCTGTCTATCCTGAGGCTCAGGCCAGGTGCTGCAGCAAGGCAAGTCACCGGCATGCTTGGGAAGCCATACCCTGGCTAGCTCACCATTAGCTTGTTCTCCACTTAGCAGCATGGACGCTCTGTGTCACTCCGTGCGATATTGATCACATTAATTACACCAGCACTTCCCGGTATATCATTTCGTTACCAACCAGCACTTACATGACACTGAAGATACACCTTGGGAAATCTTGCCTGGATGAAGTTTTGATATTGATGACTTCTACTTGTAATGCTTACTAATATGTTATGCATAACTGTATTTCCTGAAAGCACCAAGGCTTTCTATTCCATTCTTTCCTGGATAAAAGACAGTATAATTGATGGGGGTGGGGGGAGGGAGTGGGGATGGAGCAAAACCACCTACTGTAAACTTAACTTACATATCCTACAACTTTCTGCATAGAGCAGATCATCCTAAGTATGCACAGCAGATCACATCCTATAAGACACATACCTCACTCCCAATGCTGTACCAAATCCTTCAGTGGTTTTGCTAATTAATAAATGAGTGTTTGAGACCAGAAGCCAGCTTAGGTTCATGTCACATCCCCTTCCCTGATGGCACTGAAATATTACGTTGATGCTGGAAGTAGCAACAACACAGTTCTCCTCAAAGACCTGTTGCCATCTGTTGCCAAACCACATCAGAGGGGGATGACAAGAGTCTTTAGCCCATCACCCTCTCATGTACTAAGTGGAGAGACAGGAGGCAGCAGAGACAGTCACATACTGTCAACAATTCCAGCAACGGATTAATTGAAAGTGGCAGAAAGAAATGGGCTGATACAGACTGACTGGAGTAAAATTGCTCAATGTTTGGATAACTTAAGTAGATGCAATTTCTATAGAATTTTCTCAGAAGAACGTTTCGTTCAGCTTTAAGTACCACCAAATAGGTGAGATGGATGAGGAAACAGGCAGAGAATTAACACTACACACAAACGTTGTGGTTTTTTGCAGTCTTCAAAGAGGGCAAGAAGGAGGACTCAGGAAACTACAGGTCAGTCACCTCCATGCCATTCTGGGGGTTATTAATAAGCATGTGGAGAAGAAGGTTATTCAGAATGGTCAACAGGGTTTCATCAAAAGAAAATCATGCCTTATGAATCTGATGGCTTTCTATGATGGCATGCACAGGTGGGTGGATGAGGAGAGAGCAGTGGATGTTGTCTACATTGATTTCAGCAAGGCTTTTGACATAGTGTCTCCTAGTATCCTTGTAAATAAACTTAGGAAGCATGGATTGGATCACTGGACAATGATGTAGATTGAGAACCAGCTGAATGCAGAGCCTGAAGGGCTATGATAAGCAGCACAGTCTAGTCCAGTCTTATTCAACACGTTCATCAATGACCTAGATGAGGTGGCAGCGTGCACCCTCAGCAAATACAAAACTGGGAGAAGTGGCCTACACACCAGAAGGCTGCACTGCCGTTCAGCAAGATATTGACAGGCTAAAGAATGGGTAAAGAGGAACCAAAGTAAGTTCAACAAGGGCAAGCATAGTGTCCTGCACCTAGAGAGGAATAACCCCAGGCACCAGTACAGGTTAGGGGTTGACCTGCTAGAAAGTAGCAGCACAGAGAAGGACCTGGCAGTCCTGGGAAAAGCAGCTCTCAATGACCAGCAGTGTGTCCTCATGGCCAAAAAGGCAATAGTACCTGGGATGGATTAAGAGCAGCATGCCCAGAAGATAAAGGGATGTTCTCCTAGCCTTTACTCTGCCCTGGTGAAGCCAGGCAAAAGATGCAAAGTGGTAAGAATGAAAAGATGTAATATTAAAGTACAGGATAAATCATTACATCAAAAAGCTTGCAAAAAGAATCAAGTATCAAATTAGACACGTGTCTCCTCTCTGAGAGAGTTCCTTGACAGTCTTGCATCTATAACAGGCACAAATTACAGCAAGAAACACAAGGCAGTTTCTTCAAGTGAAGGGAAGAAATATTTATAACTTCAGGTTATGGCTGGCCAAAAGCAGACACACTCACTGAACTCTCAGTCAACACAGCACTAAAAAGTGATTACCAAAGCCATTACTATACCAATCAGTGCCTGGTAAATGGAAAGCAAAACCAAAATATAAAATCTTAATCCCATCTTATTAATTGGCTATTAAATAATAGAAACACACAAGTAAGGTGTTCAGGATGACATTTACAAGCAATAAAGCACAGAAGACAAGGCAGACAATTTTCTCCCAAGTGTATTACTGTAACAGTTTTTAGAAAGGTGCAAAGGGGCAGCAGCAGGGCTCTCCACAGATGTTCTTCCATTTTTTACAGCTCTGGTTTATGTGGTTACTCCTTATATCTGTTGCCACGCTGGGCAAGAGGGATCATATGCAGGCAAATATAATACCACAAACTTACAGCCAGGAAGGCAAAAAGTCACCAACCAGCTTGTTTCTGTCACCACTAAGATGACCATTCCCACCTCCAGCACTGCATTTAGGGCAGAGCAGACCTGCCAGTACTATCCTACACTCCAACAGAGCCTACTGCAAGCACAAAGAGCACATAGTCTAGGGATATTTAGGCAACCTCTAAGGAGGGATGCCCTGGGAAGCCCATCCCAGCACATCCCTGGCAATGTTTTCCACATGCAGCTGTTTTGAGGTCAGTTTATAGCCCAGTTTGCACAGTCCATGCCAAGGCTACCTCCACTGAGCCAGCTGCCCACCCCACCTCCAGCATCTTCCACAAGAGAGATATACCAGCACTGTTAGAAATAATGAAGGCTAGGAAAGCAAAGCAAAGCAGGGAGGCAGAGGATTGCATAAAAAGGTAAAGAACCTTCTGCAACATAACATACACAGTAGCAGAGACAATCAGGGCAAGAAAATCAGCAGGTTCAGCAGTCAAAGTTTTCTTCCCAGCATCTGTGCTCTGTACAGAGCTGGCCACAGCAGCAAAGCAGACCTCAGGAAGCCACTTAACACTGTGTGTCTCAGAGGCACTAAGCATTTGTCCCCATCCATTTATCCCAGGTGAATCAAACTGAACAGAGGACAAATTCTCTCAGCTGGGAAAGGCTCCTCCAAGCAATGAAACATGAATTCAGAAACTCTTCTGAACACCTCAGCCATACTGCTGTGGTGCTCCCTGCCTCTGCACAGAAACCTGCAGAAATGTATTTCTGTGCTCTGCAGAGGGCCTGCCTGCTGAAAGCTTTGTCATCAAGTGTGTAGTGAATGGCTTTTGTTCAAACAATGGGATATTTTCTTTTGTATTAGTAGCGGAACCAATACAAAGGAATGCAAGAAACAATACAAAAATATCAAAGCTCCAAAGCAAGCAGATGTGCCTCAGCACCGTGTACACTTCCTGGCCATTTGTAATTATTTTCATTGACATGATGGTTCCAGCTACAGCTGAGAGCAAGGAGAGCTCAAGGGTGTTATCACTTCATAGGCTAAACCAAAGGCCATTTTCCTTTGCCTCAGGTAGAAAGCCTCCCAGCTTTGTGTGATTTGTCCAGAACTGTTCCCTCACCTGACACTTCTCTAAAGACAATTTTCTGAGCCAGTGGTATGAGAAGTTTATTCAAGCAATCACAAAGGGCTGAACCACTTATGGTCCATCTAGTCACATGCCCCATTTGCACTAACCTTGATGACACGAGGAATATCTGCAAAGGCTGTCATCTCTCTATGCGTTCTTCCGCACAAACTTATCCAGTGTCAAAAAACATTTCCAAATGGTAGGCTCCTCACCCCAAAGATCAACTTTTTGCAATGCCACAACCCATTATTCTCACTGTTTCCTATTTCAGATCTGTTTTCTGATTTCCTCCCCCTTACCTCCAATGCATCAGCAGTGTGGTTGTACAGCAGGGACACCCCCTAACACACAAACACTACAGCAGGCTATTGCCTCTGGGATGACACTGGGACCAAACAGCACACACATTTCTCTAACTCTTCCCCCAGGCCTAGCCCTGCCCTGAAGGAGCTGTAGAAAAGCATGACAGAGATGATGATACAAGACTGATGGGGAAATATCCCTGACCACCGGTGCTGGAGCTCCAGAGCATAGTGTCTGGCCTCTCAGAACTGGCAGTATCCGACACTCACTGGATTCTAAACAGATGCACAACTACAGTGCCATGATGACTTTCCTGAGCAAGTTACTTCCAAGATACTTGGCTGATCTATTTCTTCACAGCTATGCAGCTCAGTGCTTCACTATTTTATTGGTTCCTGTGGTGGGTTTGCAATATGGCTTCTTTAAGAAGCAGCAAAAAGTTTCTTCAGGATCCAACAAAGCAAATCCCAGCAGGGCTCCCAAGGCCAAACTCCCAAACCCTGTGACTGACAAAGCCAGACCCATCAGCACCAGTCACAGCACCTGTGGGAATCTGCATTTTTCTGTCTCTAAAATGTAACATCCATATTTTGCCACTGGAGAAGGGAGGGAGAAGATGCAAGGAACTTTGCAGACACCAATATCATTGAAGGGAGGGCAGGAAGAGGCGCTGAAAGAAGATTCCCTGCATACTGTAGAGAATACCGTGGTGAAATGGGTGTCCTCCTGCAGCCCATGGAGGATAAAGAGACCCCACTTGTAGCCTGTGGAGAGGTACCTGAGCCAGGCAGGAGCCCACCATGGAGCAGGTGGAGGAATAGGGAAGAATCTGTGACCTACATTGGAGCAAGCCCCTGGCAGCACCTGCAGCCTGAAGAGAGAGAGATAAGAGGCAGAGACCCACACCAGAGCAGGTTTGCTGGGAGGGGATGGGAGGACTCTGGGGGGGTGGGGGGACAGGCTGGGGCCAGCAGTCTGGGACTGAGAGACATTTTATGAGTTTATAGCAGTGACTAGCACTGGGGCAGTTGGTGAAGAGCCAAGGCACTGTGGGAGAGGACTCAAGTGGAGAGGGTTATGGTTGGGACCCCATGCTGGCACAGGGAAAGAGAGAAGTGCATACGCACGCACGCACACACACACCTCCCAAGAAGAACAACTCATGTGGAACTGACCAAAGACTCCACTCCCTATTTTCTCCCCCTTTCCCCCTGTGCCATCCTGGTGAGGAGAAAAATCATGAATAAAGTTCATTCTACAAAGAAGAGAGGGGAAGGGGGTAGGGTTTTAAGACCTGTTTGTACTTCTCATTATCCATCTCTGGTTTCTGTGTGTGTGTAGCATAATGGAGAGTTTTTTGCCTTTGTTCAGTGTTGAGTCTGTTTTGCCCATTACACTAATTGCAGAATGATCTCTCCTTGTCCTTATCTCAGCTCCAAAGCCACTCAACATGTATTTTCTCCACTGTCCAGCTAAGAGGGGAGTGATAGAGCAACTTTGGGGGGAGTCTAGCCTCCAGCCAGGTTCAAACCACCACAGTCCTAATCAACAAGATGCTTAAGCATGTCAGGGCAGAGCTTCAAGTCGTGTGTACTCATGCCTCATGAAACCATGGTTGATGCTTTCAGCCCCATCAACTCTGCCTTCTCAATTGCATGTGGGTTGCCATACTGCTCTCAGCAATAGGTTGTTTAAACCATTTAACAATTAACAAACAGAAAGACACAGTCAAATGTGTTCTGTATGTAGATGTTTTCCACAGATTATTGTTGCTGTCTTGTCTTGGGAGAAATGTGTCATGAGTATTATTTTCTTTTACACCATGGCATAGCTATGATTTTATATTTGTATGAGCAAGCAATGCAGATGTTTCATAAAAACCTTTAATAGTGTAATTCAGCAATAGTGGCAACAGTCATCAGCAGCTTGCTTCAGACACTAAGCAATCTGACAGCTTTGTCTGATTGCATCTCAATATTTTGCTAACAGCAGAGATTGCTGTAAATGGGTGAATTAAAAGAGAAAGTATGATTGAACAGGTGTGTACAGGGAAATCATGGTCACTATCAAATATTCATACAAGAGAAAACAAATGGGAAAGGTGAAGAAAAATGGGCATCTTCAGATTTTGTCCATATTAAATGAATATCAATTGTATTCTCTTCAAATGAATTATAAGTTCTGCCACGGAGCAGATTTATGTATGCTTTGGGATGGTACTGCTTAATCACATTGGCAAAAATAGCTCAAACATGACTGATTTAAAAGAAATTCTGATTTAGGTGTAACTATATGTTGGAAGTTTAGAGAATTACAGATATATGCTGGCTCTAACAGAGGGGGCTATTTAAAAAAATCAACTATGTCAAAGCATTATTTATTCATTCATACTTTTAAAAGGTGAAGTCCCCAAAATGAACACTAACTTGTTTCTCACTTAGTTATGCCTCCTCTGTACTTAGCAAGGCATAACCCTAAAATGTTTTCACAAAGTATCTCCTGTGTTTTCCTAACCTAATGCTTCACCAGTTCTGTGACACCCCTTAACTGTAATTATACTTCCTCTGGAATTGCACCCTAAATAGAAATTGAACTACTCATGCTGCAAATTGAAATTCTTCAATGCGAAGCCATACAAATAACTTGGATTAGCATTACCCTCCTCCCAAAATTTGATAAGATCACTCCTGTTTCCCAGAAAGATGATACTAATTGCTGCTATTTTATCAGGTCCATACAGACACATTCAAAACAAGAAGTAAATGCCTGAATAACCCAGAAAAAAAAAAAACCACTTTAACTTTAGAACATGCAGGTGACCTCATGTGAAGACGCACTAAACATACAGCCATGGTCAGAGCCACTGTCTCTACATGGCAGCTAACAGTGACAGCAGGCAGCATTTCACCCATTAAAACTAGAGTTTGTGGCACTATGCACTCCAACTACAGAAAAAAACCCTCTTCTGAGATTGTATAGCTACAGAGAAAAAGCAACACAGAACACTGTCCCAAGCTTTGTTAGACAAAGCACCAAAGCACCTGTTGACTTCACCACTCCTGCCTTCTTCCAGCCCTCTCTGAGCCCTGACACAAGCTCCCAGGCTACACACAGGGCAAAGAAGGTCTTGACCAGCCCTTGCTGCCCCAGCCTCTCCAGTAGCTCGGCCCAATAGTAATAGGTAATTACTATCTCATCCTCTCTTGCTTATCTCTTCCCTTCCAGTCTCTTGGACCGTCCCTCCCATCTCTCAGCTAGCTTGTGACGCTGTATTTCATTTAGCCACCCCTGGGTTAAGCTCAGACCTTCTTCATCCCAGCCTCTGGGAGAGACAAGTCAAAGTTGCAAGACCAGGCCTGAAAGTACAGCTGCAATACACATCAGTAATAACTGGAGAACTACTATATTCCCTTGAACATCTAGAAATTATGACTGTCAAATATTAAACATCTGGGACACCATTTACTGCTTAAGTTAGGCAGTATAAACTGCCTGCACCTAAGTTAGATGTCCTTCCATGAAACAGCTGGAAAAACCTTTACTGGTTCAGGAAGGAGACACAGTAACCCCATAACTCCCTCTAAAAAGTTCTCAGTCAGAGAGCTAGATGATTAGACGTTATTTATGTAGCAATGTAATCATATTACTTATGTATGTTCATGATGTGCCTCCAAACCCAGCTACCCTTGTTCCAAACTGTCCCAGGTGTGGAGATGGGTCTTTCCTACTTTGCAAGGACGTACTGGCAGGGTCAGTAGGGGAACGTGACTGAAACCAGCCCCAGGCAAGCAAGGCAGCCAACAGCTGTGTGGTTGAGTAAAGACAATTCATTTTGTGTTGCCTCGTGTGTGTGGGTGGGTGGGGGACTTGTTTGAATTAATAAACAGGGCCCTGAGGAAGAGCCCAAAAACAATCTGAGCATGTTGTTTAATCCTTACTGGTTTTCCCCAGCAGTCTATGCTAATCATGCCCAGTACCATCTGAAAACTGCAGCCTTGCTGTCTTCATTATGTTTATTAGCTAAAACAGTCACCTGAAAAAAGATAAAATAGAAGAAACTTACATCTTAACCTTACTGTGGATAAGCCTAGAAAAGGAGAAGTATGCTGTACTTGTAAAAACATTTTTATTAGATTTGTGCTCTTTAATTAAGCAAAACATTAAGAAAAACAAGAACAAAAGGCAGTAGAAACAAGTGCCTGCAGAAGTCAGCTCATGCTACCTTCTCTGCCAGTTGTAAAGCTGAATTTTAATAGCTCACCTGCTATTCTCTTTGCTCCAGTTTCAAAATTGCATTACAGGAAAATACAGCGTATGGTTAGCATCTTCAAGCGTCCTTTGCAGCTTGGTTGGTTGGTTGTTGTTTTTTATTTTAAAGAAAAAAAAGAGCACATCTGTGATTCTGGTTGTTACCTGAATCCTTGTATTACTTTACATCAGCTGCAAAACTGCTTATGCTTACAGGGCACAACAAAACATGTCCCCGTGGATCTGGGAGCCTGAACTCCACATGCTGTCTGTGGACACTTCACACCTGGTCTCCTTTGCAAATAAAGTCAGGAGACCAACAAGAGGATCCTAAAAAAAAAATCCCCAAATGCATAAATCCCTACACAGCAGCAGTGGGGAAACATTGCTCATTGCAGCGCATTACTCACACCATTTGAAGGGAAAAACATCTGAAACATCCTTAATTTGGCTGAAATATTCACGTGCCCAGACATGGGGAAGCATAAAAAGAATCCTTTTGATCCAATATTTCACCTATAATTGTTACACAACTTGAGATTGGAATGCAGGCCCTGTGAATATAACATCTCTAACATGAAAGGAGCTTCCAGAGAGGGATTACTAACAGATCTTGAGGTAATGTGCTTAAGACCAGGACATTCTCGTTACCTTTTGGATGCTCTTTGTCCTGGCTGTGGGCAGCAACACTACATATTAGCCAGCATCAAACAGCAGTGCAAAGATTTGCCATCACACACATCTGGTACCCTAAATCTCCCTCCTATAGAATATTCTCCATCTCAGCTAAATAAAACATAGCATTCACAAAGATATTTTAACTTGAAAAGGCCAAAAACAGAGAAGAGGGAAGCAATACAAAGAGATGGGGTACACTCACAAAAAACCTACCCAAATAATCCTATGACTGGTGCAAAAAAAAAAAAAAAATATCACTCTGGGGAGCTTCCTAGGAGCTGCCTGGGTTAGGTCACTCAGCAACTATGGCAGCAACAGAGATAGAACTTCAAAGGAGGACAAGTTGTTCCTTATTATTAAGGTCAGCCTCTGGCCTAAATGAAGTGGACAAGCACAGTTTGCTCCAGGAGATGGAGAGCAGTCACAACCTCCTGGCTCCCTCCAGCCCCTCCCCCCACCCCCCAAGGAGACTGTGAGTCAGCGACCCAGTTTCTTAGACCTCTCCCCACATCGATCCCTGTCCCACTTCTACTTCCAGCTCTCAGGCTGGGGCAAGACAGCCAGGCAAGTTAAAGGGCAGAAATCACCAGCGATAAAGTTTGCCACCTCAATTCACCATGGAACTTCTTTCTTCATGGTAAATTGTGTTTTAATATCAAACCAGCTTCCCACCATATAATCTGCATACATTTCAGCCAAAGTAATGACAGCTGTGTCTCAACAATAAAAAGAACTGTTAATATTGATCATAAAAATAAAAAAAGAGTAGTTTCTAATTCAGCTATAGCACTTAACCACCTCTTTTAGTAGTGCATTATACCATCTTCTTTTTTCTTTTATATTAAAAGAAATAACTTTCATTGCTTGGGGGTTTATAAAAGAATAAACAGGAATTGGTGATTCAGCATTTCCAGAGAAACCCTTTGAGTAACAACATGGTCTTCTAAAGGAGCAACCAAAACATTGGACCTACTGAACTCAAACACTTTTACCTTTTTTTCTCTGCCCAGCTCTCAAGTATACGATGTTCTGGCTTTTGTCTTCTGTCAGTTCATTTTCATTGCAGCCCACCCACTGGAAAAGGTGACAGTATGGATTTGACTGAAGTGCCATATATACTCTGACAAGTAATAATTTTAAATCCACTGGAAAGTTGGGTCTTTTTCACATAAGTTGATTCAATTGTAACAATAACATGTAGAAATATGTTGCCAGTGAACATCAGCTACGTTGTGTGCCTCATTGTGTATTTTACCAGCTTGTCAAGAAACATTTACAATAAAATGCAAAATATTAATATTTTTGATGTCCAAACACATCTAGATAGTACAGCAGCTGCTATTAGTAGCAAACTACATAATTTGCATTTATAAGGCTGAGTTGGTAGCAACCAAGCCTATCCATGAATTCATATGCATCAAAAGCCCATTTTAATATTTTGAGAGAATTGCCATTGCTTTACTGACAATTCCTTGGTCTTAGTAAGTCCTATACATCATAAAATGCATGTTCTGAAATTCACAAGAAAACTGCTACAGAATATGGATGTATCAAATTACATCATTGAAGCTATTCCGAAATCAAATAAGGCACAGCATTTTGGCTTCAGTCAGTGACTAGGACAAAGGATCACTAGAAGCATACTTTGAATACCCAGTGCCTTGTGTCTGATGCCTGGAGGCTGCCTAGTCACCAAGGGTCCTCAAACAAGTCAGCTCACTGCTGGATACACATCTCTCTGTCACTGGGAAGGTGTCACACTTGGTTTGATTTTACTTTTTATTGGATGTGTGTCGATATAGAGTGTTTTCTGTGTCTGAACTCTGTGGCTTGTGCTCAGTTTCATTCCCATGAATGGTTTCCAGTTTAATTATGATATTCTTTGAAATTTCTTAAAGTATTAATCCATTACCACTACTCAAACTACTGCAGTAACATACCAAAATGTAGAGAAAGACACCAAACAACTTTATCACAGAATTATAGAGGTTGGAAGGGATAGATCATTGAGTCCAACCCCCAGTTGTAGGGGGAATTTTGTTCACTACCTTTCATCTTCTAGAAACTCAGTACAATTTTGACAAAGGCCTAGGTAAAAAATGCACTTCTAACAAGGATTTCATTTCTTTTATCTGTATCAAAATTATGTCAATTATTACATAAATACTTGTAAAAAATGTGGGATCAGAAAGGGAGATAGCTCTCAGATCAAGACCAATACTCTGGTCTCATTAATACTATTTCATTTTATATTACTGCCACATAAAACAAAATAAAGTGAGTTTAAGGCAGTAATTAGGTATTAGTATTTGTTTTCATGAAGCATCTGGGAACAGTACCAACATTACATCCCCTTTGAAATATCTAATGAAAGGAAACAACACAGGAGCAAATCGCTTTTTCTTTAGATTATTACACATGCATCTAACATTTACTGGCTTTTGAGGCAAAATTAATGTGTACAGGGAAACACCAGCAGTCCGTTATTACAGAGTTCAATGGAAAGGAACAGACCTACATATGGGCTTTGTTCTGAAAATTGGATACACATGTTGTATTAAAATAAAATGCTTGCCTGGATTTTCCAGTACAGAGCAGGAGGATTTAAAAGTTCTCCTCCATGACTGCATAAGCACATGACCAGGTAGAACACCAGTCTGATTCTTTTAGCAGACCCTGAACTCACAACAAAGAACTAAAAAGTAAGCCTGAGTATGGATTGATGAGAACCAGGAAACACACTGCACAAAGATGCTATTCACTAGTGCTTAGAGAAACCATTTATAAACAACATTTGTTGTCTGTCTGTTACTTCATTCCACATATTAAATCACTACCATCCATCTTAACAGCTTTGTCCAGGATTACTCAGAAAGCTCAGAAACTCATAGAGCAAACAAGTATTGCAAGAACAGATCTACCTGTGCCAGTGAGAAAACATCTACAGATTCAAGTGTCTAAACAATACCAAAAATACAATTTTTGCCTACTTTAAGTCTTACATGATCACATCACTGAACTATTTTCCAAGTCGACTCTTTCCCAGGTCCTTTCTCAATGTAAGGAAATGAACTCAAGACAGCAGGTGGGTATAAGACCTGTAGTTCAGAGCAATATGACCCATAATGTGCTCTTCAAGAAAAGAAATCAGTGTTTCTCATAACACATCACAGCTGTCTCTCTGAAGGTCTGATCTTCCCATGTGCTAAATAAAAAAGCTCACTTTCCAAAACCTACAGGTCAGAAGCACACTGATAACTATATGGAGCCCTTAGCACTTAGAGCTGCAGGTAGAAGAAAAATAAATCCAGCTCTCCTAAACACGTTCTCAAAGAGGAAAAAAAAAGTGAAGGGCTGTACCTCACATGAAACCTCAATACTGTGAGGGAATAAATCAAGCATTAGGAGTCAGGTGTACCAAGGAATGAATCAGAAATCCAGCACAGGGGGATCTGACCAAGACCTGGCTTGTTGGTAGGGTGGGACACAGATCAAGAGAGCAGGAGCTGGAATGAAGGGTCTGAGTGTTGCCTCATCTTCCAGGAAAATGAGCATGGCCATTGCCACTTCAGTGATGGAGGAGGGGGAGCACATTATTGCTGCTGGAAGCAACGAGTCCTGACACAGGAGAAATTGCTTAAAGATGGAGGAAAAAAAAAGTTCAGCAAGCTTTCCCTAATCGCCCTGAACTGGGTTACTTGAAAAGTGCTGCTCTTCACCCAGTGGAAAAAAACAATGTTTGCTCTAAGAAAACACAACAAAACATAAAATATTACCAATCACAGAAGTACCCTCCAAAATTATCTCTACATAAACCAAAGGAAATTCTTGCTATACACGAGTGAGACACAGCTCTGAGAAACCTCTGCTCAATAAGCTTCCTTCTTTAAGGAACTGGAATGCTTTTTTTCTTTCCATTTTTCCTGAAAACCCCTTTCCCTGCAAACACATACCCACAATAACTTTAAGAACACCTCTGCAGTAAAACCTTGCTGCCACCCTTCAGTTTTTCATAACTTAGGAGTGCCACAGCAATGCTGAGGCACACACACGTACCTCTCAGCTATGGGTCCCTCTGGAGATGACTGTGCCAAGCAACCAAAGGGAAAAGGGACCAGGATTTATTACATAAACAGTCTGTCTGCTACTTTCCACTGACCTCCCTTTCAGTACTGTTTTCCTCTGAATGCACTGATCCTTGCAGCATACAAAGCCAAATCATAACAGGACCAGCACCTCCTGTGAACAAAGGCAGATTAGATGGGGAGGCTCCCCCACACCTGGTTTGTAGCCAGACCCCTGGCATGCCTGGCTCCTTCATATACCACCCAAGCAACCCAAAATCCCAGGCATAAGGGAGGGGGGCTGTGACCCTACTCGCCAACCCCTGTGGCCTCCCAGCCCCTTAGCATCCCTCTGGACTACATGCATCAGAAAGAGACACCTGTAGAAGCAGCAGGGGGGATGAAGAAAGATGAAAAAGGACCTGTCCAACTTTGGAATGCTAGAGCTAGTGAGGTTTCTTCAACCATCAAAGTCAGACATTGCACACTTTACAGGCTTGACTGACAGAGTACTTTGATGGCAGTCATCTCCAGGAACCCACAGATGAGGTGCTCCAAACTCCACGTGGATATTCTATGCTAAATCATATACAGCAATCACAAACTCTGTGTAAGTCCTTATTAATCTTTCTATTCAGAAATTTTACACATGGGTTTGGTATAGAATACTCCCACAAACATTGTATAGGTGCCTTATGTTTCTCATTGCTGGTTCACACCTGAGGACTGGAATTTAGCTTTCAATTAGTGTACAAAAATCACACACTTTTGGGCTTAGATCTGGTTCACAGCTCTCCTTGGCTGCAGGCTTGGGGTGAAACAAAACACAAAGAGCTCACAGCATTTTGCCCAGTGTGTTCTGCATTTACTTGAGACATCTCATCAACTGCTGCACACGTTTTATTATCAGAGGCAGATGGTCAAATTGGAGACATGAAAAATCTCCCAGCTAAAATTGCCTGAGAGTGACCCTGAGCCACTGGGGACAACTGAAGTGAAATCTCAGATCAGACCAGGGAAACCTCTAAATTCACCCAACTGGAAACTGTTTACACAGACCTCTGCAAAAAGAGACCAGTAATGCTTCCCAGCTTTGTTCAAAGTCACGGTGATGCCCCCAGGCTTGTTTTATCTTCCAACTATCCTTTAATATGCTGAGAAGTTTTTCAGTTATTCCACTTTTCTCCTTGCCCTCATTGGGCTTCAAAAGGAAAGATTCCTCCCCCCCCCACCCCCCACCCCAGGATGCACATAACTTGGGGGGTATGGGGGTGTGAAGGAAATCAGAAGACCAGATGTATTTCACCTCCTTTGTCTCCCTAACAGATGGGAAGCTATTCTTCTACTTATGAATCTCCTGTCTCAGCAAGCCAAAGCCCTGAGGGAAACGGACTGGAGGTTTTCAATTTTTTTTTTTTTGTAAGCTCAGGTAGGAGGAAAATAAACTTCAGTCTCTATGCATTCAACCTGAGTCATTCAACTACAGCATTTGATGCAAGTGCCCTCAAAGAATTTCAAAAGTAGATGCTAAAATTAAACCTTACTCAGTGCACCATCACAGGATCACTCACTACCTTGCACAGAGGTGCAGATCTCACTGGGATAGATGTCCTTCCCACAAGAAGACCCACCACCACTGACGCCGACAGCTCCATTGTGCTGGTTTCTTACAAGTTGTATTTTTTTCCTCACATTTCTCAGACCTGGGTTGAAGGACACAACACAGGCCTTAATGAGCATTCAAGAAGGATAAACAACTCTCCCACCCCCAAGGTATCCATTCCCCTCCTCCTGCTTAAGACAAAGAGATAGCACGGAGGAGTCCCCTTTTTTCCCCAGCTATGGCAGGCAAGAAACAGAAGGGATAAGCTTAGGAAGTCCTTGAGGCTGTCGAACAGTCCTACCCACAAGTTCAGCTCTCCATCTGCCCAATCAGCCACAGCAACAGCCAAGAGAGAAATTAATTTACCACATTAAACCTTAATAATATGTCTTTCACATGTATTTTGACTGTATAAAGACAGAAGCAAGGATCCTTATACTGAGAAATAATTAAAAAATAGAATTTCTATATTAAATAATATTCTTTCTCCAATCAGTTCTACAAATTGCAGTAGGTCAGGAGCTGTTGGTCACACAAGTGCACAGTTTCTACCATCAGTGCTGCTATTAGGCTGAAGGGAACAAATGTGGCTCTTCTTTCAAAAAGATACAGGCCAAGGTCAAAGCTTATGTCATCACAAACGCAAAACATGAGAAGCCTACACATTGCTTTCAGCAAGAGTTCATTTCGCT
Organism: Heliornis fulica; assembly: GCA_013399135.1. Lineage (NCBI taxonomy): Eukaryota > Metazoa > Chordata > Aves > Gruiformes > Heliornithidae > Heliornis > Heliornis fulica. The sequence continues at coordinate 559,307 of VXBZ01006545.1, forward strand.
GACACACAGTTTTCTATTCATTTAGGACATTTCCGTTTAAGATTAAAAGCCAGAGGGTACACTCTGTGCTGACCTTCCTCCAACAATTAAAGAGAGCACAAAATCTTCAGGCTTCAGAAGGGAAAGAAAAACTGATGCCAATTTAGTCTTAGATAACGCAGCATCAATGAGCCCAATCAATATTGCACACAAGACAGTCAGCAATTTAGGCATCTTGTTACATTTCTTTTTTTGGGGTATGCATACTAGCAAAGGGGGAAAAAATGTTGTAAGGATCAAAGCTTAGTAGAAAAAGCTGATAATTGACTACAATTGCAGTTCAGTATTATATTTCTGAAAAGAGACTACGAGAGCAATTTGCAGTGCTCTGAGACTCATTTTCTCCACCAGGATCTCAAACAAGTATTCTTCATTTTTGGCTAGCTATTAATTGTACTGGAAAAGTTATTTATGCTGAAGGATTGAAAGCCAGCAGAAAAGGAGTTTATTGAATGTTTTCACCTAAACAAAAAGCATGGTTCCGTTTGGGAGCAGAACTATGCTGGCTACATTAGTTTTCTCAAAGCCAAGTTCAGCTGATCAGTTTTCCCAGACCACAAAAAATAAAAGGGACAGCAGTTGGAAGTACATTTAAGATCCTATAAATCATGATATATAAGGCAAATGCACATGATTACCTTGTATTAGAGGTATTTTACCTTATTATGCTTCAATTTCAGTAGATTGATTTTTACTTTTTCTTTTCCAGAAATGTAAGTAGTGATTCATTATAATATATGTGACTATTCTTACTGCTGTTTTGTGGCTGCCTGACCCACCAGTGTCTGGCTGAAGGGTCTACCCAACTCCCAGAACTCATCTCCTTTCCTCTTTTATGCAGAGTCCCCAATGTCAAGAAAATTCAGTGTCAGACCACAGCTGGAGCATTTGAACTCTCCCCTTGCATCTGAGCAACTTTTTGCTGGAAGAGCTTTAACTGGCCAAATTTTCAAACGCTGGTCTGTCTGTTCTGAAAATGCTTGCCTCCAGCAAATTTCTTTCCAACTAACTGAAAATTATAACACCAGGCTTTGAGCTACAATTTTTCAAAATAAAACTTTTAAGCCTTTCACTGCCAGGCAGCTATGGCAAGCCCTTCTCAAAACAACAATTGCAGCAGCTATAATCAACAGCTCAAAATGACCTGTTTAACAGAGAGGATGATGTACACGAATAATCAAAAGCTTAATTCCAGTCTTTAGCAAACCTGGTTCTCACAGTTAGAGATTGTCAGGAAAAGATCTAAGGCAGAGCACAGGCACTGTAGGTCAGGAGCTCCAGCATTAACCATTTAGACTCTTAGCTGCCAGGATTGAAACTGAAGCTCATGGTTAAGCTTCTAGGCAGATACTAATACCACACAGTGTTGGTAGTCTCAATGATTTCACACAATATGGATCCAGAGAAGATGCTTTCCTAAGAACCCAATAAAGTGTTTTTGGAAGAAATGAGGTGTCTCAAAACATGGCCCTCAGTACAGAAGATACTATCCATCTCCAATATATTACCAAGTACCTCTACCTGCAAAGATCTGCATGTGACCTAGATCAATACCTCATGGCATTCCAGCCCTCTCTGAGATAGGACATTATTTAACTGGGCATACACAGACTATTACCACAGGTTCCTGTTCCTTGCCGTTCTGACTGTTCTCTCACTACTCCAGTAGTAACAAGCCAGATGTGGTGGAGGGGAAAGACTTTAAGATCTCCAGTCTACACACAGACAACAGGATCTGGGCACGAGTGACCCAGAGGAGTAATTGGATGTTGATGGCAAAGAACTGACTAAAAAGGACAAGGAGGAATGTTTTAACATCAGAGTAGCTGACGAATTCCCCCAGGAAATGGGAGACTTCACCTCTGAGCTGCTGATTTGGTAAAGTTAGCTGAGTAACAGCAAAGTGCAATCCTCCAGAAATTAGATGTTGGCTGAGTACAACAAAGTGGCACAACAGGTGTACACGTTCTCTGGTTGCACACCTCTGATATTTAACAAGAATTCTGGTGGCATTACATATACACAAAAGAACACTTCATTTCTTAGTCACTGCCAAGGAACTAACTTCAGAAAAATTAAGAGACGTTGAGGTTGTCTAGTAGAATTAACTGATACTTTCTTCCTAGAAAGGTAATAATGCCACCAGCAAAAGCAAGGGCATACCATGGCACATTAAGGAGCTAATTAACACTGAGGAACACAAATTTATGCCCCGCCCCTTAAAAAAACCCAAACAAAACCAAAAGCAACAAAAAAACCCACACAAGAAGTGTTTGCAATTGCCTACTTGAGAAACAATCGAGAACTGGATTGCTAACAACAGACTCCTTCCATGTGTTTCAAGTAAACATCGATTGGAAATGTCAAAGAATCAAAATCTCATTAACAGGAATTTGCCCTGCATTGATCTGACCCTCTGTCCAGTCAGCAGAAGTGTTGGGTTGTGTGTGGCTGCAGTGGAGAAATACCATGAAAGGATGTTTAAGCAAAAGAGCAAAACATATTAAGCAGAGTTACAGACACATTTTTACCCTCAGGCAATCCAACTGATGAGTATTTAATTATTAAAAGTTTTATTATCCAAACAGGTCTTGGGTTGGTTTGGGGTATTTTTGGAGGTTTTTTTTTTTTCTTGTGGCTTTTTGTTTTGTTTCTAAAGCTAGGAAGATGATGTTACACAGTTTCCATCACAAACTGTAGAGATAGTCTGAGTCTGCTCCCACTCAGACAAATCCCTGGAGTTGTCCTGGTATAAAACTGAGGTCAACATGAAGATAATAAGGCTATCAAACTACACCAGTCACATAGTATTCCCACTGGAAGTATGTGTGGTACCTCAGCAACAGGCTAGTTCGTGAGGTTTAAAAGCAGAAGCAGCCTTTAAACGCTTCAAAAATAAAGAGCAACTCATGCAAATCCACATAACTCATGATATCTGCTCATGGGATTGGAAAATGTCACTAGTTTTTTTCTGAAAAGAAACATACTTTGAATAGCCAATGAAAATTGTAAACAAAGGTTAAAAAGAAGTTTTCAATACACAAAAAATATCTGATTTTAATAATTTGTTGATAGAAAAAAAGAACCCATATATGGAGTACCTCAACTCTCAGTTTAGGCACAGCCCCAGTACTAGACTTTGCAACCACATACAATGCCTTCCTCTGCTTAGGAAATAAACCCTTGCTTTCTTCCCACATTCCCCAGCCAGTGGATACAAGCCTCTCCAAAATACACATTTGGTTCTCTTGAAAGGAGACACCTGCACTGAACTTGCTCTTTGCCTCTATTGCAACTTCCTACAGGCCTTCAAACACTGTTTTTCCCCACTGTAACACCATCCCTCCACATCCCACTCCCTTTAGTACAACTTTTCATCTTCAACCATCTCTCAACAGCGTGCACAGCCATATTCTCTGCTAACTTTTTCTTATCCATTCCTCAGATCCAGAGTATATTTTCTTCTATGTTAACTTCTTCATCTCATAAAATTATCCATTATACAGCCTTGAGGGAATAGTGTGTGCCTGAGCTGAAGCCATTAATCTATTTTTATTCAAATATCACCCCCACACACACCCCACCCCAAATGCAAGCTCCCTGGCACTTATCAATTGCAACCACTAGAGACAAAGCCATTTTCACTGGGCTAGATGTGTCCAGTTTTTAAATATTCTCAGTAAAATTTTGTAGTTTCTAATTGTTTCCCTTGTTTCTAATAGGGCCCACCCCCTTACTTTGAGAGTCCATTTTATAGTCTTACATTTCCTAATTTTCCCCCCTCATTCCATTCTAGAGTTATTTCCTGCTTCATGTTCATACCATCAAAATAGTTGTCTGATCATCTCAGTCTAAGATCCTTCATCATCACTTAACTAAGTCATAAATCTCAGATTCTCCTTCCTTCCCTGTGTGAACTGTAGTCCCAAACTGATTTATTTCTTAATGTCACTGTTTAGGACTGAATCCCACAGAAAGATTTTAATTACAGGCTATGACAGTGTTTCCCACCAAAACCCATCTGACACTACTAGCAGTTAAAACGAAACAAGTGAAGAGCTTGCTTTTTCATCTTCAGAGTAAAGCAATTGTCTAGCTAACGCTGTGCAACCCAAATTCACAGCTTCCATAAAGAAAAGAGACAAAAATATTTGCACTGTCTCTACCCGCTGCTCATGCTTATTATTAGGCACCAATTGACTACTGGTCTTCATTGCCCATTTTCTTGCTTTGTCAGCACTTAAGTCAGAAAGCTTAACATTCAAATGTGTGTTAGTATGTCAAGTTTTTTACATCAATAAATCAGAAAGTACACAGGGAGTGAGAAGATAAAACCTGTACCTCCATTCATCCTTTGTACATTGGAGAACCACCTTCCAGAAGGTGCTGCAATAACATAATCATGAGTCCATCAACATGCAGAGTAACAACTGTCTGTCTCAGGCAAGTCCAACAGACTTGTTGCAAATGAGTTTTCTAGTTATAAACAAAAATAATAGACTTCCCTCTTGCACAAGGGTGCTGTGATTGTAACTACATTGGTGATTACCAGATGCTCAAAAAAAAAACCCCTACTGCTGTGGGCCAATATAAATCCTGAAAATAATGATACAATAAGGGGTAATGCATAACATACTCATTTTGAAAACATGACCTTTTGTTGTCAATCCTTCTTAAGCTAGAAAGGGCAGATGTGGATTTTTCAATTTACAAGCCTGAAAATTGCAAATTGAAAAGACTTCACTTCTGCCCTCTACTGTGAGATAGCTAAAGTATGAGTGACAAGTAGACATGCTCTAATATAACAACTCTAATTTCTTTTGAAAGCCATTTGCAAAAATTCCTCTTCTCTCCAATTGTTCTCCATAGTGAGTCACTCTGGGATAGAAAACAAGTTCTTGATAGTGATATGAAGATGATGAGTAGACCCTGTGTTTCCATCAAACACATTCTTCAAATATGGTATTTTGTAACAAAGGAATCATTTAATGATTTTGCACGTCAGTGAGCCAAAACAGAATAATTAATGTCAATGGTAGATGATGAACCCTTAGCAGCAGTAGGAAACTAATTGTCATTAACGCAGTACTGCATCTAATGAATCTGGTTTAAAACTGCTCCTGTAAAGAAACTGTGGGATCAGATGGAACTATTTGCATTCTCTACATGGCAAGAAACAATTGGTGACAAGACCTTTGTTCCAATGTATTTGATTTGTGACAGAATTAATGCTTTGGAATTGATGGCCAGCTGTTCCGTTCCAAACACTGCTTTGATTTTTAAAAAAACTCCCAAGTATTAGTGCTTTCCAGGTTATGATTAACTACAACTATACCTGGGAGCTCGATTTTAAATACTGTAGGAAAAAAATAGTCCTCCAATAATATTTGGGTTTTTAACAACTAAGATCCTACAGAAAGACGCATATTTGCTCATAGATAATAGGAAATATTGTCTTGCCTTATACTCTGCCCTAAATAGTGTGATCTAGACATACTGAAGTATATGAACTAAGCTTTACTCAAAAAACATATGTGAAAATCACTGAAGCTCCAATTCACGTGTAGAGCTCACAGTCTCCCCACCCTTACCTACTCCACATTATCTCTTTCAAAACCAGCTCCTTTTTCAGCACTCCTAACCAAATATTCAATGTAGAGCATGTATGCAGCTACAGACACATCCTATAATGAGATTCTACCTCCTTTGGTCTGCATGGAGATAAAACTGAAACATCCTCGATGCTGCCAACTATGTATGGAGGTTTGGGGGTTTTGATACTGTTTGGTCATCTGCATATTGTAAGTCTTTATTACAAAACCATACACTCTGCAGATACAGCTAAGCAAGCTCAAAAGCCACACTTGGTCCTAGAAGCCATATATCTACATCAGCTCAACACAGCCTCCAGTCAAGAGCCGTAAGAAATCAGTATGCTCTTTCCCATACCTTTGCTAGTACACACAAGCATGTATTCAAAGAGGACCACACCTACAGATCAGCAGATGCAATGTAGCAAATCTCACTCAGCAAAGACAATATGGTGAAAAATACACAGTGAAGTAACTGCAAAATCCAGCTTTGGTGCTGCTGGTTTTCTATGATGTCAGCAAAGACAGGACTTTTGTTTCTGAGGGACAGCAAAGAGAGTTTCCCCACTCATTCTTGGAATGTGGGACAAGATACTGTTGCTCAGTCACAAGCATCACGCAGAGATTAGAAGTTTACATGCACACTAAACTGTCACCATGCTACATTTCATAATTGTAAGTGCTGGTATCTAACATGCTTGCTTCTGAGAAAAACAGCAGCTGTTTGCCTGTAATTAAACATAGGGCTTTCAATAAACTGAAGAAAGCAAAGGGTGAGAGCAGACAAAAAAAACCCTGTAGGTCATTAGCATGAACACACACAAAATCTTCAGCATTTACACACCTGGGGTTTGCAGGGAAAAACAACAGATTTTAGTAAATGGCAGCATTATCCTTGTTAAGGTCAGTTCTTGGAAAAGGACATCCTCACGTGCACACTTCCCAGACAAGTGCTACACGGACCACATTAATATAGTTGCAGTAAGACTCACTGCTCCTCTGCCCCCTTCCACACTTCACAACCAGGTTACCATAGAGGATGTGCAGGTCTCCCAACCTTTGCTGCAGGCAATTAATAGGAAATCCCAACTGATACAATAAGTTTTCATGGTGTCCCAGGACCATGCAGACTGGACATGAAGCTCTTGTTTTGCTTCATTTTCTCAGTCAAGCTACATGGGACCCAACAGTAGCTCTCACAAACCCAGAGAGGACACAAATCCTAAATTCGTAAGTGCTGCCCACCAAGACTTGGGTGCAGTCAAGCAGCTGCCCCTCACTGCAGCAGATTAGCAGAGGGTGACACCACACCATATAGGGCAATCTTCAACAAGGACAGAGTCTCACAACGTCAAGCAAGAAGAGCAGAGCAGATCCATGACAGCAGCCACAAGGATGTTTCCCTGTGAGGGTGGTGAGGCTCTGGCACAGGTTGCCCAGAGAAGTTGTGCATGCCCTTGGATCCCTGGCAGCGTTCAAGGCCAGGTTTGATGGAGCCTTTGGCAATCTGGTCTAGCAGAGGGTGTTCCTGCTCATAGCAATGGAGTTAGAACTAAGTGGGCTTTGAGGTCCAGTCCAATACAAACCAGACTGTGATTCTTTAATCGCTAGGCTTGACCAGGTCAAACCAAGAATTCATAAGCAAGACAAGGTCAGGACTAATGAGGACCTGACAGGGTGAAGGCACATCTACAGCCTAGCTCAAGAGCCAGAAGCAAGGTGTTTGAGCTTACAAACATCTCCTGAAACAAGAAATTACAGATGAGTTTTCTCTGCCAACACTCTTCCTCACAGCTCTTCCAGGTAATCAGAGGGTCACAGGTGGTCTTGAGCAGTCAAACCTTCAAGCAAGAAGACACATAAAGCCTGTTGATGTACTTAAGACCCTGACAGTTCTCATCATTACAAAAGAAATTCCTCAATCACTTCTTTAAAGCAGAATGACCAGACTAGGCATCTACCTTTAATTCCACTGCAGTTTGACCCAGTATGCCCCAAGCCTTACAGAGCTCCTGAGCACCCAGCACGTCATTCACACCCTCAAGATAGGCCTTGGCAACTGCTGAAAGAATTCCCAGTTTCTGTTTATCTGCCTTGAAACAAGAGGAGTCAGTAGCAACACGTATGGAGCTCTCATCTCTAGGTAGGTGCACAATGCTGTGGAAGTGCTCACAGCAGCTGCAAACTCCCCTTTACCCACTTGTAATTTTGTGGTCTCATTGATTCCCTCACACCTTTGCATCCTGCAAGCATCTTGACACACCTACACCCAAAGCATTCTCATTTTTAATTCTTCATCTTTCCAAAGAACAAATACCCTCCCAATACATTCTTGTTGCATTCAACTCATTAATCTCCTTGCTTGTCAAGGGCACTCAGAATTGAGAGATAGCACCAAAAACATCCATCCTTTTGTCATGAACTACCCCTTGGGATCAGCATGAACAACCAATCAAAGCAAGAGGCCAAATCAATGTTCACAGAAAACAGACTTGTGCACTCACAACACACCTTCTACTTCTAACCTTTCTCTCAGACATACAACAGGGAATTGGCATGAGATGCCCTTTGTATATTCTATGCATTTTGGGGGGAAAGACTGGCCTATTTTCCTGTCTCCATTTATCTCCTCCTGTTCTTTGAAGTCTATAGAAGCAGTTAATCTTTCTTCAGTGGGAATTGTAGCACTGCTTTACTTTTATGCTATCGATCACTTCAATGTCTGTGTGGAACAGCTAATGTGATATAATTCAGTCATGGAAGGTATGAATGCTGTCAATCAGGGAATTTAACTGTTTTGAGAGGACCATAGCTCTACAAAAGTGAAAAGAGTAAAAGGAAAACCAAGGGGGAAATACTAAGTATTACTTTTAATTATTTGTCCTGACTGCTTCCTAAAGACCATGCAAAAGGCCAGGAGAGGGGAAGCAATAAAGAAATATGCAGAGGAAGCTTTGGAAATGGAATGGCTCCAAGGCCTCTATCAAACAGCAAACACTGTAGTGGTCTGGAATACAGGTGACAAACTTTGCCATCACTACTGATCTTCTAGGTGGTCACATTATCTCAATTCCTCCTCCCATCATCTGCTCTTTCACTTCAAAACAATAGCTTAAAAATACATATATTTGTGAACAAAGACTCATTCATTTTTATTCATGTACTGCAGACTCAGTGGGTAGCCTTGATAAGTTACCAGGAAACATTGATTTCAAACATATGATAGCAGGGGAAATGAAAATTGAAGGCATTATGACTGTTAACACCTCTGTTCAACTATACAACTCTCTGCTTGTAGGTATGCATCCAGCCTGGAAAGTGGCCATGCCACTTCAGAAGATGGTGTAGCTATAGCTAGTCTTCTAGCTTCTATAGATTTGTTGTCAATAAAGGGAGACAACGAACTGTAAAAAGCATAGGGATTTAGAGCTTGTTTAAGATTATTTTATCCTTTTTTCCACTTCCTAGGTTCAAGAACATCTTAAGTAGTAAAATTGTTTCAAGACTGATTAAACCTGACAAGAGATTTGAAATAAAGAAAATCCTCCTAAACTCTTTGAGTTTATCAAAGTCTATGTATGTTGCATTTGAAATCAATAATCCTGCACAATCCACAGCATAAATGCCTACCTCCTCTCACAGCAACAAAATCACATTTGGGAGGATGCTGTCTAGATCTTCCTAGCATGAGTAGTACTAGCAGAACCATCAGGCATCTCCAGCTTTAGCATATGCTTGCAAACAGAGTACAGACCATATAATACAGAATAGCCACCAGTGCTGGTAGAACTGGGTGTCCCACTTAAGGCCAAATGCAAGAATCACCTATACACAACCTAAGGATGCCTACAGAGCCACTCTTCTGCTTTCTTGAACTTTTGAAAACTTGCTATCTTCCCCATCACTTTTAACCTAGACTGTTAAGACCTCAATTCCAGCCCTGGATTATACAATGTGAACCATGAGGTTTACTTCTCAGAAGACCTCTACTGATTCAATGAGGTTAAACATCTCCAGATGGGTTACTTCTGCTCAGTCAAGACGTGGAATTTTTCTTGCTCTTTTAGGTGATTCCACTGAATTACATAGTCCCATAAGAAAAAGATCATTCAATTGACCCTTAGGACACGGGTAGGGCAATATATAGTTTTTGTTAATATTACTGCTTATAGTCAGGACAGATGATGAATTCTATAGCACTTTAAGGCATTATATTATCAGTACCAACAGTAACTTGCTAGAGGTGAATTAAGCTTTACTTAACTAAATGCCTCAAATCACATATCAGACACTAAAATCTTTGGGATAAAACAGCCTCACTTTGAAAATATGGGGTATTCAGAAATACACAACAGGCAATACCTCCCACAGGTTCTTAGCTGAGCACCAGGAGAAATGAATCTCTTCCAAATAAAACCATTTCTAGGAGCCTATTTCTGCATTAGGCATGGACACTACTATTTGAAATTCTGGTATTTCTCCAACTGGCCAGCTCCTTAAGCTCCATCTCCCCTTCCCACAGACTTGAGAAGCTGACTTGTCAAGGAACAGAATGATGAAATAGACATATAAATGCTTTAGAGTAACCTCTTGGTTCAACACATTTAGAAGAATAATGCAAGTAATACAGAAAAACCTCTGCTGACCTCCATGACACTATCACTTCTTCCACAAAAAAAAAACCTCCAACCTGTGGGATATGAAAATCTACAAGTTTTCTAATTTATATTATAATAAGGAAAATAAAATGTTCTTTAAATCAAAAATTATACAAAAGAGACCCCATGAAAATATAAAAGTTTATGTAAAAGATTATGTTTTGTGGTATTCTTTGGGGTTTTTCTCAACATCTTATTTGACAGACCTGCTACTAGCAACTTCTAATCAAAGCTTTTATCAATTTTCAGGAAAGAATAAAGATGGAGGCTAAGTCCCATCAGCTAAGATGTGCAGTGACATGTAGATATGTTCAATTTCCAACTTCAGAAACTAGTGAGAACTTGTACTAAAACATACCTGATCGGGAAAACACGATTAAGTAGAGTAACACTATCATGTCCTAAGATATTTTTCAAGGAAACCATTGTCAAGTTAGGATCAATTCAGGCTTAAGACAAGAAGTGGCAACATCGAGCTGGACATTAAATCAAAAGTAATGATGCTTGCTCTCTTTCTAGTTCCAAAACCATTTGAGAATACATTTGTATTATTACCAACAAGATGACCTATCATTTATTTGTCATTAGTTTCACCAGGTCACAAAAGAAGTGATTGTATTAACTGTAACACATTATTTAGTAGGAGCCCTTATGCATTTCTCTCACTATAATTCATGCTTAAATTTATGGGAGGCATAAAATTCCTGCTGTAAGTGCCTGTATAACAACTAATGCATCTTGTATGACAGTTATTGACAGCAAAAAGAACTCTTAACTTGCAACATGTCCTAGTTAATCGGTACCTTTAGTCCCAAAGAAGACACATTAATAAATGTTTTTTAATCATTTCTCTTTGTTTGAAGTACACAGTGAAATTTGTAGTGACCTCATTTGGACTTTATCATCAGCTTTTTATAACAGGTTCCTTCAATCCCCACGTGGAAGATTAATCTTCTCTCAAGGTCCAATCTAATTTACAAAATACTTTCTTCAGGTTTCAAGAAAAGGGGGTCATTCCAAAAATTAAATTTCAGCAGATATGAAGCATGGGTTGAAGGTATCCTCTTTTCCACAACTGCATCCTAGAACATGAAGCTATAGCAAGAACAAACAATTTAGCAATTAGAGTATGGCTGTAGCAAAGGAACCTGTAAGAATAAAGCACTGCTGTGACTCATTACACTCTCAATCTGAGATGGAGAAAGAGAATAGTATTTTTCTCCACTGGATTTTTGCAAGTCTTTTTACTTGTAAATATAAACACTTCCACATGGGGATCCTGAATGGCGTGTTACAAAGATCGCTGCAATCTCCTGCCCACACGCATACATTCAGCTCTGCTTCCCCACAGCTAGGGAAGACACCTGCTATGTATAATTAAGCACATACAAAAGTCTTCACAGGATCTGGACTTGGGATATTCAGCTTAATAAGTGAAATTTATTGTTTCCCAGACATAACTAGCATCTTCCTTGATATTTTAAAGAGGAATTAAGACATATGAGAGTAGACAAACCAAGTGATGGACAATGTCTGAAAGCTAGAGATGCAACCTGAGTTTAGAAGATGTAGTTTGATATCTGTTGCCATAACTTCTGTTTCTGCAGAAATTGAGGAACAAGGTGCTCAGGCACTCGGGAAAAGTGGAAATTGGAGCAAGATTTGGAGAAGGTATGTGTCTGGCCAGGGAGAAGAGACCTGTCTCCCTGCAGGAGGGGTGGCAGGAAAAGCATTCACATGGAGGAGAGATGACCAAACGCTACAAAATTCAGCCCTGTGAAATTCTGCCTCCAACCCAACAGAGCCATCAAAAACTCCTTTTCAGAGTATTAAGTGACTTTTACTCCCCTAAAATGATACATGTTGATTTCATCAGGAATGCTACAGGCCTAACAAAACTTCAAATGCAGTGACAAACCTGATGAAGCTACCACAGCCTCTGGCAGGATAACTGAACGCAGACTTGAGAGTAAAAGCAAAAGTAGCCCTAAAGGTGCTTGAGACCTAGCTCATGGGCTAAGCACACAGCTATAAGATCAAAGAAATGACCCACCCCAGCCAGAAGTTGTTTGGACAACATAGGTATAAGGCACTTTTTAGAGATGAATTACCTAAGGAAGAGACCTTTCTTCTGCTATAACTGCTCCTGTGCACATGCACAGCAATGCCATTGAAAGGTGGGCGAGAGCCACAGCCCCAAATGGCAAAGCTACACAACAAAAAACTAATGAAAACCCCAAGCCTTAGAAAAGAATATGGACTCTAGATTTGTCTTCATATACTTCAACACAAGAGATAGAAATGTGAATCAGAGAACCTCATATCATAAGCTCAAACCTCGTTCTGGCCAAGGAGCAGACAGAAAGAGGTCTCCTGACCCCCAGGTTGCTTACTGAGGATTACTGTGTTCTTCCCCTGCTGTGGGGCACAGGGCTGCTGTACCTCAGGGGAGAGCAGGCAGATGACATCTCACATGGAAAAGTCTAAAACAGGCAACAGGAGCTGCAAGAGATGTTGACCTAATAAATACTCTCCAAGCTGGGTCTTGCAGGAACTCTGATATTAAAGACCACACAGCACATCTGAAAAAGGACAAAAAATTTAAAATAGCATAGCCTGGTATTTCTGCCAAGAGCAGAAAAATATTCTGTTCTGAGTACAAAAAGAGCTCTTACTTATGGAGGAAACATACGATCATATCACTATGATACACATAACAATAGATGGCCTGCTATGGAAAGGGAAACAACTTTTGATTTGGCACAACACTGGGACAGTGGATAGAAAACTGAAACCTGCATCAAATCCCATTGCTTTCAAACCATCAGAACACATCTAAAGTGACAAAGCCGCTGTAAACTGATGCTGCACATCACATATCTATGGCACCTCCCAAAGCACTGCAAAGACCCCCAACTTCAGAGAAGCTGGATGATATTTTTTTTAGCATTTTTGTTATTCCTCTTATGATCTATACCATTTATCAGAACTCTTCCCTTGAACTCATGAATGCTCTAAAAACAGGTTGCGATTTTACTAGAGCTCCCACGTTATTTAACTCCTTGATAGTCTTTTGTGCAAAGTAAAAGAAAACAAACACCTTTTGAAAAGGACTAAGTCACTTCTAGTGGGAATACCTCAGAAATCTATGCAAGAATCTGTGGTGCTTGTGTTCTGTGTTTAGTTCTTGTGAATAAGAATTAGCTGAACCAGATGTTTGTGAATAAGTGATTAAACTGGCATGCAATATCAGTAAATCAAATCAGCAGGCTTTATTCTTGAGAATACTCACAAATACTTTATTGCTGTACTCACTCAATTCTGATATGAGCTGCTTTGGCTTTACTTCTTTCTTCCAGTGGCCTCTCCTCCTCTTGATCATTTAACAGACTTGTCAACATTTCATTCCTGCTGCAAGTTACTCTTAGTATTCAATCCAGTTTTGTCTTTATGCCACATTAAGCACCTCAGTAGAGTAACAGCTAAGAGAAGTTAGACTTGGGTTTTCTACTCAGCTTCACAGGGAAGTACTACCAAAGGGTGGGGAAGATTCACAATAGAGAACAAAAGTGTGCAAATTTGAAACCAGTAAGTAATTTTCCAAGGAAATTCCTTTATACTTTAAGATTAGAGCATATGTTAAGCACTCTTGACCTTCTGTAGCAAAAGACTGAAAGTTCTGTCACCCAGTTTCAACTCTTCTTTTTGTCCAGTATATCTTTTTACAAAAAGCCAGCTTTTGAAATGAGCAGGATACAACATTGTAAAAAACATTAGGTAAGATAAAACAGCAATGCCTTCAGTTCTGTATGAATCATCTGAGAAGAAAATCAAGGACACCGATTAGGCTTTTAGTGATGAGAAGCAGGATGAACATGCTGCAGGTTACAGCTAATGAGGGTACAATTCCACAATAGCCCCATTCTTCCCAAAGCATCTGAGTAATATAGGTCTGATGCTCAACTGGGGAGGATGTAGGGGCACTAAGTTTGCAGCATAATAATTCAGTGAAACAACATTGGACAGTGACTGTGTAATGCTGCAGTGCAGCTTAGTGTCCCAAAAGCCACTTTCTTATTTTTCTGTGACAAACAGCTCTCATTTCTGTCCCGGAGGAGAAATGACTCACTGGTTTCCCAGCTGCCTGAAGAGAAGTTTGTACTCTGCTCTCCCCAACCTCTGTTACTACTTCATTTTCTTTAGGCTTTAACTGTTGTCCAATCTAAGCCTGCAGAAGTAATATAAAGCAGTCAGGTTTTGTTACTTCTTTGGCTTCTTACACCCCTGCTGCTCAAGGGGCTTCCTGTTTGTTTCTAAGAAAACCACAATAAACTCTGTCTTCCAAGACGCAGTAGAAGAGAAAGCAGAACAGTAACAACACTTTCATAATGCTAGTCCTTTTTAGGGTACTAGATGCAATGCAGTATTTTGGGGAAGAATTTATACAAAAAGGGATTGCCAGAGAAAAGGGAACAATGTCTGAAACAAGGCCAATGGCCCAGTGTTATATATCAGCATTTTCTACGAGAGCATAATTCAAAGAGTAGAAGGATGAGAAGACAGGAGAGAAGGAGAAAATCAGAGATTCATCTCTTCCTACTACAGACCCCCCAAAGCGTTGATGGAGTATTTTCAGCCAGATTCCTGCTTGCAGCCTGTTTGCAATGAAAGTGCACTGCAAGACCAAAGGAGCAGCTCTTAACGAATTAGATGCTTGCAAGGTGCTGTATCTCAAATGACATAACACATCAAGGTCTCCCGAGTACTGTTTATTCTTTAAAAGGCAATTTTATAAAGATTTTGTTTGCAGTTTAAGGTTCAGAAACACTGGAAACTAATGATTTGTAACCAAAATTAAATCCATGTCTCCTATTGATTTTGTTTTAGTTACTTGGAAACAATATTGATTCCCAAGAGATGCATCTAAACACCAAGTCTGAGGCCTAAAGGATTTCCATACCATTAATGGACGCTATCTATCACTTTCACCTTTAATGAGACATTTTCTCCTCCATGAGCTACTGTATTCTATCAAAAGGTCAAATGTGGATTCTGTACAAGGGAAACATCAGTGCACACAACTGGCCTCAACTCCAGAACAGCTGATTTCTTCTCTGCTTTAATTAAATCATGAACAATTGTTTTCCTCAGAGGTTATTTTATTAATGTGCTTTGTTCTTATGATAGTCAGCTCTGTTGATACTTAACCTATGCTTTCGTTGGATGTTCTTTAAAATTAAGACCATTTTAGCCCAGTAGCTTTATAGTATACAATAGAAACCCGATTCATGACCAGGTCAGTACATTACAAATAATAATGATCCTCATTAAAGAAACCCCCATTATTCTTTGAAGCATCTTTCCTCTGGGCCAAATGCCATTATCCATGCAATGCTCTGAAACAAAACCAGCAAAACTAGAAGTGACAGCCAATACAAAGCCATTCATAAAGAAAGCTGATTTGCAACGATATTCACCAAACCACTGGGAAATACATATCACCAAGAATTCAGTAAGTGATACAAGTGCTTATTATATATTCAGCTTAGTAAACAATGAGAAAGTTTCCTCCAGGCCTCAGAGAATAGCTTTAAATAAAATCCTTGTGGATTAAAAAATACTTCCAGTAGTATTTGGCAGCACAAAGACTGAATACACAAGTTACCACAATAGAAAGGTTGAAAAACCGGAAATTCGCACCAACAGAATTTGGGGTGGCAGGCAGCAGGGTCTCACATCATCAGTCAGTTGCAAACCTGCAGGCAGGAGGAGTGGAGCCCTAACCAAAGCCACTGAAAGGAGAGTCAGGCTGAAACAGCCCTTGGAAAGTCTCTACTCCAAGCATCTGGTGCCACCTGCCCTTCCATAGAGCACCTCTAAAAAGAACCAGTCTCAAAGTCCCCAACACCATCCCCTTGAATGACTGATTTTACATCCTTCTCTCACTGAGTCCTGTGAGCTGCCAACAACTCTCAGCAGATATTTGCTCTATCCTATGTCCATCCAATGGTTGTTCCCAGAGCAACCCCACAAAAAGCAATGATATCATAAACACCAGTTCTGCTGCAGAGCAGAGCACTTGGGCAATTTGATGCTCTAGAGCTGAACTAATAGTGACTGGAATTTGATGATCTATTAACTGGCACCAATTCAGGGGATTCACCCCCACCCCAATAATTTTATTTAAAATACTTCAAAATTTAAAATATGCATTTTATTTGTAAATAGCAATTTTGATATATTGAAATTCTCATAAATGCCTAAAGTTACTTGACTTCTACTGAAGTTAATGAGCAAATTAAATTGTAATATTCAAGCACTATGCACTATTGACAACGTTAATGAAAAAATGAGGTAAGGGAGTTGCTGTCTAAACATCTGAGCTGGAGTCTGGCACGTAATAAACCAAGTCCCGACAACTTAGCTCTCTCCAGCAGGTTCCAAGTATTCTCATTATCTTTGTTTCCATCCCCCTCAGTCTAGTTCAGTTTAATATTTAATTCTTTTGAAGTAAAAGAGCAGCTAGGATTTACAGATTGAGAAATTTCTTTCTTTTCTGTAATCTATTAATAAAAACAAACTTTGATAACACAAAACTGCAGGAAACTTTTGACCAGAAATCATCAATTCACCAAGTGCTGATAATAATGTATTTAATAAATTAGCATTAGATGACAGGGTAAAGTAAAATGGAAAATATATTTTTATTACATTTTGCTTCATTATTCAGTATGTGTAATGTTAATTTATTCTAAAGTTCCAGTTTTCTGCTACATTCAATTCCAGTTTCTATTCACAAGCCAGATAAAACCTTAGTTGAAATGAATCTTCATTAGTTATTCAGGCACTTCACAAAACTAACTGTAAAACTAAGGAGCCAACATAATGCCTGTTAGAGCTGTGCATCTGCTCATGTGATGTAATTAAACTTCAAAACTAAGTCCCAAATTTTGCATAATGAGTAGACTACCAAAATCCACATCCTAACAGTTCCTAGATAATAATAAAATGATCTTTAAAAGTATTAATAGGAAAAAAAGAATAATACTTATGGCAATTACTGGCTGTAATGAGTTCTGGATTAGACCTTCCCAACACTTATGTGTCTAGGGAGCATCAGAGGAATATTATCCCTTGGACAGACATGAGGCAGAGGCAGAAGAGCTCTGTTAAGTCCAGACAAGGATCCTTGCATACATGCTGCCCATCACCTTTCCCAGCAAATCTGGCACTCATGTCCACAGGCTGTATGAAGCCTGAGCCTTCACAGAACACCCTACAGAACTGCAAAGAGGTTTGCTGCCTTCCCACACTCCAGGCGCAACAGCAGAATCAGCCAGAGCAGTGCCACGCATCACCTACATCAAACACATCTCTAGTAAACGGCAGCCAACAGCAATTTTCTCAATCTCTCCACTAGTATTTAGGGACTGGAGAATGAAATGCTGACCATGAACTGCACACTGCGCCCAGGATCTGTTTTATTGCTAAAAAATTTGGCACTTCCTTATGTGATCAATCAGCACTGAGAGGATAAGCACATATGTTTTCCAAACAGTGTATTAAATCAATTGTCACCAAGAAAATAAAAAGTGCAGTGGCAACATGAGCAATTGTATCCTGCCTGGAAGACAGAGGATATAAGCAGTTTCTTTAATTGTATTTTGGCAGTTCCATTCACACCGGTATAATCAGGTTGCATCAGCAGTGAAACCATCATCTCCATGATGCATTTTGCAGGGTGTGTTGTAAATATCATTAGATATTTACAACACACCCTGCAAAAGGCTTCCTAGGGTCAAAAATTTTGAGGTCCCTATTAGCCACATTTATGTTTGCACAATGAGAACACCAAATGCTCAAAAACCCAGGCTCTCCCCTCACTAGAACATGACTATGCTGTTTGTTTTTTAAATTTCCTGTGCAGTTCTTTTACAGCACTACAAATGCAGGGAAATAGCTGGAAAGAGAAAAATCATTAACTGGAACAGTGACAGCTAATCCATCTGCAAACTCCAGCTCCCTCCTGCTCCCACAGCCACCACCAAGTAAAGCTTCACCACGCCAGCTGAGACCCAGCTAAATGCTCCTGGTCTCAGGTGTTTGTAGGTGAGCACTTCACTAACAGCAGCCCAGACAAATCCAATTACTCCCAAACTCTTAGGATGAGAATGATCACAAACATTTTTATAATGGTTATTACAGTCTTAGGGTAACTGTTAATCTAAATAAGGTTCAACAGATCAAAACAAAATTTTTTTCAGGCACTGGTGTTAAAAAAATAAATGCTTTAATGAAATTCTCCTTGAAAGCAGTTTAACTTTAAAAGTTAATTTTTAAATCTCTCCCTCACTTCTTCCATCTGCCCACATACCTCAGGGTTTCAACTCCCACCTCCTACACACTTAAAGTCCAGATCCAAGTTACAGCATCAGATCCAAAGGGCAACAGGTATAAGGTACTCAAAGTCAGCCAGCTACCAAAACAAAAAAAAGACATTTTTGCCTGTTATATCAACATAAGACAAGATGCCCTTAAAGGGCACAATGCTAATGGCAGACTGTGACAGATGAAGTGACTGAGATTCACCAACCAAAAATCATCACATTAGTAGAAAGGTAATTAAAGCTGAAGTTGCACCTCTGTATTCCCAACACCCACAATCAAGGAAACCACCTAGGACTTGGGAACCCATCAGAAGTCTTCCAGGACAAAAAAAAAAAAAAACAAACAAAAAGCAAACAAAAAAAACCCACAAACAAACCAAAACCAAAACAAGGTAACCAAGAAGAATTTATATGGTTTTCCATCCTGTTTTAAGATACAAAATATTAAAAAATCTATCCCTTCAAAGCACATAAAAAACCCCAAACCCATTAAGAAAACCTGTTTCAGAGCAGTAGCTACCCTTTTTTAAATTAAGTGTTTTCAGAAGCACTGGACTTGAATTATACTATCTTAAATTTCCCCACAAATACAAGAACTCAAACAAAACTACTAAGCCATCTATTATTACTGTTGTGACAGTGTGTATTTGCTTCTATGTCAAGTACAAATCTAGATTAATATATCCAAGTTGGTTAGTGGACAAAGCTTAACACACTGACATTTCAGCATTCATATTCTGTCAAGTGCCTAGATTTTAGTACATTTTCCTCCATTGCACTTAAAGGGAGGAGTCTGAGACACTTTCCAGATCACTAGGTTTTTCTCAGGTGGAAGGGGTTTTCTTATTGCCGGATGCTAGGATACCAGAAAATAAACTGTTTCAGTTTTGATTACATACATGGCCCCAATTCCTGTGTTTTAAGTTAAGCTAGGTACTTGAGAAGTTTCCTGAGACACTTGAGAGTTTCCACTTCTTTCCAAAATAAGTTCAACATCTATTTAAAAAAAATGCATGGCATCACATTCTACCACCTAGAACACAGCTTGTACTTTAGCAAAAATAAGAGAATAGAGAAAGGGCAAGAAAATTAGACAGGGACACCTACAAAGGTTATTACCAAACAGTCCCCAACTTCAAAGTTACCTGGCATTCTCATTTATCATTAAATCACAGAGGGATAGCCTGGTCTTGTCTTCTCACACAGCGAGAAGTTTCAGTCTCGACCATTTAAAACCTTGGCAGACACAGTCCAGCTAGATAGCACCCATGGTACAGAGAAGCAAGAAGAAACACCCAAAAAATCAAGTAGGAACAATTTCTCTGTTAGAAAGGGGGACATATGACTGTCTTTTTCATCATGTCTGGCAATACTTCATCTGCCATTGAACACTACAAAGGGCTTCCATTTGCTTAAAGGGTATTTGTCCAGTTCAGACCTCTCCATTCATCGTGTTATTTATTCTATGTACAGCTGTGAGAATCCCAGATTTTTCCAAAGCAAATCCTTGTAAGACCTTGTTTATGCTTCTGCCCTTGCTTGGAAGCTGGAAATTAGCAAAACACACAGACATTAGATGTGAAGCTTATCTCTAAGAGTTTTGCCAAAGCATGTTGGCAGCCCTATTCTCACATTTTGCTTGCAGACAGAGCATCATAGCAACCTAAACTCGATATGCCTTTGCCAGTATTCACGACACTCTTAGCATTCAACATGTGAAGCCAAAACTACGATGTTGTGATATTTGGGAAGACAAACAAAACAGCTACAGACCTAAAGCCAAGAATGTTTCAATGAATGTAAACACAAACTACAAGCATTTGGGTAGCTTTATGGGGAGTGTAAGGACTGACAGAACTGGAGAGCTGTGTTACAGCCAGTCATGGGCACAAGGCATGGATAAAGAGAGGAGGAAGGAGGAGAGATAGAGCAACTGCCTCTACCAACTGTTTTCAGTAACGAGCTCCCAAATTATCTAGAACACCCAAAAATGAGGTGGTGCTCCTCTTAAAACCACATTTATCCAAGAGCCACAACGCACAGACTTGAGACACAGAAACATGGGGGCTTGTGCCAGGCAGGGAAACACTCCAAAATAGAGGTAGGTGGACCACTTGGGCCAGGAGGCCCCTGCCAAGTTTTGCAATTGCATCATGCAAGCAGCAGAAACCACTTAACCCTTCCTGGCATCCAAGAGCTTGGGGACATCTTGCTTTGAATGAGCAAGCACACTGCACCATCACCATCTCTCCCTGCTTCTCCTCAGAGACTTCTGCCAGGCACAAGTTGTTCTGTGTCACTGCAATGCATCACGTTTGAGTGGAGCTCCCATCTACAGAAATAAGCCTTTCCAAGGAGTTAGAGGATATCCATAATGTTGCTTCTCTCCTAACAGAGAAAAGCATTAAAGATGCTCTGAAGATAGGTGTTCAGATACAAGCTCTTCCTTAACCTTATAGCTCTACTGCTAGTCTGAAGCCAGTAGTTTCCCCACTGACTTTGATGTGATTTGAGTTTGGTCTTTGATGGGGAAAAAAACCACAAAGTTTCAAAAGAGCTTGAGTAAATGCAGCTATTGCTGCATTACAGCACTAGTAAACAAAATCATTACCTGTAATTCATCCATCTCCAAGGGAACTTCCTTTCAAGAACTACAGATCTGTGACAGAGAAAGAACATTATCATCCTTTTTACCCCAGATCCTGGGAGAAAGAAATATGCCAGAAAAAAAAAGACAATGCAACATTGATTTCCACTGGAAGAATGAAAGAATGACTCATCTGATGGCTCTTCTGAATAACAAGTTCATGTTCACATCAAAGGGGAGAAATTCTACCCTGGGCTTCGGTTTAGCAGTTTAGCATCCGGGGGTGGGTGGGGGATTGTGGGGGAATAAATACAACAGAAAGATTAAATTTTGGTCAAATATTTAAGTGGAAACTGATTTGGGAAAGGATTCTATGTTGTTTAAAGACTGCTGTTTGACTTTCAAATGCTTTCACACCTTTTAATACCCAAAACACACATGACTTGTCAAGATAAAACCTCCAAAATTTCCTTTTGCAGAAGCAGCGATGTCCTTGATGTGCTCAGCACTAGGATGCAATTTGAACATGGCACCTGTTTCCACCTGCAGGAAGCAGAGCTCCAGACAGACGCTACACCACAATGAATTTCAGAGAAATGAAGTATGAGCAAGGAGACATGTAAATATTGCTAGAATAACATCTCATCGGTTTTGTCTTCCTAAACAGTGCTCTGACATGATGGATGTGCTGCTGACACCCAGTGTTATATTGGTTGCCACTTTTAAAGATCATGTTTTAAATCTAAAGTGCAGAAACAACTATGTTGTAGACACTAATAAATAAAGGGCTTTTTGACAGCCATGGGAAGGGGGGAACTTAGACACATACTGCCAAGTTACATTAAACCCAGAATGCAGGGTTCAAGATTGGATATCAGGGGAAGTTCTTCACAGAAAGAGTAGTGATGTTCTGGAATGGGCTGCCCACCCCCCACACCCACACCCACTCCCCAGTGGTGGATGCCCCAACCCTGGAGGTGTTCAAGGCCAGGATGAATGGGGCCCTGGGCAACCTTGTCTAGATGCAGGCCTGGAGATCTGTGGCCCTGCCTGTGGCAGGGATGTTAGAACTCCATGATCTTTGGGGTTCTTTACAACCCAGACCAGTCTGTGATTCTGTGAAAGAGGAGGAAGAAAGCCTGTAGTACTTCCTAGGGTTATATATTTATAACAAAAATTGAAAGACATTGGAAAACCTGTTCTGTTGAATGATATTTTGTCAAGATTTGACAGGAAGAACATTCAGATACTTATCTAGCAATAGTTGTGGGTTGTTTAGATGGATGAAAAATAAAAAGAGCATGAGTCAAGGCCATAAACCTTCTGATTTATAAAGAGGTGTCACTGTATTAGTAAAAAGGCGATTCAGTCAATACCCAGGAAGCTTTGAAGTAAATGTGACTTACAACTAAATAAGAACAAGTTGTGAAATTTTATACGTGCTGCCACTGAAAAGCCTTACCACAAAGCATGCATTCTTATAAACCATCTGAAATCCACATAATTTCTGACTGGCTGTTTCAGAGATGGATTAGCAAATACATTTTTACTAAATACTAAAGTTTTTGCTTATTCTTCACTCAGTGAACACGCATTTCGTTTTCCTTCCTTAGAAATAACAACTCTGCCAGTAGCGGAGCACTTGCTGCACACAGCTCAGGGAGAGCACAGCAGAAAAACACAGGGACACACAAATAAGGAAAACACTTATCACAAGCAGAAGCTTTATAAAGCCTTACAATTCATGAGAGTACAGAGGCACCTCAGTGAATGTAGTTAAGCTAGAACAATGTGATTTTACATGATTATCCATCGTTATTACAACCTTTCCAAGTTCTTTGCAGGACACAAGATTTCCTGATACTTTTCAATTAACCTACCTCTTTAGTATCACTTCACCAAAATGAAGGAGAATCAGTGACAGCAGCACTTGCTGCCCTGCCCTCCCCTTTCCTCTCTCCTCTTTCCTCACCACACAGCAAGGGCAGAGCTATGCACACTGCAGAAGCTGTGGCAGGCCCCATCACTGTGGCTTACCAGTGCCTGATCCCGGCTCTGCTGTGAAAGAGACATGGTGTCACTAAATGTGAATGAAAGCACATCTCTTGGAACCCACAGACTCCTGCACCACATCAGCACAGTGTGTCCCTTAATATGGGACTTCATGTCTTGAGAGGGACCTGCAGCAAACTAAGACTGAGCAACCCCATCATGACATGAGCCACAGCTACAATTGGAATTATTCTGGGATCTGAGGTAACACAGTATTAGCCAGAAGTATTAATGTGATTCATGCTCTTGGGGATCTCATCCCATTCCTTCAAGTCAGCATATGTCTGCCTTACAGAGAACAACATCAGCTTTTGATAAATCTCAAAAGTTTATACAAATGTGCCTGTTACTCTTTTGGTTGTGCCAATCCATGATTTTACCACAACAGGGATATTGAAGATCCAACCAGACATCAACAGTTAAAGCTGATACTCAGGTAGTTCCCACCCTGCCCACCTCCTGACCAACCCCCCAGTTTTACAACGTAAAGAGGCAGAGAAAAAAAATAGCTCAAGCTAGCCTTAGTGTATGGACACTTTCAGATCAGTTATGGAAAAAAAATGCCAGACCTGTCAAGATTTTGCCTATAATCTCCAGCCAACAATGAATTAAAGTTTTGGGTAAATAGCAAACCCAAGAGTCCAGAGCACAGAGCATTTCAAAGGACTTAGTAATTACATCACAAGCTCTACAGGGATGATTAGGGCCAGTCACAAGATAGACAGGATCATCAGAGAAGAAGGTTGAGGGGTCTTGTGGATTTAGTTTTCACTGATTTAGCACCTTCCTCTAGAAGGACAAACACACTTCTGTTTTAAGAAAGTTCTCAGATACACATCCATGTGTGAAAAACTTCATTAAAACCAGTGAGTTCTTTGAGATAAAATATATCTGGAATGATAAATAAATGATTTTAATAAAGTGAATATTAAAAAAGCGATGTTACCACATTAAGGCAAATCACATTTTTTACATTCATGTCTCATGAAAACCTGTGCGATTTATCAGTGTTTTAAGAGAACAAATTCCTTTCCCCATTTCACCTCCCCCTCTAAAGTAAATCCCCTTGTTTCCTTAGAGTTAGATACTGTCACAAAAAAAAACCACTGTGGATAAGGACCAGACTTGCCCAAGCTTCTCAGGTACAACCAGTACCTAGAGATACTGGAAATTGTGTAAATACAGAGAATAACCAAAACAGCAGCAGCCAACAGCTTTCTACTTCAGGCGTTATAAGCAAGTTAAGATCAGCCATACATAAGAAAACCTGATATTATCCAATTATTGCCTGATTAACTTTCACACCATGTCTCCTGAGAGCACAGGGCTGAAATGCAACCACAGGCTATTAACACAAGCACCAGTTTTCCAGTCATATTTGGGAGAACTTCCTCCCTCCCAAGATGCCCCAGGGTCCCACATAGTAAGTGTGTAACACAGGCTACTTCTGCTCTGTGTGTTTTTTTCCACTTTCAGCTGATTCCCATGGGCAGCCTGCACTACCTGTCAGTACACTGACATCAGTGCCAATTTGCTGAAAGGTGAAAACCAAGCCATACCTTTCCAAGGGGTTTTACAATATTCAGGCACCACTGTTTTCTACTCAGATGATTTCTCCAACTATTTTAACAACCAGTAATGAAAGGGTCACATTGCTGCTGCTTTTTAAGCACATACATCCACTCAATTCCACAAATAATTGGGACAAATACAGACCCAAAATTATTTTTATATTTTTTTAACCATGTCCAGTTTGGAGGAAGAGTTTATGTAAGCTATTGTTAAAGGTTTTTCTGTCATTGTATTCATGCACCAAATAAAAATTCTTTCAATTTTGAAAAGTTCAACCTGTTACTCTGAAAATTTCCCGACATCTGCTACAATAGTACCTGCTCTTCCTTGCTACATGCTTGAAAACCTTTACATGGGAGTCCAATTACCAGTCTCTCACCAATCACATGAATACAAAAAGTAGTCATAGGTCCCAAAATAGCAGCAATTTAAAACCTTCCCAAATCAGCCTGCTTGAAGAGAGATCTTGCTGTTTTGGTCAGCTGAATAATGCATCCAAAAGCTCCTGAAACATTGGTATATAAAAGCCTCAGTAAAGTTTCTCCACTGTAATCAGATAAAGGACTGTGTATGGTGCCTTTCTATATTATTCCTGGACCCACCAGGGAAAGCGAGCCCTTAGGGCAGGCAGCCGACCAAGCGTTTCTTAGAGGAGACCAAGAGAGCAGCAAAGAGGTCGCTTGGCCCACACAAGGCATTTGTGCTGGCCCAGGCTGGGAGCTTACATGTACACATGTCCATTCACCCCCACCAGCAAGCTGAACTCGCTTATTGTCCATGAAAAAAGCACTCCCAGGACTCTTCTTCCCTTGGAGGTATGAGAAGGTCTTGAAAGGCCAATTAAAAATACTAAAGGTTTTTCAAGTATTGGAAATAATAATTTTGAAAAAACGGTGTCACATGGGGAAAAAGCAAAGAAGTGGGTTGCAGAAGTCACACTCACGTGAATGCCTTAGCACATGTACAAGTGCTGCATAACACCCACCAGGTCAGGGTCTCCATGAGCCACAGACTGCTGGAGGCTGGCAGCTAGCATAAGACAGAGCACTGTGCCCTCCATGGTCATACTCTGCTGCCAGCATTCACACTTAAGTGTAGGTCAACACAGGTTATGATGCTCAATAGCATCTTGGTCTCACCCAGTATATTTGTTCTTATGGCTACATGCTCCCATCAGACTCAAAAGATGTTCAAAGCCAGGTTTTGCACAAAGCTCATAAAAACCACACCACTCTCCTCAAATGGGTGAAGAAATTTGCTGATATACATAGCTACAACCTTGGTCTCACCTCTTGTCTCCATCAGCGATTGGAGCCCAGGGTGGGAGGGCATTTTCAGAGGGAACTTCTCCCATGCAGCAACCCCCCTCCCTTTGCCACTGCTAAGATCCCTGCACTGGCAGCCTGGAGGGTCAGCCTCCCACACAGCCCTGACAGGGCAAGAGGGGCTTTGCCTGGGAGAAGAGAGCATTACTCAGGCTCCCTGACAGATCACTACAGCATGCTGGAAAACAGGAGTCCTGCATCCCACTAATTCATTTATTGTATAACAGAAAATAATTTTCTGTTGATAACTTTTTGTACTCAAAACTAACATCAGATAGGAAATTAAATTAACCAACCTTTTTTACAAATTCTAGGAAGAGACAAGTGTGAAAGCTACAGATTATTTATATTCAAACAACCGACAAGGCTGCACAACAGTCCAGCAGCACAATGGCAACAGCTGAGAGTGAAACAAATTAGCCTGGCATTTTTAATTAAAAATTTTCTGCTTCCTGGAATGAACCGACTGTCACCTCTTTTTCCATGTCACAGATTAACAGAGTATCCTTTAACTGCTCTTATGTGACAAACCATTCATAATTAAATACAGAAAATATTAAAATGAGTTTATCTTTAGAGTCTTTTCCTTCATGTATATGCTGTAATTGAAATTTTAAGTGATGTATCCCACAAGGAATTGGAAGGTGGAGAAGCTAAAAGCTGCCTTGGACAGTTAAATCATGGAGGAGGTTATCACTTTTATTAGAGTTTGGATAGTCCAGCTCACTTAGATCTCACTCCAGATTTCAAGTAACATTACATTATTCCCTGGCTAAAGACAGTTAATTGTTTGGGTGCTGCATGATTAGATGCTCACACGTCATACAGTGCTGTTCACTCATGGCCTCTGATTTTTTTTCTTCAGGCTCAAGCTCCTGATTGATCTCAACTTTCAAGTATCTTACCTGGTTTTGGGGCTTTAGAGAAAGGAATTAACCACTAAGCCATCCAAAACCCAAAAACAATCTGAAGATGCTAGCATTCCCTTTAAACCTAAGCCAGTGTTATGATTCCCCTGGTGCCCAATGCAGTACAAATGTCTCAAAACATCCAAGAGCACAGTGACTTCCCAAGCTTATCACAAGTGTTTACATCTCACTGAAGCTCTATAGGTTTAAGTGCAAACTTCTGCCCTCACCTCGATGATAGCAAGGGCAAAGAAAATATTCTTCCAACTTTTCCTTAAGGAAACATACTTAAGCTCTTATTTACTCTTCTGTCTGCAAAGCAGTACCAGCCAGCAATTCAAAAACCAAAGCAGAGGAGAAGCAGCAGGGCAGAACAGGTTTGGTGCTGTCTCCTGGTCTGTGCCCAGACCACACACACCCTTCTGGTGTGGCAGCAGTTTGCCATGGAGGCAGCAGCAGCACCCCCTCCTCGAGGTCCATTAGCCAGAGCACTGGGTGGCTTCCTGATGGCTTCTGAGTGTATGGGAGCCAGGGAGAAGAGGGATGAGGGTAATTTGTTTCTCCTGTCCCCTTGAATAATGCAAATAAATTCAAGAAAGTCTCATTCTCTGCAAAGTTATAGTTATCAGGTAGTCACCATTCCCCCAGCACAAATTAGGTAATTATTTCTCAGTTTAAGGAAATGCTCACCTGCCATTTCTGTCCACTTCTGTTTTTAAACACAGGCCTTGGGGACTTAATAAATTGAAACTGTTTGCAATCATTTCCAAGATGCAAAATGTGTTTATTTTTCAGCACTACATATTGGACTGGGTAGGGAGGAATTATGCAGCAGCATAACTCTGTGTTGGGAAAGCAAATACATTTTCTAGGTCTAAATCAAGTTGTCCTGAAAAAAATGTTACAAATACACCAGTATTTCTCATGCTCTACACAAAAAAAATAATCACACAATCCAAGGAAACTGGGCATTATCTTCCTTCCTCTCTGTTTTAACAGGTATCTGAACTGCTAGGGCTGTGAGTACAGCACGCACATAGGGGAGGATAGTATTTGCTTGCTGTGAGATTGTACAAATAAAACCATTAGTGAAATTGAGTTTAATTATGCCAGTTTAATTAGAGAAATGTAGCATATGTGGGCTTTTTTATATCCCAGATGAACAGAGATTTCTAACCTTACACACCAGGATTAAGATATTACTGCATATTGTTTCTGAGTACAGAATTACTCAGGAGGACTGAAAGGGACCTCTGAATTACTCAAGTTCAAGACACACAAGGGGATGAATGACACAAGTAAAGTTTGCTAACATTAGCAAAAGGCACCTGCATCTTCCTATGCTCATAAACTAGCACTCAAAAATTGGGCTACAGACAGGGGAGGAAGAGTTAAACACAACATATTAACATATGTAAATATTTTTGTTGTATTCAGAATGCAAATTTTCCATGGCAGCATTGCACAAAACAGTAATGGAGGGGTTTGGGCTTGCCCTCAGCAACATAAGTCCTCTGTTTAAGAGCAGATGATCAAGTCTATCCTCCAGCAACCTGGCAGAACATGAAGTTGCCATCGGATAACCTAGCACTAATAGAGTAGGTATGTTACTGTTGACTGGCTTTATCTGGTCAGTTGTGATGGTCTGCTGAAGTATCAGAGGTTGCTTATTAGTGGTGTCATCAGGCTCTAGGAGACATTTGGCATTCAGCATGTTACTAAATCCCACTATGAAATGTTTTATGTAGCTGCACCAATTACCTGATCCACTTAACATCATGTTAATCAGTTTTAATATTAGATAATAAGTCATCAGCATCATTTCTTACTGAAGCTTAATGCACAGAACAGTCATGTACAAATAAAACAGTACAAATACATATTACAGATTGAGCACTAACTCAAACATAACCAGCACATGGTTTAAAAAGAACCATGCTCACTACTCATGAATGTAGCGACCTCCCTTAAGTCAAGGACTTCATTCCAAAGCGAGGAGAATGGATGTAAAAATTTGTCTCTGTCTTTGATACCATAATTCCCCCCATATAACAGCATTGTTACTATCAATGTTACTTTTTTTCTACATTTTGAAGTATTCAGATTCCCTTTAACAATAAATTACTAGTTTTTTGATGTTTAGCACTTGTTTGGATAATCAGTAGTATCCTTTGTTGTGATTTATTTCATTTGGGTTTTTTTGCTCTTGGATGCTTACAATGATGTCAGCCTTAACTTCATGTCACCATAGGTGTTTGTCTAGCAGTGGAAACAAAAAAAAATATTCAGTGAAAGCTAGGATTCAATCCTTTTCTGGTGGGATTATTTTAATGAGTTTTATGTGTTACCGGATTTTAATAGACAAGGATTTTGTTCAGTCATCAACACTGCCCCTTCCTACCCTAACACTGCTGGGGAAAGAGATTTTTATGGATGAGTAGCAAACCAAGCATCAGCTGGAAAGGTAACACAAATGCAAGTTGAGAAAACTAATGGCTCCCAAGCATCCTGCCACACTGTTCTGCTTGTTAGCCATGTCATTAAGCAGCCTTGCAGGAAAGCCTGCATATTTTCTTCCCATCGCCATCAGCATATTAAAAAAAAAAAGTCATACTTGCACTCTTTTCATTATCTTCCAAAGCACTGCTTCCCCACCAACCCCCCACCCCCCCAGTCTGAAGGGTAGGGAAGAATATTGCTCATCAGCCAGACCTGAGTCTGGAGAGAAAAATCCACCCACATCACACCCTTTTCAGATTAAACTTTTGTAGAAAACCTGGTGCTAAATCAGAGTCATAGGATGTGTTAGGTTGGAAGGGAGCTTTAAAGGCCATCTAGTCCAACCCCCTACAATAAGCAGGGACTTTGCTAGATCAGGTTGCTAGATCACGTTGCTCAGAGCCCCATCAAGCCTGACCTTGAATATCTCCAGGAATGGGGCCTCCACCACCACTCTGGGCAACCTGTTACAGTGATCTACCACCCTCATATTGACTTTTTATTTTTTTCATAATATCCAACACAAAATTACCCTTTTATATTTGAAAACCACTTCCCCAAATAGTTTGTTGATGGCCTGATGCTGCAGCCCTCACCCTGTGAAGAGAGGCTGAGGCAGCTGGGCTTGCTCAGCCTAGAGAGGCTGCTTCAGAGACCTAATACCACCCACCCCATCCTTACATTGAGGTCATCAAAGATGATGGAACCAGGTTCTTCCAACACTGTGTGTCTTTAGCACTACCTGTGATTACTTCTGAAGGTAATCACTGATGCAATCAATTACATAAAAGCATATCAACTAACATTTATGTTTGTACAGAGCACAGGTAACCAGGTAAGAAAAAACACGCCCAGCCACACCTAAAGTATCATAAAAGGGACAAAAAAATTGGGACAATGTTATTTGACTGCAGGGAATTCTGAGGCCGAGAAGTAAGCTGACTTTACTGGCTCAAAGAGGTGGCTCACCAGACTTGAGCATCACCAGGACTGCTGGCATCCTCCTTGGACTGCTTCAGCCCATCCAACTGAGCACAGCCAGAATTAACTTCCTAGTGAACAGTGTAGATGAAGCCACATTGGCTGGTGCAGAGGAGAGGAAAGAAGGTGTGCTGATCTATGCCACACAATATTCATACTAGACAGCAGCTCTCATTTTATTCACCATTACAGTTGCTTCACTACCACACATGTGGGTTCCCCACAAGCGCATCCAGCATTTCAGTTCTGATCACCCTTAATTCTCTATCCTGTTTTGGGTTAGATTTTTTCCCCCCCCCAGTGATTAGACAAGCAATTAAAAAGGCCTAGAAATAAATTCAGTGAATGCATAAAATTGTAACACAACACTATTTGGTTTCCTCCTTACTATGAGGTTGTATTGCTTGCTACTAATCTTCTGCAAACCTTGCTTCCCATCATCCAGCTAAGTGCACATCTTAGCTAACTTCTGCTTATAAAGAATTTGCATTTACAAGAACTCTGCTATCATTCATATGGTGAAGTCTACATTGTGATTTGCATGCAAGACAACACAACCTAGCTCTTGATGTCATTTTATCTCGTGAATCCAGCCTTCAACTTAACTCACGTTAGATGAAAACAAATCTTTAAATATTCCATCCAGCACCAGCACAGCATCTTTAAGCAGCACCACCTATTAGAGAAATAGTCCTATCACACTATTTCTCTTTGCATTTAAGGCAGCAGTGTCAATAATCATTCAGTATTTTTCTTTCTTCCAGCCCTCTCCTAAAAACACAAACCCAGTAAATTAAATAGAAATGGAGTTGCTGGAAGTGAAAAAGAGTAGTGAGTTTGCCAAATAAACCATTACTTATTTAATCAAATAAAAGCCACTTAACCCAATTCCGATAGAACCCCCGTGTTATGCACGTTGTATCACACTATAGCAACTGGAGACTTCTATACAGCAGCATTAATGCAGTTACATCTCTGTTACAGATCAAGAAAGTGACAGCTATAGAAATTAGAGACTGTTGAAGTAAAAGACACTTGTATAGAGCTCTCCATAAAGCACCCAAAGTTCCTCAGGCACAAAATATCTAGATGCTGCTTCAATCCAGGGAGTATGAAAACACCACCAGAGACTGGTTTTACACAGAGATGGGCCCATGTGGCAAACTTGCAGTTTGAATGTGGGTGTGTTTGAGTTCATAGCTTAGGCTTATGTTAACAGGCATTTTAACACTTATGCCTCGTCACAGGAGGAAAAAAAAAAAGTACACTGAGCTATTGCATGAGAAACAGGAAGAAAAAAACAGCTAAACTAATCTAGGTTAAATTTGGAGGTAGGCTCAGTTTAGCTGGAGAAGGGATGATAATTCTGGCTGCCCTCATAAAGACTGCCATCTTGTAGAGATTACTGATGTCTTTATTCATTTGAGAAAGGCCACATCTGAACTGATTCTGAGACCAAAAACAAAGAGCACAGCATCTTCCTAAGCAGGATGGGAATTACCTGGCAGAAAGACAAACCAGAAAAATTGTTTCAAGTTTTGCATTTTATAACAGCAAATTAAAAGTTTAAAGAAGCAAGAAGTTTTCCAACACACACACAACTTTTTATCAAGGTAAAGAGGGGAGAAAAACTTTATATTAACTTCCCAAAATCAGATGAGGATTGAGGCTTCTGATTCTAACAAGAATAGAAAAGACAGTTGTATTCAGTTAAGAATGACCTTAAACTGACTTTCTGTGCAGACAAGTGACAGCAGCACAATTTCTCAGGAGCAAAATGTCACAGTTTGATTAGTGTGCAATCCTTTAGATATTCTTTAGCTTATATGCAAGGTTTCAGTTCACTCTGGGGGAGTTTTAATTTATCTCCACCTGAAGTTAACCAAATCATTTTTCATACATTGACACAGCTTTGCCTTTGAAAACAATACCAGCCTCATCAAGAGGGGCGAACAGGCAAGTACTAGCCACACATTTAAAAAGTGTACTTGTGTTCAGTTGATCTCTCTGACAGACCCCAGATTCTCTACCCTGCTACCTACAGACTAACAGCAAGAGGTGCATGCACACTGGTGACAAATATACATGTAATGAAGATATTTAACCCTGACACTGCTTCTTTAGGAAGCCATGTTTGCTACTGAAGTCCACTGTCTTCTCAAACCTCTCAAGGTTTTTCAGTAGATATTTGGGGAAGTGTATGTTCATGTCACTGTCTTGAATCATTTTCTTTCATTAACTTCCACAGCTTTCTCCTCATTTTAAGAGCAACTGATTATTTTTTTTCCTTACGTAACTTCTCAATCCATTATACTGGAAGCTCATTGCTACTTGCCTGTAACTTGCAGCTTTGCTTCAAGTTAGCATCCCAGCAATCTTAGTGATGGTCAGCAACAATCTAGGAAAGTTTCCAACTTGTTAGGATAAAATATCCAAACAAGTTGGAAACTTTATTCTCAATTTATAATTGGCATCAAGTATCTAATGCTGGCACTACAATTTAAAACCCCTAAACCATCTATCTTTCCTTCCTCTCCCCTGCCCTCTCCTAATATTGTTTTACCTGCTTCTAGTGGCATTAACTGTAGTCATCCACCACATGACAGAGAAAAATATTTTGTGGATCAAATCATAGACTTAAGACATTCCAGATTGCTAACAGTCTTTGGTTTTAGAGTCAAGCTCAGGAGGGTTTAACAAAAGGCTACAAACACAGTACAAGACAAATAGCCATCTCTTATAACCTCTTTACCGTGCAAAGTCCTCATTATCATCTCCAGCAGCAATAACTTTCTGTGGAAATTAAACATCTCTCAAACTACCCCATTGATCAGTATAACACTGTCAGAGGCTGCTAAGTACTGCCTCAAGGGAGGGTGCTCTATTTCCAAAGTCTTGTTATCACCAGGAAATAGGAAAAACACCTACATTTGCAAGCAAGAGTGAACTTTCAGAAGAGCCACTCTACCTCAGTGTCATATTATTTTATGCCTTAATAAAAGCAGCAACAACAGCTGATTTTTTTTTCTCAGTACCTCTCCACGCACCCCTTTCAATGCTACCTATGACCCTGTGGATTTCACCACTATATTAAACATTATCAGGCAGTTAATAGCCCAAGAGAGACTATTACCACTCAAATACCAGAAAATACAGACACAATCTTTCAGTATGGCCACCTCTCTCATTTTAGTATCCTGAATTCAACAACTGAATTATCAGGTTAGAGACCTCAGGATTTTGCTATTATCCTCCTAAAAGTCCCATCCCTCTTCTCAAATGGGAGGAAGGCCAGCATAGGAATTTCTGCCACACAAGTTACACTACAGTTTTTGCAATTTTAGAACGTAGTCCTGGCAAACCCTTTCTGAACACAACTGGATTTTCTTCACAGTTTTTAATTTAGTTTTTGAGAACAGCTGTAGTCAGCCTCATTTCAAAGACTAGTGCAGATAATTAGAGAAAGGGCTCATTTACTCCTAAGTAGCTCACAGGAAACTTCTTCCCAATATGTGGCCTTCCTCTCCTCCCCCTCTTTTCTTCCATAATCACTATTTGCAATGTATTATATGTGCCTAATTAAACGTGGGATGCAACTGATCTTAAGTCTCAAATTTCAACTTATCTTGGTATTTGTACAAGATGTTCTCATTTTATAAATTAATTGACCTAAAGCGT
This sequence comes from Heliornis fulica, assembly GCA_013399135.1. Classification (NCBI taxonomy): domain Eukaryota; kingdom Metazoa; phylum Chordata; class Aves; order Gruiformes; family Heliornithidae; genus Heliornis; species Heliornis fulica. The sequence goes on from VXBZ01006545.1 coordinate 593,584, forward strand.
GGAGAAGATACTAAATCTTCAGCTGGTTAGTACAGCCTAATATAACTATTGCAGTATTCACTGCTATACTCTAGTATTTTCATCTCATGGCCATATTTCCAACATATGCCCATGTCAGGGAAAAAGTGGAAGAAAAGTTATATTTGACTCCCAAAAGATGCCAGGTAAGCATAAAGTTAAAAGAATGAGAATAAAAAAAGTTACTAGCGAAATCCATCGAGATGAAAAGCAAGGCCAACTACATTTTATGGTAAATCTGCAGGATAAGGACAAGAAAATAATATTTTTCCTGTCTTTTCAGTACATCTTCCATGTGTTAAACTCATGGGCTAAAGACAGTTTAAGAGGACCAAGAAAAAATATAGAGAATAAGTGCTGAACAATTTCTCACCAAAGCCAATGTTCAGCTGGCTCCCAAGCTGCCCCACTTCCTGGCCAACACCCCAATTACATACTGGACATGACACCATACAGTATGGAATATCCCTTTGGCCAGTTTGCGTCTGCTGTCCCAGCCATGTCCCCTTCCAGCTTCTTGGGCAACCCTCACCTCATTGACAGGGCAGCACATGAAGTTGAAAAGTTCTTGACTGCTTAGCAACAACTAAAACAGTGTAAAGACAGCTTTTTCTTCCTAAACCTGAACTACAGCACTATACCCACTGCCGGGAAGAAAATTAACTCTGTCCCTGCCAAACCCAGGACACATCCCAGAGTGATATCCCCAGCTACTGGCAGGCACCTAGCCCGTGTTCACAGTAACATAACACCAAACTCCAAAGCCACATCTGACAGATAAGTGGCAGACAATTGACAATTCAAACACTTAAGCAACTAGGTACTATTTGTAGGTTCCTGGTCGACACCTGTACTTGGAACCCTAGCACCAAAAGAAAAGGCAAAGCCAAGTTTGTCTTTAAAATCAGGCCTAATAGTGGTGCACTTGTCACCCCACCAAGATGGTCAGGTAGTCTGGTGTCATGACAGACCCTACAGAATAGGGGCAGGAAAACATAACTCAGACCAGAAAGTAAACTAGTACAGCAATACTATCTCCAACGTCATGAGCTGGCTGGCTGGCATTATTCTTTGGCTGTTCCTGAACAGATCCTCAGAGAGTACATGTGGTCTGGTATCTGGTTAGAGAGAGGAGAATAAACCTTCTCCAGCCTGTAGTGTAAATGTCAGGGCTGTGAGCTACCTGCCATTTAGTCACACACCACTGTTTTATCAGATGCAAGGTTATTTCGTCAGGGCCATGGCAGATTCTTTGCAATGGATGCAGCAGCCCAGAGATTCAGCTGCGCTCGCTAAAAATAAATAAAATCCAAAGAAACCAAACCACCAACCATGACTGAACCATTACTATCTGGCAACTACCTGGAGTAATAAAGATCAGGAATATTTAGTAAGAGGAAAATCATCATCTAGACTAGCTTAGTCAGAAATGGTATACTGCAATAAGGAAAAAAAAAATTTAAAAAAATCAACTTACAAGTAGTCTTTTTCCCCAAACATCAGCCAAAGTATTTGAAGTCTTTTTTTATATATGATTCACATTTGGCTTTACTTTTTAATTTAATACTGTAGAATATGTGGAATTTCTAACACTGGATTTAGCAATTGCAGACTGCATGTCAGTAGGCACTGACACAAACAAATGATAATTTGGGAACTAACACACCTACTTTTGAGTAATACATGAATATATTTATATTCATTTGCTTTTTGCATTTGGGTTTTTTTTAACTGGATGTTGAAGTTATAATACAATAATGAGTGAAAGACTTGCAAGCGTAAACAAGTAAAGGCTGTAATTGTTTTGTATTTTAATAATATATTACCATGCCAAAGACCATTCACAAGCTTTAACCAATACACAAAGTGGCTGTCTGCTTATTTAGTAGAGCTACAAGAATTATTACAGTAATTCCCTGAAGTTTCCCCTACCTTACAATTTTCTTCTGAATGCCATCCAGGGAGATGATTTTTATCCTTAGAATTCTATATGATTTGTGAAGGTTCCCGGGGGACAGAAATTAATCTAAGATATCCTGCTATAAGAGAAGAATGTTTTTGGAAAAGCTATTAATCCTGCATCTTCCTGGCTTTATTTTGTTCTTTCTTACTTGTTAAGGCAGGAGGTAACACTGGGCCTGTCAAACCCCACAAGAACCTTGAAATTTCACTCACTTTCTCCCACACCAAAACCCAGCAACTGAAGTTTAATTAAACTATAGGCAAAGCTTTGAGTCTTGATCTAAGGAAACCAAGAAAGGGAGAAAAATACTACTATGCAGTCCTTTTCTAACCCTGTATTACCTCCTGTGTTAACAGAAGGGAAATCCTACTTGCACTGTGAATTTACTGGCTTTTAACAGGCAGGCACTGGTTATCAGACACGAACATGAAGTTATTTTGGAGGGGAAGTTTGCATAACAGGTCTACTTAGTACATCTGGAAGTAGCAAAAGAGCTGGTGAACACTGTTGATCAAACAGGATTTCAGCAGAATCTCGTCCCTGTTCATAGCTGTCAAAACGCATTTCAGCTCTCTAGGCTGACTTACTGCTTTTGAACCCACTTGATGTGGAGACTTGAAGTGACCAGTTTACTCATTACCCTTGTGCCCCATCAGCACAGATTGAGCCAAGCTAGGACAGCAGCAGTGTTGCATGGAAATCAAGACTCCCTATGGGACGAGGGGGGTGAGGGTGGGGAAATTGCTCCATTTGTTTCATCTTTCTCCCATAATCTATGAAGACAGACAAGGTATCTTTATGATTGAAATTTATTTTTCCTCTATAAAACTACTCTCACCAGTTTCATCTAGCAAGAAAAGTACATATCTCCTGTTAACAAAACTTGTAAATTCTGGCTCAAATGAAAAATTCATTTCAGTGCTCAAGCAATTACCCCAAAGTAGCTCCACTAAAATGACATCACCAAACAGTCCACCAGCAACTACTAAAAACCAAACCCACAAAAATCTCTTGCTTAGACACTTTGCTACTCAGGTTCTGGTTCTGCTTGTTTCTTCTCATTGTTCTACCTACAGTCTTCAATAGAACTGCACAGCAGCTCTAGCCTGAAGCTACAGCTAATGAAGCAAGAACAGCTACAGAGGTCATCAGGAATCCCCTCAACCTTCTCCTTCCAGGACTGCTCCAGAATTTAGTGGCTGGAGAGAATATATTCCCATATTAATTACCAAAAAAGAAAATATAGCTTGTTGCTTTTATAGAGGAAGTACAAAGAAAGTTATCATATGTCAGTCTGAAGAAATATGTCCTGAAGTTCTTTCAGACCACAGTGTTTCAACAGATCACATCTTCACAGCTGCATGTAGAAAATGCAGCAGGAAGACAACAAAGCAGCACTTGAATAGAAGTTACATCTGTTCTGTCACTCCTCCAATTTTTAAATGCAATTAATTTAAGCAGCTTTATCTCTTAGCGCAAGATGCTAAAATTGTTAGCAATTAAAAGGTGCATTCATCCAACTATTCCCATGCTGGCAAGGAAAGATAAAAACATTTTGATTTTGCTTTCCTGGATATACAGGGAACACTGATAACAAGCACAATACTCCAGCCTTGTTAGCAGTCCCCAGGATGCCGAGGCCCAGATCATGTAGCAGGAATCCCAAGCTGACCAGAGTCAAAACACATGGAGAGCAATAGAAACGTCTGGAGAAGAGAAATATAACATGGAAAAGCATGAGGACAAAGAAAATAAGTATGGAAAGATAGATTCTGGCTTCTTGCAGCAGAAATGCTTGTGGGGTATTGGGGTGTTTTTTCAAAAAAGCATCAACCAAGAATTGACACCAGCCACCTGCCTTTCTGGTCCTAAGCATGGACTTTCATAGGCTTTCATCTGGCTGAAGAGAACCACCAACCTAGGCAGAATTAGGATGCACACAACATATGCTGCTATTTTCCTTAGCATGTTTTCAGCACATTTTCTGGAGCAAGACTTAGCTTGTTATTTCAGACCTCTAAAGTACAGCAGATCCATGGGAGACAGGAGAGATTAATATTAAAACAGAAAACCCAAGACTAAAAACTAGAAGTCAACAGTACAGGCTTATTCCTTTTGCTTCACATATAAATCATAGAACCATAAAACATACTAAGTTAGAAGGGACCCATAAGGATCATTAAATCCAACTCTACTGTTGGATTTAAGCTTGGAAAAATTCCTGTCTTCCCCATTAGTCTGTAGGAATGTTCTTCCTGCCTTACTACATTGGGAACTAGTCCAGAAGTACTTTTTGTTTGCACATTAAAAATTGAGCTGTAAAGTCTTAATTCAATATTAATTTAACTCTGCAACTTTGTGAAAACAATGCCAAAAATGAAGGCAGATCACCTGAGTTCACTTGAGTTTACAACCATTCCCTACTTCTACAGAGGAAATCTATCACTGCAGTGATTTCATTTACTAGGGTAACATCTCTAGGGTTTTTTCCCCCCAAAGCGACACAGAAAACACTCACCTTAAAACAAACCAAACATTTTAGATTTCAGAGGTAACAGCACCCCATAGCCTGATTCTATGATAAGTTCATTAATTATACATTGTTCTCAATGCAAAATTATGTAAAGTGCAACAAATTTGGTCTGATTTAGTTTTCCCTTATGTGGCAAGAGTACATCTATATTTAATGAGACCATTATAGCAAAAGTGAAAGTCTAAACTCCCTGCACTGTCCATGGTTATGAAGACAGTAAATTAGAGCTGCAGCGTGGGTCCTTTGAGGGAAATGCAGCAATTAAACTGTATCCAAAAATTACTTTTTAGTGGGGGGAAATAAACCTAAACATCACACTCAAAGTTTTGCTTCAAAACTGTTGAGATTTTTTAATTCACGCCATTGACATCATATATACAATCTTTCAGATTAAACACTAAAAAACTAGTATTGTTTTAATTTGTCAGCAATCAGCCATGTATTTTATTTTTTTTAAAGTATTCTACCCAATGTTTCCAAACATTTTTCCTAATGGCATTTGAGCTCCCTTCTCCCTGGCATTTTAAGCCACAACCAGATTTCTCCTAAACCTCTTAAACTCTCGGTTAGTCAGTTCTGTAGCTTTAGTCACTGGTTAAGAGAAAATCCTGAAAACAGAAAAGCTCATCAGTCCTACAGACAGGACCAAAAGGACAGACCCAGAAATAAGACTGTTGTTGATAAACTTAAGGCTATTGCTATAGACCTGCAAAAGTACTTTTCTTCTGATATCTCAATGGTTAAAAAAAGAAACCAAAACAACACCCTGCCACACATTTCCTGGTCAGAGGGGAAGAAAGAAGAGCAATCACTCAAAATTAGCAGCCAGAATCACTGCAGGCTGCACAGCTGAAGAGCAATTTATGAAGAGAAAGAAGTACAGACCAAAAGACAGTGTTGATGAACCAGGTTAATTTGTGACAATTCCAAGAACAGTCCAGAGGGGACAAGGGTCGAGTAGGAAGAAAGCACAGCAGCACAGCAAGATGTTTGCATAGGTAATGTGTCAGGAAGAGACACATCACAAGTGTACTGGAAGGTTGTGAAAAGCTTAAAACTGAGGTGATAGGAAAAGAGTAACAAGGCAAGATGACCAAAAGAGAAGGGAAAAAACATGCAATAAATTTCAAAAGGGTTTTTTCCCCCCTCCCTCCCTGTAGTGTTCAAATAAAACTATTCAGATTTGTCTCCAAAACCTCCTACTGCAGCTTGTAAGAATTCCTTAAGCACATTAGCTTTGTCAGACTTTCTTCTGAAGCAACATCAGTGCATAGCTCACACATCAAAAATATCACCAAAAGAAACCTATTTAAAAAAAAATCCCAAAAGGTTATAACAAGGTAAGTACTGCCACAGCAAATGGCAACCCACACAGCTAGGGAGTTTGAAAAACTTTTAATTCTAGCACCAAAACCTTGACTGAGGTTTTTCTAAGGACATTAAAATGGACAGTTTGAAATGCTGAAAACTGCTGTGGTTCATCCTCCAAAAGGAATTCAGAAGCCTGAGTCTACCAAGTCTAATAGTCTTATCTTTGTGTTTTCTTAACAGCTTTGCCAGTATCTCAAACACCAGTTTTGAGAGAGCTCATAACATTTCATGCAGTTTTCCTTGGTACCCAGTTTCCATGGATATTCATTTTGCAAAAGCCCCAGAAGATGAGCAGATTAGAGGACTCTGATGCCTAATTTCCACCAGGTTCTCTGATATTCAGCTCTTTGAACAAAAGCTAGTGTGGTATAAGCTCCCACATTCAATATCTCTGCAAGACTTTTTTTCTGGATCCCTTCAATCTTTTTCATATCCAATATATTCATAGAAGCAAGTTTAGCAATAGACTGACAATACTGTAAATCTGTGCATTTTACTGAAGTCAACCTGAACATGGCAAACCAAACCCAAAAATAACTTTATTTTTGATAAAAGTCCACTTTTATCAAAAGTTGAAAGCATCCTCCATACTCTACCTGTGCTTTTCCCTGTCTATTCCCAAACAAATAGTTTCTTCCAGGAAAAGTGAAATCCTCAGTGGATTTCCTTCCCTTAAAATACTCATTTTAATCACAGTGACTGCATGAAATTCAACACACACAAGAGTGCAAAGCAGTCTTCAAGGCCCTCAACATATAAATAAAAACTAATATTTATATCTGGAAAAAAAAGCTGAAGATGATGCATAAGAACAACTCAGAATAAGCTTGGAAGCATCTAAAATATTAAATTAAAACCATTTATCTGAAACAAAATATAAGTTGAAGGAGTTTACAGAAGAAGGGAAAGCCAACAATGATGAATGTAGCAATTTGGAAAGTGAGAAAGGAAGAGAAGCATAAGGAGAAGTTATGGAGGAGGAAAGCAGGGAGGAGTAATAAAAGGACAGACTTTGGAGGGAGGAGAGGAAACTCTGAGCAGCTCTGTATGCATCAAATTGTTTTCCATGGCAGTAAAACAGAAATGAGCAACCTCATCCCTTTTCTGACTTTAGTGACCTCAGTAGAGTTGAAAGGATAAAATAAGCTGCAAAATATTAAGCTGAAGTGTCTGCACTAAAACCCCCTCAACCCATCACATGAACAGCTCATCTCCCTCATGGGAATTGCAGTTCCATTATCTAACAGCAGTTAACATGTTTACAGCTTTGATACCAAGGAAGGGAACCATCAAGATCATTTAGGAAAACGAGGGGCTTTCCACTGGTGTCCAGGTTGCCGTGGAGTTGGAGATGTCTTTTTCTCCTGCTCTCGCCTACTGCAGCCTTTGACATACAGTATATGAGCTTTTTTGGTCTTTTTGCTAATTTTTTTTTTTTAACAGGCATGTGAGCCATTTAAAGATCTACTTGCAGTGGCTCAGGAGACATGTAAGAAGAACGGATGTTTCTGTGAAATTGTCTAAACTCAACATCTGCTGTATAGACACTGATGACTGTGACAGACTCGATTCAGCAACCCATGTGCTCCCGGGCTACCCTGTAGTTTCAATCATTTCTTTTCTGCTGCCAGGTAATGAGATGCAAAAAAAGTAATCCTAAGAGGGCAAAAACTATAAATGCAGAAAGGAAGCTACTGAGCAAGACACACGCGGCACATTGAAATATTTCTTTATATCTTCATACCCGAAGGTTCATTACCACCACAGGAAGCTTCACAAAATCAGAAATTAATTGCTTAACAATGACAGTCACTGATAGAACAGATGTTGGTGCTCATTATCATATTAATAAACTGACTAGATAGTTAAACAACTCTGAAGCCATGTGAACATTACCCCTCAGAAGTCATTTAAATTCAGCTCAAAAGTTCTTAAGCACTCGATCTTTGGACTGCTGACACCATGTCCAGCCTCCAGCCCCTCTAATCAACACATGGTTCCCTGCTGACCTGCAGATGAGTTGGCCATTTATCCCAGGACTCCCTCACAAATGGCAAAAGCAAGTCATGGATGGAGCATTTAGCTTTGCAGGAGCTTGAAGGGCACCAAAGCACTTTGCAAGTTATTCTGCTAGAGATTCTAGAGCTGGAGCTCTGGGCTTTGAATGCCTTTGAAAAGCATGTTGCATTTTTTTCTTCACACAACAACTTCTCGGCAGTGTTTATCCTGCGTGCTTCCCTCAACAGGCACCCACCATCTTCCATGCTGGTCTGCACACAGTGTGTGTTCTGGCTGATCATGAAAGTGCAAGTTTTTCATGCCAGCAAAATGGTGAAGGACACCTTCAAAAAATAAAACAGAAAACCAAACAGGCTGCCAATCCAAGGCAGGGATGCTGTGGCCCTATGGTTTTATCAGCCACTGGAAAATCAAACACTGAGCTTCAACTGGAAACACACAGACTGGGCCATACAGTTTTAAGAGAATACATTTTTATGGGCAGAGAGCTACAGAAACAAGGCTATTTCTTTCCACCCCCTTTATTAGGTTTCAGTTTGGTTGTGGTAGAGGGGTGGGTTTCTTTAGTTTCCATACCACCTACATTGTGCTCTCTTTGAGTGGTTCAGTGCTTATCTTGCAGCCCTCCCTGACACAATTTTTCACGTGGCATTCAATACTAATGGCAATGACCTACAAAAAACCAACCCTAGCTGATGGTTAACTTCTATTCATATCACCTCAGTAAAGGTGTAATCAATTAGAGACCACAAAGGAACTAGTGTTTATCCAAATGAAATACAAGTCTGAAGAAAATGAAACTAAAGACAAGAGAGTTAAAGGACTGTTGAGTTTTAGGGAAAAGTAGACCATCAAAACATACATGAAATATAGTCCCCATACAACGGGTACCCTTCACAAAGCATAGCAAATCCTTGCTCATGTCTTATTTTTGAGCTCTAACAGCACTTGGAGAGTCCCCAGAGGTCTGCCGGAGAGTGGGGCATCCAAACACCCTGCAGAACCAGGCCATAAGGTCTCCTATTGCCTCATGTTGACCAGGAACAACCTCCTCCATGGCCAGCAGCTCTAGGTTCCCTGTAGTTCATGGGTCATTTGCACTAAGAAGAGGCCGTGAAGGCAACCACCTACTACTGACAGCCATCCTAACCATAAACTTGTGTTTGAGTTTTCCCCAACAATACACTTGCAGTATTGCCACAAGCAATAAGCAGATCAGACAACTTAATCTCTCCCACCAAACCATGTCTTTAACCAAGACCCATGCCAGCAGTAACAAAGAGGCACTTCCAGCTGCATTTGGGAAGCAAGTCCATGAGGTGGGCAAACTCAGTCAGGTCCCAGCAGACCAAAGGCTGTTTTGCAACCAGCATGAATGAGCCTCCTTGCCAGAAACTTTAACAGGCTTTAAAATGTAACACTGAATTCAATCCATCACTTCCCTACAAAAAATCCAAACAAAAACCAAGAGCACAGTCAGAATATTCACCCAACCACCTTCTCACAGCCAAGTACAGACCTGAGACCCCCAGTCTTCCTCCTCTTCACCTTCAAAGGAAGAGATAAACATGTGAAACTTAGGAAGTTTATTCCTTCCTTCTGTACAGAGGGAGGTTTTTTTAAATAAAAACTTGGACTTCCCTTTCCTAACACACTGGATACTTAGACCACATGCTGCTTTCTGCAAAAGCTGCTGTCTGGGGGAAGACATGGTCTTTCCATTCCAGCCAAGTTAAGCTACATTTTGGATCCTTGGTGGAGCAAAGGGTTGACATAGTGTCGACAGGAAGATGCCAATTAACACACTTTACTGTGACAGCCACTACATCTTCCAAAGTAACCAGGGACATCTCTACATCTTCGCCGGGAACCAAGTTGTTAGTAAACTCAGTGGGTTCACATTACTTTCAAGGAAACTTAGTTATTCCTCCACACCAGAGGTGTAACATGATGGAATCAGAAATGCTGAAAAAGTTACTTTAATACTGAGATGGAACAAATATTAGGAGAGACTAAAGAACAAATTGAATTCTCATTGGCAATTAACTTATTAACAAAAAGATGTAGTTTGTTGCTAACAATTTTGACTTTGGAGATTTTTTGAAGGATCAGCAGTAGTGTTCTTGCAAACTGTAGGTGGTTGACAATCACCTACCTATTGTTTGTATCTTTATAGGTAAAATTCATGAACAGTCCATGAAGCAGCAAAGGCAACATGTTACTCTTTCCAAAAGGAGATACTCTCACCAGGCATGCTACTAAGACTAGTCTTAAAGTAGATGGATTACCACAGCCTTTTGAGCAACTTTTCTAGCTCAGCAGTTTGTAAACCTCTAGTTCTAGGATAGAGGACAGCAGCACTCATTTACATTTTCGGGGTAAAAGCACAGTATGGCTTAAAAGAAAATTAAGCAGAAATTTCTCTCTAGTTTTCTCCAAATAACATACTCTGACTTTGGGTGGTCCAAGTTGAGACAAACAGAATGGCCAGCACCCATCTGTCAGCTGTGATCCTGAGGCATCTCCATCAGGAATTCCTCTCCTCGACTGCAGGGCCTCAATCCAGCTGACAGGGACTTGGGCAATCTTGTGCTGTCCTTGGAGCAGTGCAAACACATTCCCACACTTTGAACATACATGGAACAGGAAGCATGAAGGTGTGAAGGTGTTTTTACCAAATCAATCAGCATACTGACTTCTTCATAGTGCCTTATGTGAACACATCTAACATTCAGCATGGTGTAGGGAAGCACCTTGAGAAACTTACAGGCAATAAGAACTACCAGCTGTTGGTAGGCATCCATTAAACTCTATATTTTCCTGTAAGGGATATACTGCTTTGAGCTGAGCCATTTGAATTTCATTTCATCACTCTGCCTGAGGCCACAGGAGCATAGGAGTGATCTGTCCATTATGTGTCTTGAAGTCATTATAACAACCTTTACCAAATTTGAGGGCAGCTTTATTTAATGACATCCATCACAGCTCTGCATTGCTTCACAGGCAGTGTGTCAGCACTCAACCAGGCAGGATAACCAAACCACCCATTCTGAAGGGCAGTGGTAACTTCTGCCCTGCAGCAGTGATTAACACAAGAAAGGTCAAGGTTTAAGATGAGGTTTTGCTATTTTACTTCATATGAGCAATTCTGGACTAATAGCTGTCTCATCTAGTATTAGCACTGAGTATTAAGTCACATTATGAAAGCCCTGCAAGGCACACCTGACAAGGATTTCCATTTTTTACTAACACCTTCAGGCACTCTTCTGAAGCTGGAACAGGAACACTATTTACATCACAGTTAGAAAGCAGACAGACACTGCATTTTGATTGGTTTCATGTACACTATTTCTAAGATTCACAATTTGCACTCAGCCAAGTGGTTGAATACCCATGAGACTCTTATTACTAAATACAGAGTTATCTAGACAAATGTTACTGTTCTAATACTTTGTACTTCTCAAAGGCATCAGCTGTGCAGCAGCAGATCAACAATTTCAAGGTAGATGTAAAAGACTGTTTTCATGCTTATCAATTTACATGTTTGAAACAGTAATATTCTTCCTTACAGTTAAGAAATGAGATGCTCAATTTACTGCTGATGTTTTTAGAAGTTGACATTTGCAATTCATTGCATTCAAATCAAAATGTAGAGGATGGCCTTATGACTTTTAGCAGAGAGGTTTCCAGTGCAGGAATATGTTTCCACTCTAAATAACCACTGCCACTTGCAGCAGTAGGCTCGATTCTGACTTCACCCAGATGCGTGGGAGTTTATGCATGAGCTCCTGATTATGCCTAGATTCTTCACTTCAAGCAGAGAATGCACGCACCTCCGTATCATCAGATCGTAGCAGTTCTTGTAATTATCTTGTCTCCTTCCATTTCCACCCCATCCCCCTTCAGTTTCCCAAAGATTACTCTCCCTCTCAAAATATTAAAGCCAGGAAGATGACATTCATTAAATACAGCAAGACAATACTAATATGAAAGACAAGGAAAGAAAAGGGGTTGAACTTTTATCTTTTTCATTCAAGAAAGCAGAATGAAGTTACTTTAATTGTAATCTTGGAATGGGAAGACATCAGTCTAAAGTTTTAAATTCTATAAATCTCAAAAGCACTACTTTTTCCACAGACTTTTAAAATTTATCTTTAAGATTTCAGATTTCTTCCCTGAAAATTCATCCGCTTCTTCCAAGAAGAAACAATTCCCAGACTAAACAAGTACCTGTGTAATACCCACTCAATGCATTCAAACCTCCAGCAAGATAATTTCTGCTTCTCCTTGTTGCCATTTGCATTTAAATAGTCTGGTATTTCACTAGGGAGAAAATTACATTTAAAATGATATAACCTGTATTAGTTATACTTTTGTGAACAGAAAATTAGAATTACTAAAATAATTACACAAAAGCCCTTGAGAAGCCAAGAGACACAAACAACAAAGGCCAAAGCCTAACGCACACATGAAAGTTCTTTGACTCTAAGATCTACTCAATATTATCTGCTGCTTTGGAAGTGATGTTATTCCTCTATGAGTCCAATAGCTGCATTAAACTGATAACACATGTCTATATATCTTAGGGAAAAGTAATAAACCCTGCTGTGAGACGTTATTTCCGTAGTATCTTGGAGGCAAGATAACTTTTTTCACAAACTCATTTTTCATTTCCACATTTTCCATTGTCTTCTCTCTCAAACAGGATATAAGATGATTCCACAGACAACTTCAAAAATGACTGTATCCAAGCACACCAGTTACACAAAAGCTGCCCTCCTCAAGAAAGGAATAAAAATAGAAATGCATTGTATTCCACCAGAAAGCAAAAGACAACACTAGAGATCAGCTGAGCTAAACTACTTCAAGCTCTTGTCAAGGCAGAGGCATTGCCTCCCATAGATTATAAGGACATTCTAGAGAAGAAAGAACACTAACTACATCTTAAGACCTTAGGAACGGTGACTTTCCATCTTTTCCTAAACTGGTTGCTTCTGCACTGCCATTCAGATGTCACTTTTCTCCTGTATTTCCCCCACCTGCTCCAGGAGGTTTTAGAGGAAGTTTTGTCTGAGTTGTAATGGTGTGAAGACACAGGCATCAGCATCCATGTGGCAGGAAAACCTTCAGTGCAGACTAGCCCCTTCAGACCTGTTAATGTTATGAGCATTATTGAGGTCCACAGGACAACCATTTACTGTACTTCTACAACTTCCTTCTAATTTAATCTCCTATTGAAGATGTCTTTGAAAGATTAGTGCTACTGTAATGAGATAATAGGTCATTATAATCCTATTGAAACAGAGCAGCTCAGAATTTATTGCTGTCAGCAGTGTAATTGCAGAGTTAATACCAGTCTTCTACTGCTGGGATGGGACAGAAGCAGAGGTGCTCAGCCCCCTAGGCCATCCAAATTTCTGCTCCAGCAGTGAGGGACACAGGAGATTCTCTGTGCTCCAACAGAAGCAATTAATAATGTCTCCACTCTGGCCCAGCAATATTCATCAGCGGAGGATGTCCCTGCCCATGCCGGGGGGACACACCAGATAACCTTTAGGGTCCCTTCTAAAACCCACTAATCTATGAATCTAAAATCTGCTCAACACTCTTGAGTCATTAGGGTCTGCCTGCACATGTAGTACATGCCCTTGGCTTCACTACCCTTGTTAGTCCAGGACACGCACCATCACAATACACCCACATGCTCCTAGCAAGACATCCATTTCTCTAACTACAACTACTCTCTAACAATCCTTAGCAACATTGCTGTGACTTTAAATCTGTCCAAACAGCAGATATTCTATTGATTAGAACTTTAATCATAACTTTATGATTCCTTTCCAGCGCAGTACTACAGACTCTGACCATAATTTAACTAAACCACAAAGTTCTACAAGAAACAGCTTCTGCCATGGAGCTGCAAGAACATGCTTAAGGGCAATGCAATACTCTGCTGAAGTTACTCAGTGGCCAGTCTCTGACTTGCATCATTCAAGAAAAGGTTACCAAACAAAACAGGAGCCAAGAATTTATCTCCCACTAACTTATGGCCAATGACCTGGAATTTCCAAGTCTTATGGATTTTTAATCACTCTAAAGACAGTTTTTAGAAAAAGCTGTAACTTCAGAACAACAAGTAAGATGACTGGGAAAGATCAGGCACATTCAGGCTGGCAGCCTGTTTCAGATGAATACCCCAATGACTTGGGAAGGGTGCACAGCTCCCTTAGGGCAGCTGACAGAAAGTAGCTACACCCCAAGGAGTTTTAGATGGACAGAATATCAATACCTTTCAAGCCTTTATTATCCATGAATACATATTCAAATAGAAAAAAATTAAAATTGCAGAAGTGATCAAAAAACCCCTGGCAGAAACCTTCACAAGAACACCAAGCAATTAAAAACATGTTAGCCAACTTCATAAACTAAAAAAAAGGGAATTATCACAAGGTAATCCTGTTTAAAGGGAGAGGGTTTTTTATTAGAAAGGGGTTTGGCAGTTTGGGGTTTTAGATTTAAGGATGATTTGTGGAGTAAGGACAGTGTGCTCCCAAAGTAATCACTCAATTCTAAAGGGTGAGAGTAACAACTGTCCAAAGACAAGACTTGACATGGACACTCCTTATGCTTCAGAAAATATTTGGTTAAATTTCTGCTGCAATTGGTTGAAGTCACAGATTTGAACAGAGGTCTTGCACAATCCAGTGAGTGATTTAATCCATAGTTATCACTGCCAGGCAGGGACAGGGCTTCCAGATCTGTGCTACTTTTATAAATGAGTATTTACTACAGGCAAGATACAAAGATAAGTCATGACACATAGCCACTACAGGACAGACCACAAGTTTAGGAATCTTCCCTACAAAGTTTTAATTTACTTACACAAATAGCAGCTCCAGCTGCAGAGGCTGAGACAAATCCCCAGAGTACTGAAGCACAGCCACAGGGTCCATTTAAAGGCTGGCCCACTGCTGATTAGGCTAGGAACTTGTCCAAAACGCTGATAACAGCAAACAAACCCTTAAAAAAAAAAACCTTCAAAACACTATCATACCTGTGCAAGTTTCATACTTTGTCACATCAGTGCTCTTGGGAAGGAAGAGCATTCACCACAACACCTAACTCCAGCTTGAGCTCACATTTTATGGCAGAGCTGCAAGAGAACCTCTGCTGCTACACAAGAGAGGGCTCAGAACAGGCTACAGCGAAACATTTCACACTAATAAGATCATCCAAGTTCACATTTCTGTCTGTTCTTCTCATTACTTTGCAAGACACCAGTGTGTTACCGGGCAGTCAGCAAGAACTTGAGCCAAGTGTTTAAGTTTAAAGACTGTTAGAAATTAGGTTATGGTTACATAAAGAGCCAGGACAGATTAAGATGAGGGGGTGAGGAATATAAATCCATTCCACAGTTTGTCGCTATGTAGAACAGAATTTGCTCATAGCATGTAAAAACTATTTTCCTCATGACTCTTGCCAGTATGACATGTATTTTCTGCACATTTATTTTCCATTACAAACAATGTAGGAAGCAGGCTGCAAAAGTAGTTTCTCTGTGTCACTAGGTTACATATACAGGGGAAAAAATTGCTTTGAGATATACCACAGTAACAGAGACACACTTTCAGTTGCAGTTAAATGTAATAATACTCTATCAGACTGGGGTAGAGACACCAAGTTTTCTTGGTTATGAAAAAAATACAAAGCTAAGTAGCAATGGGTACTTTTGTCTTCCTCATTAAGCTGCTTTAACATCAGAAGATCATTTGCCCCCCCTACTTCCACTGCAGTAACAGCCCTCAAGTTGTTGCTAGTTGCTTGCTGTGTTTGCAGTCCCAAGTAAAGTTCCCTTAGTAAACTCTAACTTTTCACCATTGCACCAAAACACAGCTTGGGCCAAGCTCATCAATACCCTACCTGCTTCATGCACACTTTTGGAACAAAAGGGCAGGGCCATACTTCCAATGTCAGGGTGTTCAATCCAACTGTTAAAGAGAAGCAATGGAAAGTACATCCTCTTGTGGTTTGTTTTTTTTTTTTTATGCCTGTAGACATCTTCCTTCACTCCAGGTGAAGAAAATACTGATTCTGTTTCTACTCACTGTTTTCTGTATTAAAAATATATTACTGAGTAGCATGCTACCTAGGAGGATATAATGAAATGGAAATCCACTTAGGAGTTGCTGTATATTTATCCTAGTAGCATAAAGAAAAAGCTGTATAAGTACTTCAGAATTTCCAGTAAAAGAGTAGTATTAGCTACATAAAGATTTTAAAATAGCAAGAGGAACCAGACATGAGAAATTTCACAACAGCTACATATTACTAATCATGAAGACAAAGATGTTTCTTTACACTTTAACAAAAGAAGCTTAAAGGCCACCCAAATTTAGGTAGACATAATGAGAAATTCAGTGCTCAGTTGCCACACCACTGTTAAAGAGCTAAGAGACAGCTCTTTAAAAGAGCAGAACATGAGTATGAGAAGCTGCACTTCTTCCCTCTCAGAGGGATGGGGAAAAGAGAACAAAATTTCTCACTATAGTTATGAAGTTCCATAAGAAGCAGGAGTCGTCGTCATTGTCAGTGAGGACTATGCATAGCCCATCAATAAATTCTTATTTTCAGTCTTTGAGTGCCATTTCAAAATCACATAGCTGCAATCCTGAAAGAACCACTGATAAATATAGTTAAGCTAGTTATTAAACCAGTCAGTAACATCACATCAACAGCAGTCCTCATGTCATCAGCTCAAGTCCCAACTCAAAGTAGACAATTCATTGTTGTTATATTAATGCTTCTGGTACTAATTTGTTTTCTTCATGTCATTATGGATAAATTAAATGTTTCACATACATTCCCTAATAAATCAGAGATTAGCATCAAAGAGCTGCACCACAGAGTAATTCAGCAACGAGGAACATTGTCTGAAGCCATTACAGAAACACCCACTGAAAAGCAAGAATTGATGTACTGAAACAAATGAAAAACTGGAAGCACATCCTGCCAGCCTGCTTTCACAGTAGCAAAACACAGAGTCCATCTACAGGTCAAAAACATCCTTATTTGTTTTGGAAAAGCATATAATAAAAATAGGTTATGGTTTTATTTGAACATAAGTGAGCATCAGCATGTTACCTCCCAAACTTAGCAATGCAGTAGCAGGTCTTGAACAGCCATAATCAAAAAAGTATCAAAAAAAACCCCAGAATTAATATCTAAAGGATATCACAAAGTGTCAGGAGATAACTAGCTTACAGAGGGACAATGTAAACAGGAAGAATTTCCAAAGCCTCCTCAAGATTTTAGGAAATCAGATCTGTTAGATTGCTTTTTCTGAAGGTACTGCTGAAAGAGGATCCCGAGATCCATGAGAAGGCATACTAAGGAAATATATACACTTGCAAGCCACCTTATGCTCAAAACCTTAGTCAATCATATAGAAGTAATACTACTCTTCTACAGTGTGTGAAATGGGTTTATTACTATATCAGTCAGGTTTATTTGTTTACTTTCAAGGAGATAGTGCAACACAGCTGGTTAGTTTTCCCTTATTAAAAGTTAACACAGAGACAAATGGGAAGAGCTCTGAGTAACAGATAAAAATTACATTATGGCTTTTAGCGCATTCTCCAGATCCCATATAGGTACAGCTCTGTTCAGTTTTTTACATCACTCTGCTGGTTTGGGCTGGGGTGGAGTTAATATATTCTGTACAGGAACCAGCACAAATCTGTGAGTTGGATCTGTGTAGAAAACAGCTCTGATAACCCAGGGCTGTTTTGTTCCTGCTGAGCAGAGGTTACAGAGTCAGGGCCTCTTCTGCTCCTCACCCCACCAGCAAGTAGCTGGGGTGCACAAGGAGTTGGGGGGAGACACAGCAGGGACAGCTGAACCCAGCCAGCCAAAGGGACATCCCATACCATATGATGTCATGCTCTGCATATCTGGGGGTAAAGGTGTCCGGGATCGGGGGGGTGTCACTGCTCAGAGTGTCAGCATCAGTCACTGGTAAGCGATTGTTTGATTTGCATTGCTTGTCTTCCACGGATTTCATTTCTCTTATTTTCTTTTTCATTACAACATATAATGGTTCTTTTATTTCAGTTATTAAAACTGTTCTTACCTCAAACCCATGTGTTTTCTCACCTTCCAATTCTCTTCCCTCCATTCTGCTGAGATGAGCAAACAGCTGTGTGTGGTACTGGGGTTAAACCCCAGCAGCAACCCCAGAAGCCTCAGTGGAGTTTTGTCCTTAACCAGGCCCCACTGACCATAATTCATGTCTGGCCAGGATACAGACTCACCTGGGTGCAACCACATGTACCTGGGTGGTATGCCCTACACACAACTTGAACAAGTATGGAAAGACCATCATGGAGATCAACTGAACAGCCCTGTTTGGACAAGACACCCTACAAACATTGACAAACATTAGGGTGCAAAGTGACCCTCGATGCACTTGGGAAGTTAGATTTGAGGGGAAGACTTTGCCTCCAAGACAGAAAATACATCTCTATTCAGGGAAAGTGAATTGTGTGCTGCAAACTTCAGATACACATTATACATTCAAGCATGTAACCTGCATCTCTGGTAATTTACCACTTCATAAATACTGCTCCTGGAACAGAAGTTAACAGAAAACAATTGCAAGAGGAGAAATAGCATTAATGTACATGGAACAATCTTTGACCAAAACCAGTAGGATGTGTGTGCTAGAAAGTGATTCTAGCAGTCTTAAGAGATACAGGCACTGGGAAGTTGAGAAACTCCCCAGTGGCTCTTACACTTGTAGCAGCTCCACTAGCCATGTTGTAGTCTGCTCTGTTCTCCTCTTCAACTACTCACCACAGTCTGCATTGGAGGCAGCACGAAGACATAAGCTTTCCTGCTGCCTACCCAAGTCTCCACGTTTACTTTTCATGAGTGAGATGGACACACAGAAAAGGTTCTATCCACCTTTTTAATATATTCTTGGTCAAAAGACGAATTCCAAGGTTCATTTTCTGCCAAGACCTCTCTCACACAGTCCAGAAATGGCTGTAGTGCTTCAACTGAGACAGGAAATAATGCATGCAAGTGTGACCTGAGACAGATCAGAAACCATGTGGTTCAGAGAAAATAATTTCTAGCTCTTACCATACTCAAGTGCTACATCTGCCTTAGAATTACTTATTTTCATATTTGCAGCACTTGCAGCCAGTTGATAGCTTACCAGATACGCATTTTTTACCTTCTAGGTTGATTTTGCTTATAAACAGACCACAAGTGTTGAGTGGGGGGAAACCTGAACAAGGGTAACACAATCCATTTCATTTCAGAGTATAAATTCATTACTACAAATGACAAAAATAAATATATGCTATGAAATAAAAAGGAGCAGCCTACCATGAAAAAGGGGAATTTAACCTGGTGAGAGAAATATGCATAAATGTCAGCCAAGAGATCTTGCAGGCAAACAGCTTTGAGAAGTCCGAGGCAGTCATTAAAAAGCGATGAGCTTGGACACAGCTGGCTCCATGGATTCACACACAGAGCTGTCTGTGCAAAGCTTTAGCAATCCCTCACTTCCACAGATACAAGGATGCACACAAGGCATGCATGTATATAGACAGTAGTTCACTAGGATTCCTATAACAGAGACTAGTGATAGAGAAGTTTGCTCTGACAAATTGTTGGTGAAACACTGCTGCACCAGCATAACAAAACCTAAAATCGTTTATGTCCAGAGGGCTGAGGAAAACGAGCCAACAAATCCCCCCTCTGCATCTGTGGTATGTCCAAGACACTTCACTATTGCTTTTCTTTGACCTCCATGAAACTTCGCAAAGCGATCAGAACCAACCATGACCAGACCATCTGAGCATGTCCAATGGGTTAAGTAAGTCCCACTAAAAAAAAACCAACACATGTGGATGAGGTGGTGATAAAAAAAAACCCACAACCACCCCACAAATTTCCAATAGGCTTATAGGTAAAACACCACCCCAAAAAACCTGGCTACAAAACTCAACAGCCTTTACTGGAAACATACAGTGGTGATAACACTTAGTACAGACTGAACCATACTTGAAATGAGAAAAAGCCAGTGGCTATTTCCAGTCTGCCTGAAAAGCACACAACAACCTACAGCTGTTTAAATTCAGCACCACATCCCTTGGGCTGCTTGATGCAATACCTAACATAAAAACAGCACTGTGATACAACGAGCAGCCCCTGGGCAGGGCAGGCAGAAGGGATAAAATGCTGCATCAAACAGCACATGCCCCTCATTAATGCTGTTGAGACTGCAGAGGAGAATAGCCTGTGACAGCAGCCACACTGCCTGAACCACACTAGAGAGGCAGGATTATTTGAACAAATGCTTATTCCTCTTAGAAGGAACACCAGCCAAAAGCATTCTGAGGATGAGGGAGGCTGGAAATAAAAAGCACAACTCCCTGGGGTGAGCAGAGACCTTTGTGCCCACTCCCTCATGCAGAGATGACAAAAAGCTAACACCACAAAATCTCCACTCCTTTTTATTTGAAAAAAAATATATTGTGTGGCAACAAGAACAGCAAACCTATTGGCCTCGTACACATAGGACCGAGAAGAAACACTGGATGTCCAGCTTTCCAAAGCAAACAGGGCTTCCAGAATGAGAAGAGACATAAAATGAGAATAGCCATATAGGGCTAAGTCAAATATTCATCTGCCGTATGTACTAACATTGGCCACAAGCAGAGGGCATGGGCAAGTCAGACCAGCATAAGGATGGCCAGCACTTCCCACATCTCTCCCTCAACCTTTCAGATTGTGAGATCAGCATTTAGTAATACTTAGTGGTTTTTCTGTCTTCATGAGTGGACACGACAGTCCAGTCCAGACCTGAGGGGTTGATAAGAGTTTGGTCATACCTAAAGGCTACCACCAACAGGAACTTCAGGTACTCTTAAGAGCAACCCTCAGCAGAAAAAAAGGAGTCAAGTTGGGAAATCTTGCTGTGCCTTACTAGTCAGAAGTAAAAAGCAACTTTCCCTCTACTTTATTTGTTCAGATGCAGAATTACCTATTTGAGAAAGTACGAGGCATCTGTTCCCATGTCACCCAACTCATCTATGTGTTCCAGATCAGTCCTGTGAGATGAGAAAAGGCAGGTGAAGCAAACACTGTCTGCAGAGCTCTGCAAGCAGCAGCCAGTGGTGACAGACTGCATCCCTGCACTGACGCAGGGCCCGCTCACAGCCAGGCTCTGAGCCGAGCACACAGTGATTAAAGACCGTGCTGCTGACTACCGTCAGAGTTACAAACACTAGACCAAGAAGAGACCTCACTGAATGCCACCTTTTTCTCTCTAGTCATCTCAGCAGTTTACAAGGCACTATCTGGGGGAAAAGGCAGTTAAACCATAAAGCTAATTTGGCTGAGAAGACAAGACACGGACTTTATCCTCGCAGAAGGCAGCAAATACCACTTTGCTCAGTTTAATTGATAGTAGCTTCTACACACTGCAGATATAAAAGGTTTTCAGAGTTGGATTAGCACCTAGAACACAAACATCCAAAAGTAAGGAGCTATATTATTTGTGAATAAATAACACAAATATCTTACTCTGCTGTATTTATCTGTGCTACATCTGTACATCAATGAGTTCATCAATAAGCAGCCTTAGCTCCAAGTTTCTGCGACTTTTGTTATGAGACCATTGTGAACATAAATACTAAAACAATTAATTCCTTAGTACAGAGCATTACAAGGGAGAAGTCCCAAAAGCATTTCTGGATTTGTTAACCTATACAATCAGCTTCCACTGCAACAACTGACAGATTTTGCTGTCCTGTATTGCTGCAAACATAGCAGGAGATAACTCTACTCCTGTACAGTTTTCACTTCGCCTATAAATTCAACATGAAAAGCTACCCCTGTACAGAGTGTTTCACCTGCATCAGCCTCCCACTGCTTCATCTGGAAAGCTTCTCATCCTAGCCATAAACCTCCCACTTACAGTAGAGCAAGATGTAAAAGGAAATTAGTCAGGAGTTCTCAGACTTAAAAACTTAAAGAGGAACTCACATAAGGAAGAAACCCAGAAAACTGCAGCCTACCTTGCAGAAACATCACAAAGTTCTGCACCACAAAACATTCAGTTCAGAGGAAAAAACTGCACTATGAGTTTCCGTCCTCTCAAACATAGAAAATAAATTCTTAACTATTATACAGGTGCAAAATATTTATGTCAGTGGTACAGAATCATGAATAGAAGAAAAAATCTATGATAACAGTTTAGTCATCATCCCAGAAAAAACACACAAGCTGGAAATTGAAGTAGAGAAAATTCAAATTTTAGGTTAACATGAAAGAGTAAAAAGAAACACACTAAATGTTGTGTAAAATTAACAAGCAAAACAAGAGAGACTTTGCAAATGCTCAGAGCACAAAGATGCAAGAGCTGATCCAAAAACTGTGTCATCCAGTCCGTCATGAGGAGAGACCAGGTGGAGCAATGAAAAATGTTTCAGCAAATGAGCCCAAACACTTATATGGTCCACAGTTTAACCCATACCAGAAGTGATAAAGATCATCTTGCTTCTATTCCCATCTGTCCCTGGCTCAAAGAAGCTTCAGAACCTCTTTCCAAAGGAAAGTAACACTGTTCCCAGGCACACAGCAAGCATCAGGTAATAAACCCCACAAGCTTTGAGCTCACCTCCACAGAGTACTTTGAAATACATCAGAAATCTTGAAATAGAAACTTTACAGATGCAATGCTGAAACCTTGAAGTTATAACAGCATTACAGTCCAAGTCAGTCATGGCTGGAAACCATACACTCAAGGTAAGGAGGTCCCTTGCAGGACACTTCAGAGACAGAAAATGGATTGCTAGAACTGGCCATTGACAAACATTTTCCAAACAAAATCACATCTATGTAGATTTTCCTACAGTGCCTAGTGGCCACATGGTGCTCTATTCTTATCTTCCACTGTGCAGCTACCAGGAATGAGATCAGAAAGTAACTATCAGGATCATTGTCCTGGAAGGTAACCTCAGACTGGATTAAATAGCAAACAACTTTGTCCCAATGTACTGCACATGGACAGGGTGTGTAAGAGAAGAGTTACACATACGGAAAGAATTTTCCTCTTTTCTCTTACATCCCCAAAGTCCCAGACCACAAGGGATGCAGCAGTCTATAATTGATTCTTAAGTGGAACATTTGGTAGAGTTGGTATCTATCACGAGCAGGAATTGTGGTATGTTAGCTTGAGGGAGGCCATCATCTTTTAAGACAGACCTTGTTTTTTGTATAGATACCAAACAACGCATCTACAGTAAGGGTTTCTCCTTGGTTTTTACAAGTATTTACATTTCTCATCTCAGGCATTCTGAACTCTCTTCTCTGCAGCAGTTCCTGTGACCAGGCTATTTGCAGTTACACGAGCCATTCCTCCTGCTTTACTGTCCTACTTCCTTGCCGACTGAGCTCCCTGACCCGAGACCGAGCCTTCCAACATGATCAGCTTCATCGGGGTTCCCTCCGCCTCGCTGTCTAATGAGCTTAGAAAAATTCTGAACATCTTGTCATGGTTTCACTTCAACAGATTATTTTCCTTTAACTGAGATGGGCAGGAGGCAGCAGCTCAGAGCTGCCCTTCCGATGCCGAGGCTGAGCTGCAGACTTCAAAAGCCAGGTTGGGGTGATTCCTCCTTCCCCTTCTATTTCTGTTGTTCCCTTTGACATCTGCAGTTCAGAGGGCTCCATGCACAGGCAAGAGAAATAATTTCTCACTTGGCCAGCTGAAGGCTCCTAAAGAGGACAACAAATCAACAGTAATGGATTACAAGTAGTAAACTGGGTTTTGTTCATCTGCAGCCACGCTCTGCCCCCAAGGGACAACTTTTATAAATACAACGCTGTTAATCAAATGTTTTCTCTCAAACCTAGATTTACCTCTATCAGTGGCAGGTAGAGTTGTCAGAGTAAATGTCAATGAACCATCACGATAATCCACACAGAGAAGAGCTGACTGAAAGGCTCAAGATCATCATGTTATTTGCATTTGTTGTAAACTGCTTGTGCCACAGCTCCTAAGGTGGCCTTATGTAATCTATAGGTTTCCTATTCTTCATAAAACTCTAATTTTACACAGCAATAGTGTAAGGTCAGTTAAACACAAGAATGATTTTATAGGTTTCCAGAGAGCTGATATCATTTGAGAAAAACATATTCCATTTATGCATTAAGTCTGAAAGAAAAGAAAAAAAGCTCAGAGATACAAATCTTGAAGAAACACAGTGAGTGTTTTATGACTTCATAAATCTAAAGCTAGGGATATGCAGGGACCAAAATTTGAATTTTTAAGCACCATACTTTATCGACACAAAAGGGATCATTTTAGCTTTACAATATTTAGAATATGAGCAAAACATGCTACAGCAGAAGCAAATACATGACATTAAAATAACACAAACTGAAAATATTTGATTAATGCTGCTCCATTGACAAGATGGAAGGCAGTGGTCTAAACATGTGCATCAGTACAAGAAGGGCTGCGTGGACAGACACATGTAGTGCCATACGCTCTAGTTTGGCTAATCAATACTTAAGTTTCTTTTTCTCCCCCTCTTACTCTATAAGGAGGGGTAGAGAAGGAATGAACAAGAAAACTTGCAGCTGGTAAAAAGCAATGTTACATTCTTCATAATGTATGTTCTTCCATTGCCTATCAACACCCAGGCTGCTCAAACTCTAAGATAAAAGTTTAGTCAGCAGTCATCCACAGCAGGGAAGCACACAAGTATACAGAGCAACAAAGCTGATATGCTTTAAATCTAAAAAAAAAAAAACCACCACTCACAAAAGACAACAACAACCTGGTCATTTTTTTTAAATCCAAAATTTTATCCCTGTTCCCCAGCTACGTCTGTCTGCTCTACTGCAAAGCAGCTCCTTGCGCCAGCAGCTGAAAGCTATGCCAGCCATGCTTCAATGGGGCAGAAAAGTACCTTCTGTTTAAAAAAAAGGACACAGGACTAATTTTAACAGGTGAAATTTAACACTATGGTGCCCATCAGTTTGTCATGACGTGAGTATGCACTTAGAAATGCAGTAAATTACAGTAAAGACTGAGGTGTTAGGGATGTCTGGGACATGGCCACATCGCAGACACCCCCACATGCGCACACCTGCACACCCCACACACTGAGAGAAAGCACAGCCAGTAGCTCAGCATCAGCTTAATGCAGATTCATGCTACAGCTGTAGTACAGCACCACTTTGGGCATGAATATGGTAGATCCCTACTTAAACTAAGCATAAGTGCATACCTAACACAAAGGTGTAAGCCACAAAGTTCCAACACATCTGGGAATGGTTAGGGGTGCTTAGGTGCTCTGCTGACTTCACTTTAAACCCTAACCCAGTTTCAAACTGGAAAAACACAGAGAACACAGAAGACATGTTGTTTAAGGCCATGCCAGAGCAAGCAGTAAAGCCTGCACATCTCTCTCAGCCTTTGCTCCAAACCCATTCCTTCTTCAAAAATGCTAATACTGCCTCAATAAGCTTAATTTTTGACCTCCACGAAGTCACATCTGATCACAGAGTTCATCCTTATTCTGCACCAAACTGCTTGGAGTCAGCAACACTGTCTACCTATTTCAGCTCTTCTGGGTCTGAACTAAGCTCCACAAAAACATATGGAAACATTCTTCCTATAGATCATACAGCTGAAGCACAAGGTGTTCATGCCGGTGGGCATTACACCCATTTTGTAAATAAGCCAAGTGGGATGCAAATGAGTTCCTACTCCTCTCTCATCTTGGTGGTATCTCAATTTGCACTCTTGGCCCCAACCCCCAGCTGCTTGCTCTGGTTTTCCAGTACAAGTAGTACAAGAGCAACGTGGGTTTCAAGTAAAGCACAACACGGGGTAGCCATGCAGCTGTCCTTAGCTAGGAGAGATTAGTAAAACACCCACTAGCTGTGTAATGACCATGGCTGTACCACGACTGGAAATCCTCCCTTTAAGCAAAATAACCAAAATTGTAATTACTCAGACCTCATTTCCCTCCCACCATATTTCTCCCACACAAACACATTGCCACTAGTTTTACTCAGTTTTAAGACATCATTCCCATTTTCCTTACTATCACTTTCATTGCAGCACCTAATTAACAACACTTAGGCAGTAAGCAAGCCTTTGCAGAAGAAAGCTTTCCAACAGTAGACCACCAAACCACAGTTTGCACCAGCCCCCAGAGATGAGTAAACAGATCCAGGAGCATAAAGGGACACATGCACCATCTAGCAAGACTACAGACAGAAACCCAGCAGTACCAGTGCCCCATGTACTATGTCCTCAGGCTGCCCTCCCAGTAAAGTAGCACCTTGCTTCCTGTTCTCACCAATCAGACCATCAGGACCTTTGTCTACAAGTCGAACCTCTCTCGGTCACTGGTGGTGGATGCTCTGGCCAAATCTCCATTAACTTTAAAAAAGGAAGTTCATGCAAGAAGTTTGAGAGCTACTTTAGGAATGAAAATAAAGATGTAATATGGAGCAAATCCTGAAATAGACTTAAGATCCCAGCTGAAGATTAACAGGAAAAGTCACACCAAAAAAAAGCTTAAGGAGAAAGATGACATACTTGTATATTGCAAATGCCAATAAATAGCATTACAAACACAATGTATTTTAGCATTTGCCCAGTTAAGGTTTCAAACATTAACAATTGCCTTTACTATTCCAAGTTCAATCTTGCTTTCCAGAGCAACACATCACAGAAATTTTGTGCAGCACATTCAAAACTACTGTATTTAAAATAAATTACATGTTGGATTCAATTATCAGACCATGATGAGTCATAGTCCTCATTTGGCATTTATTTGGAAAAAAATCTTGGAAGCCTCTAGCATTACAAAGAAAATTCAAAAGGAGGATGAATTCAAGCAGTTGGAAAAAAAAATAGAAAAAAAAAAAAAGAAGAGGTGCATTAATCAGCAGGTTCAACCTCCCAACAGCATGAAAAAATTTATTGCTTGTCTTGGGCATCCTTCAATCTGACCTGCAAAGCAAGCAAGTTTAACATAACACCCAGTACCTTACTGAGACTCACAGGCTACGTGCCAACACAGTCTCCATTATTTGCATTTCCCACACACATATAGACAATTGGCTTAACCACATCAAGGTCATTCAATAGCAAGACCATTAAATTAAGTTTTCCTCTAAAATGAGGCCTCATTATCAAGACTAATTAAAGGATGACAAAACCTTCTGAACAGTTCCAAGGTTTCTTCACAACTAGAGCATTCTATAGAAATTATGTTGATTAGAATTGTTAAAAGCTATTTTAGTCTCTGTGTTAAAGGTGTCCAGACTATCAACACAACTATATAAAATTGCTATGACACATGATTTTTCTATTTTCACTTTCACTACATGTTTTTCAATGATATTTGGGCTCACTAGGCCCTTATTTTTGGCTATTATCCATCAGTTTTTGGAAAGCACAGTATATAGGAAAGTCACCATTTTATCCCAGGATCATTGGTTGCATAGGGGTGGACCATTCCACCTGCACGACCTTATTCCTGCCATTAGCATTTTGAATTTCTGGTTCAGATATGTTGTTAAAAATTTGAGTGGGTCTCAGTTCTAGAATAGCAACAGGCTTATTTCTTAGCAGCTCACACAGTGTTACCTAAACCACACTGGACACAGCAACACTTGAACTCATCCAAGACATAAATCTCCATTCCAAAGTACCCGATCAAGTTATCAGAGGAACACAGATAATGGAAAGAATATAGAAAGGCTTGCACCCCTCTCAGAGACACTTCTATGAGTCTTGAACTCAGAAAGAAGCTTCTGATACACTATTCCTGGTATCTTCATGGAATAGAAACTGTTCCACTTCCTCCTCGTTTCCATAGCTCCACAGTCTCCCACAAACTTCCCTTTCTCCTCCCAAACATTGCACACACTGCATAGACTTGCATCATGGGTTTGAGATGAGACTGAGAGCCCTAGACCATAAAATCATTTTCAAGATGCAAAAAGCTAAGAAACCAATTACTTCAAGTAAGCACTTGGGCATTTATGAGTTTTGTGCTTTTCAGAGCAAGAATGGATTTTGTGAGCAAGAAGTTTCTTCTGGTGCCATCACAATTGGAAAAAACCAAAAACCACACTCCTACAAAATCCCATTTACCTGCAAATAAGAATAACTGCTTGCCCCTAGTTCATATTACTCATTCTTTGCCCCAAGTCCCATACCCCACGGAAGCTACATCTCTACCTCCTCCCAGGGCTGCACTCACCACTGAGATTCCTCATCTTTAGCTTTACTCAGACAGAGCTCAGTCCCCAGGCTGCTGCCATCAGTCCTCTCTGTCTAATTTAATTAGCCTTGCTGAACACATCCTCAGGCCTGGAACAGCAGCTTCCTACCATCTCCACCATCACAGTGGAAAGGCAGGGTGAAGCAGGAAGGCCTATCACATCCAGCTGCTTTAATCAGATCTTTGAGAGGTGCTGATCTTTAAAGTCACCTTTCCACAAACCAGGAGTTATCACCAGCAGAAGTATTGCTTATTGCTTCTCAGCAGGAAACAGGTGGAATATCCATGTAGATCACAAGAGTGCTTCCACGCGACGCACATAGGGAAGCTGAAAGCAGCTGTAAGTCTTGCATGACAAGAAATAATAAAAAGATATAATGCTGCATCCTCAGACCCCAGCCAATGGGATGGATGTAGTGCATTTTCTATAATAGGGTGTTCCCATTACCCGATCAAGAACCCAGGAATAAATCAAATACTTGGAAATTATACTTTTCACAAGAAATTACCTCAGAGAATTAGCGATAAGGTTCTTAAGTCTTAAACCTGCCAGTGAACAGGGAAAACGCTGGAAAAAAGTTAATCCAGAGCTGAAGGCACAGGAGTATTAAAGAACAGCATGCTCAAACCTTTTAAGGCACACATCCTGTGGTGACTATTTGGAAAATGGTGCAGCTGTTAGAAAGATTTCTTTCTATTTCTTCTCCTTGACGGTATGTGGTTCCAAGAATGAAAAGAGACTTCGTAGGGCTCTGAAGAACCTATCCAATGCTGGACCACCTTCTAACAAAATTAAATTCTTATATTTGCCACCCAGAATACTTTTCATACAAGGCACTTCACTGGAACAGGCTCTATTTTTTTTTTTTCCTTTTCTTCAGCTCTGCTGGGTCTCTCCCAACCTCAAATAAACCTTTCTGCCTGCCTGTCCCTAGGCTTTAATTCTTTTGATGAACTTCTGTCTTCGCCTAACATTGACCTCTCCCCTTAGAGGAAAACATCCCATAGAAGTAAAATATAAAGAAAAAAAGGTTAGTAATGCATTGTCACTGTAAAATGTATTTACCCCATTCTCCATGCTCTACATCAAAATTCAAGTCATCAATCATTTCTCCATTATCACAAAACACATTATAACCCAACTCCTATGCATTGGCAATTTTAAGATTAAAATTACACTGTCAAGATGTTTTTATAGCTTTACATTTATTTTTTTTACTTGTGTTTTAATACCCTCTCACTAGGCTCGAAAAGCAAATGTCTTTCCCTATTGATTCTGTTCGTTCCCTTTGGCAAACATTGATTTATATCCACACACACCCCAAGTTCCAAATAAATAAAAAAATTAATATGCCTGTTCTGTTCCATGACAGTTTCTCAGTATCAATTGCAGTCCCCCTCACAGTCTGCTAAAAACTTCATCATTCATGACTCAGCACTATAAAGGGTGACTAAGCACCCTTCACAAAGCTATTTTTACTATAGAGACTGAACAAGAACCATCTAAGAGGGCACCATAAGGAATATTAGCTAGTGTTTGCTTCACTTAAAAGTCTGATTGCCTAAAGGAAAAAGAAGTCTTTTCAGAAACTTATGTGAGCTCCCACAACCTAAAAATAAAGCCTGGGAGAGCAGTACAACACTCGGACCCTTCCTTGTTATTCAAAGTCATCTTTTGTTTCTGATTGGCAACTGCAGCAAGTAAGTCTTAGTCAAGAAACAAACTCCTAGAGTTGTTGTTCTGCCATCCACTACTTTGCCATCATTAACTTTCTACCTTTGTTAAGCAACTTGCTTTCTGTTTACATCAGGATTTGCAGTTCTTTGACACTGGGGATAAGCCTAACCCATGTGCAAGGATTAATTTCTCCAGGTACTTCTGAACACTGAAGAGGGAGCAAAGTACCCTACAAAAGAGCAAGGTGTTATTTTGTCATCAGCTGATGACATCAGACCTCTACCACACACAGCAGTAGTGATCTCCCTTGATAGAGGCTGGGGGTGGGGGGCCAGATCTCAAGTAACTATATCCTGAACATCTGAAGAGATTGACCATAGAAGTCAGAGTGGGGGAGGATCTCCACCAACACAGCAGGTGTGAACTCACCACTAGCAACCATCAGAGGTGGTCTGCTTTGAAAGCATTCACAGATAGGCAACAACCAGCACACTGGGGTTTACACAGGTTCACATACAGGTTAAGTCAAGCACAGGGCAATGCAGTGTAGGAGAGGAGCTGGTAGACTGCCAGGAAGGAGGAAAAGGGAGAAATAGAGAAAAAGTTAAGAATACAATAGGATTTCTAAAGAGGAAGATCCTGTTGTTCCAAAGCAGATTGCTTACCAACACCTAGGACACCAGATAATTGTTTAAAAATACATTGTGTGCAGACACTAATCAGTTGTGGTACCAATGCCAGTGTGACACACACTCAATGCAAGGTGCTAAAGCTGTTCCTCTTCACATGCACAATCAGATATTCCAGGGGACAGTGAGAGACAGAGCCAGCATTGCTGCACAAGCTGGTGTGTCACCAAGTCAGGGAAAGCCTGAGCTTCATATACAAGCTGGACTGGACATTATTAACTAAATGCAGGTTAGGTTCCACATTTTGCAGCAGTGTCAAGCCCTCTGTGTCTGGCCCTGCCAGTAGGAAAGCCAAAACCAAGAGCCAAAGGAGTTTCTTGCCCAGGGGAAACACTGCTACCTCCACAGTTAGGCAGGAGCTGGGCAGGGATTCAAGTCCTAAACTTTGAAGACGAGGGTCCAATGCAGCATTTTGATGCCTAAATCTCTCCACAGTTCTAGGTATTCAGGAGAGATGGATTCCACGTACCTCCAGGTTCAAGTTAGAGCCCACTGAGATCCCAGGATATGTCTATCAATCACTTAAATACAAGGATTAACTTTATCTGTTAAAAACTCAAACAGTAGCCCAAATCCTGTTAGAGATGCCAGAGAGACTATCTACTGTCTCACTCAAACTACCATTGGCTTGGTTCAATACAGGAAACAGGTCACATCCACCTGTAAAAGTCTGTAACCGTGTAAAAAACATGGTTTTTACCTGGTTATGCACAAAGCAATGATAACTCAAAGCCACAAAAAAAAAATTTCCATTTTCACTGGTCACCACACGAAATAGTTTTGTTATCTGGAATAACTATGTTGCCAGACAGCCAGAGTGCATCTGCCAAGGAGCCTAGAATCCTTTCAAGAGGTACTTGATAGGTACTAGATAGGCACACCAAGGTGTTCATACACTTCACACTGTCTTGAAGCAAGAGACCAAAAGCCAACACTAATGTTTTTCATATGATGAAGAGAAATAAAGAAAGCAACCAAAACACATATTGCCGGAGGTAATAAAAACAGGGCCAGCATCACTGGCCACTAGCTCACCTGCTGTTAAGGAAGACATACTCACACATTTTGTGCTGCACTTTACCTCTCCCTGGGTTTAAGCATTTCACTCCCTGGGGCAGCTAGGATTTTGAGATGTTTTACATCAGTATTTTCAGATTTTCGGTTTTATTTCTTAGCTGCTCTTACACCAAAATAAATATGTTTTTCATCACCCACAGCAGCTCAGCCAGGAAATTGTACACATAAGTGGATGCTGACAGGTATCACCAAGGAGCCAAGAAATAAAACAAAGGTATGAGTAAAAAAAGCTTATGATTAAGACATGGCAGGTTTTACGTAGACTGAGTCCTCAGGACAAAGTACCACTTTATTTTAAGACAAGTCCACTGCTTTTTCAGCTACCTTTCAACTTCACAACAAGCACATCCTCAACTCTGAGTTGTGAAGTGTTACACTGTCAGTTAAAGTGCCATAACAAAGAGAACTGTACAAGGAATAAGAACATTCAAGCAGAAGTTTGGAAAGGTGAGTAGAGCTGCCATGGTGAAAAGTAACAGCAAAGCCTGAGATGAGCTGGGTGTCAGAGCAGACTCCAATCAAGTCATTCAACACACATTGCCCAAGAAATGCCTGCTATAGAATTGCTCTGCACTGACTGCGAAGTCCACATAGTCATCCTCTAAATTACACCAGACTGGTTTGGAGCTTTAGGCAAAAGCTCTGTCTTTGTGCAGGTGTGTTTCTTTCTGTCTGACAGTCATATGCAAACCTCTAGTTGATGGCAACCCACTTGGACAGAGGACTTTAAGGTTACTAAATCCTTCAAATTTTGTTAAAAATAAATCCTGAAGAGGGGTGTTAGGGAACAGATATTACAGTGAACAGAGGGTAAGACAGAGTGAGCTCAGCCTTTATTAATGAATAAAACTTCATGGGAAAAAGTAACTTAGAGTGACCTATTTTCCAGAAAAAAAAAAAAAAAGAAAAAAAACCAAACCACAAACCTCAAACTTTACAG
Source organism: Heliornis fulica (assembly GCA_013399135.1). Taxonomy (NCBI): domain Eukaryota; kingdom Metazoa; phylum Chordata; class Aves; order Gruiformes; family Heliornithidae; genus Heliornis; species Heliornis fulica. The sequence goes on from VXBZ01006545.1 coordinate 626,202, forward strand.
GTACTAGACACAAGAAATTCCACATCTTATTCACATTTATGATGCTACAAATCCTACAGAGCTCATGCAAAGTTATAAACTCAGTTAAAGCTTTTCCCATGACCAAAATATTCTTTCCCCAACTTATCCCTGCTTTTGTGAATTCTCTGATGTCTTATAAAGCTCTGCCTTGCTACTGTGGCTTTAGAATAATTTAGTTAAAAAGCCAATCAACCATGAGACACAAAGCCATAGGAAATGAGTTTTCATTAGTTCTGCTAGTCACAAAAGTACTTGTTTATTATTACAGAAGCAGCTGGAATATATGTGGTTTCTGCACAATGTCTCAAATTTTACTCTCAAAACCAGGAACAGCTGGGACAAGATTACTGACAGTTGCCTGTAACTTTTTTAAAGAAAAAAGGATAGCATCACAAGATAAATCCCAATCTGTCGAGTAAGAGCACGTTAGGATAAGGCAATAAGTCTGCCAAAAAGCAGTCTGTATTTTCACAATCTTTACTGGCAATCTAGAAAAAGAAATAAAGACATGTTAATGAAAGCAGGCAGGTGATGAGAGCCAGGGGCATGCTGTCAACAGAAAAATCCAGAGGAATCTAACAGCAGAGCAAGGAAAATTCTGTGAGAAAAATGTCCCAAGTTATCACTCATAGCTTAAAAATGAACTCCCTTTAGCTTGGCTCCCCACAGTGTGGATGTTAAATGGATGAGCTTTGCATGCAAGAGTACCTGTCTACACCGTGGTATCTGTATCTGAGGCAGTCTGTTCTACAGTACAGCAGAATACCTTGAGATAAAGAGCTTTCCAGCCACCTTCCATAAGCCTGACACATCAGCAATTTAACCAGGGCAGAGGACAAGCAATAGCAAAAACTTTATTACCCGACAGTCAGAAACTAGCTCTGCAAGAGAAAGCAAAGTCAATATAGAAAAAAAAGCTCATCAAGTGCCAGAGAACACCTGCATGGCTGAACAGTATCCTCAGAGTAGGATGATCCACTGCAGAACCACCAGCCAGAACTTTTTTAATCACAGAATGTTGGGAGCTGGAAGAGACCTCGAAAGATTGCTAAGTCCAACCCCCCTGCCCAAGCAGGATCATGCCCTGCTCCAACGCAGATCTCTGTAAAGCACTGAACGAGTCACCCAGCACATACTCTTCTTGCATTAAATACATGCATCTCATCTGTGAAAGGGTCAGGTAATAAGGAGGGACTGCAAAAAGGACCAAGACATTCAGACTGACAGCAGATGCCTGGGGCTGACTGCATTTGAGGACAGAGGGTTTGGTGTAAGGGCTTTCCCAGCTTGTCCAGGAACACAGACACAAAGCTAATAGTGGGAGAGCCTCTGGAGCAGATAAACTAAGAAAAGCAGATGATACCACTTAATACAGCCCTACCAAAAAAAAAAAAAATCAATTTTGCTGTTTCACTAGGGAAGGTGTCTGAATTGAAAAATCTCCATCTGCTGCACTCCATCTGCAGGTAGATGATGCTTCTTGCAACAAACGCTGGCCATGTAGGAGAAGGTATTATTACAGCTGAGATTGGGGTTTTTTTCCCCAAGTATCTAAAGGTATGTGACTGCCTAAGGTTGCTACAAAAAGCTGAGAGGAAAAAAACCACCCCCACAGTTCTAAAGGGAACCACTTAGAAGGGATGAAATCTGTCAGGTAATATCATTGCTGTCATGTACAGTAATAACCAATGTGATCTAAATATCCTGAGGATAAACTAGCTGACTGCTAGTCAACCAAATCTGAACTTCAGCAAGGACACCACTAGCAAGGAAATCCTACAATATATCAAGATGGAAAGGACCCATAAGGATCCTCTAGTCTAATTCCCTGCTCCTCACTGGACTACCTAGAACTAAAAAGTATGATTAAGAGTGTCATCCAGATGTTCCTTGAATTCTGACAGGCTTAGTGTCATGACTGCTTCCCTGAAAGTGTGCTTCAGTGACCAACAGCCTTATCAGTGAGGAGCTCCATCCTAAAGTCCAGTCTGAACTTCCCATTACACAGCTTCATTCCATCTCCTTGTGTCCTGTTGCTGGTCACCAAAAAGGGGAAATCATCTCTCAGCAGTCATATTCAGTCCCCTGTTGATATGGGGACAACATACCCCCAGGTCCTTTTCTGCCAGAAAGCTCTCCAGCCACTCTTCCCCAGCCTGCTGTTGTTGTGACCCAAGGGCAGGATTGAGCACTGAGCCTCGTTGAACCTCATACAGGGTGCTCTGATCCATCCTGTCCAGACCCTTCTACAGAGCCTTTCCACCCTCAAGCAGAACACCACTCCAGAAGAACTTGGCATCATCTGTAAAATTACTGAGGGTGCATTCAATCCCCTTGTCCAGATAATTGATACAGATATTAATGAGAACTGGCCCCAGTACTGTGCCCATAGAGGCCCATCATGAGCTAGACCGAGCACTCCACAGCACAGGTCTCACTTTAGAGGGGATGGGGAAAGGAACAATCAGAGACCAAGCAAGAAGTTAGTGAAGTATCACAGCTGAGCCCACATGTGGTCAGTGGTAAGGTGGAGGGAAGCATGTCATAGCTTCTTGGAGCTTCACCTTTTCTCATCAGCCACAGAAAATAGGCAGAAACACCAATATGGGGTGGAATTTGGATAGATTGTTTAAGAAAAGTGAGACCATCATGCTACATGAATTCTTGGTAGAATTGCCTGAACTTAAACAGCCTAAGAAGAATGTTTATTCTTCTTATAACTGGAAAGTACAAGCTACTATTCATCTTCATCCAACAGAAGCTAATAGCCATAATGCCTAAGTAGGAGGGCTGTTCTTCATGCTGTTTTCTTTGTAGAAGTGGTTTTTTTTCTGCCAAAATATTAGTCTAATAATTTTTACAAGACTATCATACAGGGTGAAAATCCCACACACAGAGAAAGGAAATGCTTTGGATGATAAACATCTATAGCTCTCCTAAAAATCTGGACAGCATTGTGTCTATAGAGGCCCAACATCTCACACCTACAAAAGAACTTTGTTCCTATATCACATGAGAAAGCTATTGCTTCCCTTTTACAGATGAGAAATGAAATGGTGACTTATTCCTAGAGGGAATGGTGAGAGCTCATACCTGAAATGCATTCTGCTGCAGGGCAGTCTGGCAGGACTATGAAGAGCAAAGAAAAAATAAAGCCATCATTTTGATAAATCCTCTGAGCTCACAACAGTGACATGGGATAGCTCAGCAGGCCTGAGGACAGCAAGCAGAATGAGGCAGACCTGAGAACTAGGAGGGACAGCAGTTGGGACTGGGAGCAGCAAAATATTCCTGATCCAGATTTTTGTACTGTTGCAGAACAGCAGAAGTGGTTTAGCACACAATTTACGGCATCTCCTGCTCAGTCTTCCACAGAAAAAAAGGATTGGCCAAATATTACCACTGCTGACTCATTCTTTTTGCTGCTAGTCACAGCCCTTTTCTCACCAGGGGAGGTTCAAGCATCCAAAATTAAGACTAGAAGCCCTTCAGGCATTTAGCTTGTCTCAAGCCAGGAAAAGGATTCTGGACAAAGATTACTTCACTGTCAGTAAGCCATACACCCTCCATTTGGGCAATAATAAATACCTCCAGTTATGCTTACCTTGACTACTTTTGTAGTTTATGACCAGACATCTACCCTTACCAAACAGAGCACACAATATCTGTATAACACCAATAATAAAGCATGATTAATACAAGGGATCTTGACAAATAGTTTGCAGGTGATATAGGCAGAACAAATCACATGGACCAAACCATCAGGCCTGTAAGGTAACATTCCATGTCCTAAGGTCACCACACCTTTGCAGCTACCATCCCTTGCTGTTGGGCAAGGCATCACATCCACTGCACTCCTGGCTTCCAGATCCAACTTACAAAGAAGAAGGCAAAGTTACTGAAAAAACACAGTATCAAAGATTTGTTGGTTCTGTTTTGGTTCAGTCTTTTTCTGCCTTCTCCTCCTTCCCCTGCTTCAGAGACCAACAAGATTGCAGTTAAATTCTGTGTCTTCCAGACAAAGAGGAAACTTAATTGCAGTCTTCAGGAGACTGAATTTCTATTGAATGAGATAATGAAGCATAACCAATTGCATTTCAGTGCCAGGGCTCAGAAGGCAATTTGCTAAGAAGCAGAGGTGTGGAGCCATCTCCTCAGTGGAGTGATTCACTGAAACACAGCAACTGGCAGTCAGCCCCAGATAGAAGAGTTTCACCGATGACAGTAAGGGAAGATTGTAAAAGGCTCCAGCTCAGGTAAACTGTGACAGACATATCACTGCTGACCAACTAATTAATAAAAATTATTACTAGAATTAGAAATACACAAGTAGAGGACCTTCCCTATGAATACTGAAGCAAAAATATTTACTGTTAGCATAAAACTACTGAATTAGTCATGCCACACTTAAGTACCCCCTGCTGTCAACAGTGCCTGGATCCAACAAAACAAGAGGCTGCTCAGGACAGGAGCATATAACTCTAGCATTGAATAAATAGAGTTTTAAAATGCTTACTAAATCACTACACAATAACTAGTGCTATATCACAGGAAGCCTTGCTTCTACCACTAGAAAAGACCAGCTGAACAGCTTTATTTTTCAATGTATTTTTGGAATGTGCTTCTATGAGCTCAAATGATGGTGTTGAGTCATAAGCCCTGGGATTCATCTATTCAGCCTATACTCAGGTATCTGGAATGAAAGAGGCTGGAAAACAGAGATATGAGTTTTGGTTCTTTACCAACTTAGTGTGTCCTATATTCCACTAAGTATTTACCTCCTCCAAAGCAACTTACAGAATAACTTCAGCAATCTATAGAGATACCTCTTTATCTTATGTATTGCTGCACAAACACCTGACATACTGGAAAATCCAAATTGCACTCTGCAAAGATATCTGATTGCCCACAGGAAACAGATTCTTTTATCACTGATGAAGGAAATACAGTTTTTGCTTCAGAGTCAACTCCAAGTGGTTAGAGTTCAGTAACTATCACTCAGGATCACATGCCCACTGACACACCAGGTGAGCTAAAGGCTTGGGAACAAAATCACAAGCAGAACCAGCTCTGGCAAAGTTCCATGAGTTTGTAAAGAACCAGTCAACATACCACCTAGATAAGATGGCTGTCACTTCAAGAATAGCCACCATATTTAGATTCATCTGACACACCCCATTACTCCTGAAAAAATCCACATCCCACTTTTTCCTCAGATGAAAGCACAATTGACTACAGAAAATAACTGACATTTTTGCAGATGTCTTTAGATAGTGCCGGGTCACATACTTCCCCACAAACAGCAGACTGGGAAGAGACAGAAAAAGAAAGATCTGGCTGCATTTCCTGTCCTCTGCACTGACTTTTTTTCCAGACACTTGTACAAGACAGATTTTGACAGGGCACAGTCTCAGCCAGGAAGTCCTCAGACTGACATGATCAGGAGATGTAAATTAGGGAATAAATTGTACAGCCTTGGTCTCAGTTGCAAGACCTGAAACATAACATCCATCACCCAGCGAAGACACTTCTGAAATGGAACCTCAGTTAGTGAATGTCAGGAAGAAAGGGCTTGGGATTTGCAGCAGAAGTCAATTAAGCAGCTCTCATCTCAACCACCTGAGCATCTGAGACTGCAGCCAGGGAAAAGCATCTAACTACATTTGTTAAGCCAAAAAGTATGAAGCAAAATATTTGATTACCTTCACAGTCCTAACAGGAGAGGGGCCTCAAGTCAACACTCCTGGATAACAGGATTAAGATATATATAATTTCACAGTTAGTTCCCAACCAATTAAACAGCTAAATCAAGACCTTAAATCAAGAACTACATCTGAATACTCCTGGATTCTGGGAGATTCTGTTCCAGATCTTGGCTGTATGCAGTTAGCACAGAGCAGCTACACAGGGCAAAAGAAATAAAGACGACACAGTGTTGCCATTAGAAAGTTCTCAAGAAATTCTGTTTCTCTGCTGTTTTTTAGACAGTGCTGTTTTCCAGATGGAACTGTTTCTGGACAACATTATTTTAGGTCTCAAAGGGTTGTGGCTTGTTTTGGTTTTAGGGGTATTTTTTCTTTTTAATGAACCAGAAAAACAGAACCCACCTTCACTAATACTTCACACACTACAAGGGGTAACTAACATTGCAGGATGCACAGTGCCACATGCTTGCAGTAACATTTGTGGAGGATAGAAATGTGCCAGTTTCCAGTGTCACAGGTGAAAATATGACATTAACAAGGACTGAAGGTTTGAATCTTTGTAACCATGTCTCATCCACAAGCAATGCAAATACTTAACATGCTGCTGCCTTGGCACAAAAGACTACCTTTGCCCTGCGAGTGGCCACAGGCCAAAGTCAGCTTCCACCGGCCCTCCAGCACTGGCAAAAGAGTGTTTCTGTTGAAATCAATGGGAATTTCCTCACAGAACTAATGAGAATAGACCCTGGCCAACACCAGCCCCATCTGTACAGAGTATAATCCATCATTCTAGCAAAGTATAAAATTCATTCATACACCAGACAAATGAACATTCAGCACAGCTTTACATGATATTGAGTCCAGTAGAATTATCAGCTATGTAAGTCATAAGCAAAGAAAACAGCTTCTTGCAGGTCTGTACTCAATGTGAGCAGACAAATGGCATGTTATGACCAGTCTCTGAGCCACCTTGTCCCTTAACAGATGCTTTCAAGTTTTTTTTTATTTCTCAGATCTCAGCTATCATTTTACCTATCATCCCTGCCTGCCCTGCTTCCCCCAGCTTCGACCAAGAACATTGCAGCTTCTAATACCCCTTCTCAAAGCCCGTTCTCTGCTGGATGGCTCACTCCTCAGCACAATCATTTTACAGGGAACCAAAGCATGATTTAATCTGTCAGTTTCCTTAATACATCTTAAGGAGTCTCTGCATTCCCAGAGCACCAAAATTTTTAAACTATTGATAGCTGAAGGTATTTGCAATAGGCAGAAGATGAGTACATTTGCTTTGTTCCATGTATTCTTTCCCTAGGCATCCTATTTTGGCTGCTGTCAGTTACAGACTGCTGTGCTAAATAAGACCTGTGTGGAAGTATTTATGTTCCATGATGGAAATGAAATGAAAGGCAACACATTCATGCTCACTTATCTTACAAGTCTGCAATGACCAGGTGTACCCTCTGTTATACCCTGCCAAGCTGTTCATAGATGCTATATGTTCAATGCATCAGAGTAACCAGTACAGAACCTAAATGATAATTTAAGATTACACGTGGCAAGCATCAGAAAATAGAATTAAAGCTGTAAACCTGCCCAAACCAATTATTTGTCCTTCCAGTGAAGTTAATGTACCGGTTCATCAGCTGTATTTCAGAGGGGAGTATCCCCATGATTATTCCCTTTCTCCACTTTCAAATTTTCTTTGCCTAAACAGATTAGTGGAAAGCAAAATCAAATATGTCCAAAGGTCTCTAGGAAATCTCTATGAGAGATGCCATGCAATACTTGTCAACTCTCACCATTTCACAGCCAATAACTGCTTCCGCAAGAAATTCTCAGCCATGCAACATCATTTCATCCTGGCTGAGTTCCCTTCACTGTTCTTATCTCCAGCTGCTGAACCTGCCTCACCTTTTCAGAATCTGTTCATATCAAATGCCAGCCAGGTACCAGGGATTGTCAGCTCCCACCTGAGCAGGACACAGCTCTGCAGAGACAGAGAGGACAGGATTTCTGCAATATGAAAGGAAAAAAAACTCTTCTGCCAGGAAAAAAAATAAAAAAAACAAAGCAGCAAGAAAGCCTTCATATTAATAGATAAACCAAAGCAAGGAATAGTTGCTTATGCTAAGGGGAATGATACACCCAGGGAATACTTTGGTAACAGCACAGCAAGGATGGTTTAAGATGGTGATTGCACTGCAGCAAGCCTGCATATATAAAGCATGGGTCCAGGCCAAACCTAAGCCTTTTTATTCCTTATCAGTGAAAGTTATTGGAAGGATAAGCAATAGACTCAAAGCATCTCATTAAGGGGAAGAAACAGGAAAAAAATAAAAGAGGAAAAATGTGTCAGCTAAGGGGATTGTTTTTCCCCAAAAACACTAGAGGGGAAGCTATGTTACCACAGTAAATAACCTGGAGGCAGAAGACAGCAGTACCCACACAATCTCTCCTTTGCTTTGTGCCAGGCCAGCAGTTTTCCCTCATAGAGCACCCCGTTTCCCTTCTGATACTGCTTATTTGAGTGGAAAAAAACAAGTCAGGAAAGCTTACCAAGCAGACCAAAGCTCTATCAGCCTGAGCCTGCCCTTCGCTCTGCAAAGCCTGATCCCCACACTGCAGCTTTGGTAGACTACGCCCTCTCCCATCCCACATCATCCCCATCACTTCCAACAGAAGCAGTGTGGAGGAGGAAATGAAGCAGTCATCCTCTTGTTTTTTACCCAAAAAAAAGTCCTACCCCTTCCTAGACCCCCCACCCAAGCTATGCCCCTTGCTGAAGCACTCTGGAAGTCACAGCAGGAACCCTTGTTACCTGCTTTAACACTCAGCAGCACACAGCCACTCCAGCCAGGAGCCAGGGCAAGGACTGCACTGCTGACAGGGCCTGGGTGGGGGCCGTTCCCAACACACAGAGCAGGCTGCCCACCTCTCCCTTTCACACACCAGAGCTTGCCAGCACTGGTGAAGTGTGCCCTGGACACCATCCTAGTCACCATGCAGACCAAAGAGTACACACCTTAAGGATACATGTAAAACCAGCCAATTCCAACTGTCACTCCAGTCTGAGTCAGCAGCTATGCCAGCTTCTGCCAAGAACATCCTGATGCCAGCCTAATCACACTGTATTCAAAGCCAATGGCTGGTTAAACCTTTATGTCACTACCAGAATTACACAGCCTTATGGACTGCTTACAGCAGCAACCCACAAATTAACATGGCCACAGCCTCCTCTTAAAACAGTTCTTTGCAATTTCACTCCTGGGACAAGACATTTCAGCTTTTTCTTGTATCACCCAAGTCTACTGATTACAACTCCATCTTTCACAAAGGTGCTTTGCCCTAGAAATTTGCCTTTCCTATCCCTTAGCAGCAAGTAACAAAAATTAGTTAACCCTTTGGTTAACAAAGGAACATTTGTTATTAATGTGCTTTAAATACAGTCAAGTACCTGCCAAGGAACTGGCTAAACACAGTAAGGAAATGCATCTGATCACACCCTCAGTAACAGTAATCCAGAAGGAGTGAAAATCAACTGCCTTGAAGGGTCCAGCAGATTAGAGCCTCACTGCTTCAATGTGAGGTTTATCTTTCAGCCTCACCCATTCCTCCTAAGCACACAGAACATTCCCAGCAGCCAGTATGACAGTACTGTTTTCTTGGGTACTGTCCATTGACAAAACTGTTCCTTGATAAATGTTAGTTAAGCAAGAGCTTAAATGTAGTTTTATTTTAGCCTGCAGTGTGCAGTGAATTGAGATGATAAGTAATCTATTGCACATAGTGATGGCGTCTCAGTGATGTCCTTATCTTAGTGATGACATTCAAAAGACATTAAAACACAGTCCAACATAAGAGTGTAAATGCCAAAAATCTAGTTCTGTTTTACAACAGCTTCACCTGAATTAAAACAAGTCTCACACTCACAAGACTTGCCCTGAGGCAGCAGAGGACACACATGCTTATTGTGCTACATCAGGAGCATCTTTAATGGACTCTCCTGTCTGATGGCTTATTCCCACAACAGGAATTCTCCTATGGGAAGGACAACAAGTTCAAGCACCATGTGGGACTTCTCCAAGTCATAGCAAAGAGCACAAATACAGATAATAAAAAACATACTGCATTTGCAATTGAAACACCCTGTACTTCCCATCAAGATTGTCCTCTAAATCATCCACCTGCAAAACATGCTTTCCCACACTTAAGCCAGACAATGCAATTTTGAAGTGCTGGTGGAAAAATCAGACTTTGGCCTAGCAGAACCCTTGGGAAAAACCCATGGAGGAGACAGCCCCAGACCATGGGCAGCAAGTAATAACAGGGAGAGGTGTGGTGGACACCAGCATTTTGCTAGCACAAGAGTCAGATGAACAAATCCCAGAAAAGAAACTGCTCCAAACAGCTTTACTATATGGTTCAGACAAGAAAAACCACCCTTGGTCTGTGCACACCCTCCCTCATCTTGCAGATCCAGCACCATCATCAGGAGCAGCTCTCTTCCATCACACTGAAGCCTCATTACTACATCTGAGCTCAGTACTCAAGGATCTCAAAATTGCCTTTGGATCCAGCACACTCATGAGACCAGAAAGCTCTAGCAAGAAAGAATAAGCATGGTCTGCTCAGTCATTAGGGGATTTTATTACACCCCACCCCCCACCCCCCATTTAAAACCAACAGCATCAGTTTAATCTCGAAATTCTCAACTAGGCAGCTATACCTCCTACAGAGAAAAATAAGAGAGACCTCACTAAGGGCACTGTTCCTTAGGGAATCATTCAATACACATGCTAATATTTTCCCCCTCCCCTACTGTCCAACTCCACTGACCAATTTTAGTAGAAGTTACTGTTACATTGATTTTTCTATTCCTTTGACTTCACAGGCTTCAGGATTAATAACAGCAACAAAAATAAAAGTGTGTCCTGCCTATTCCACTTGTCTTCTACTAAAATCCATGAGGATTTATGAATTTGTGAGCCATAATGGCCTACAAAAAGATGGTGAGAAATGAGTTATATGCAATGTTAGTTTTGCCTATCCTAGAATACACTAACTACACTGCAAGTAAGTAAACCATTCTAGGGGAATATCCCCTGCATTAATAAAAAAGATTCACTACTTTATTGCTAACAATCCCAAAGTGGAATATATGTCCACTTTCAAGCATCTACCTGGAATACTCAGTTATTCTTTAACAACACAAAGTCTATCAGCTACTCCTCCTTTTTCCATAATTACAAAAAAATCTAGTGCTTCTTATTTTAAATTGTAATAAAAGCACTGCCTGGGGCTGTTCAAGTTCTTCTTCCTGCACATGAATTGTCCTTGAACAAATGCAAGGTAGCTAATGCATCAGCTTGTGAAAAGTCTTCACAGGTAAATACCTAGAGAACACATCTGCATGTGTCCTTGAGGGATATCGTAACATGACATTTTCAGAGAGAAACCCACATTTACAACCTTCACTGGTGAGAATATAATGCATTTTAGTCAATATTCTGCCCTAGTATTTCCCCTTAATATCAATATGAAACACTCACTACAGGTATTCTACTCACATCCCACATATTATAACAACATTTTGAAACACTTCATGTATGCTGCAGCACTTTATGGGAACCTCCAAAGACCACAATCTTTCTTATCACAGTATAAAGAGAGCATTTCCAACAGCAGGCTAAGTCAGTTATTGAGTACACACAGCTTCACGCAGTACAGTGCTTTTCACAGTGCTGAGCTTCACATTTGGCATTTATCTGTACAGTCACAGGCCTGAAACACTGGGTGGCTTTTACATGACTGAACATCACACTCCTCTCCAAAGTTAAAAGTTTTGAACGCACCTACTTCAAGAGGACTAACATTTACGCCAAATTCCAGCTAATTACACATCACAGCAGTTTTGCCCAAAGAACCTGAGGAGTATTTTGTCTGATCCTGAGCTCATCTGCATACAGAACCACTACTGTCACTAAGAACAGTTCAAAGCAGGGAACACACCTTTTAAGTGGCCATCAGCCAGCACAGCCACTGCTGAAAAGCAGCTGTACTGGGGATGGAGAGGATGAAGGGGGACAGGCACACAATTACTAACACAAAGAAAAAAAGTTGAGAACACTATTTTTATTGAATTGCGTGGAAATTAATTTCACTATTCACAAAGGGTAAAGCATTTGCTCTTGTAAGAACAGTTTAGTAAGTCACAAGCAGGTGTCCTGGTTTCAGCTGAGTTAATTTTCTTCGTAGTAGCTGGTACAGGGCTGTGTTCTGGATTTGTGTTTGAAACAGTGTTGACTGCTATATAAATGTTTGTTACACTGAGGTGTGTTTGTTTGTAGGCCAGGGGTGTACAAGAAGTTAGGAGCAGGGACAGCCAACCAAAGGGTCATCCCATATGATATCAGGCTCAGCATACACAGCTGGGGGAAGAGGAAGGAAGGGGGCATGTTCAGAGTGATGGTACTCACCTTCCCAAGTCACCATTCAGTGTGGTGGAGCCCTGCTGACCTGGGGATGGCTGAACACATGCCTGCCCATGGAAGTGGAGAACAAATCCCTTGTCTTGCTCACACACAGAGCTTTTGCTTTAGCTATTAAACTATCTTTGCCTCAGACCACTAGCTTACTCACTTGTCTGATTCTCTCCCGCACCCCACTGGGAAGGTGGGAGCAAGCAGCTGCATAGGTCTTAGCTACCAGCCGGAGTTAAACCACAACAACAAGGAAAACCTCCATTTCATTACCCTATGCTGCCTTGTACAGCGGTAGGAAAGCTATTCCAGGGGAAAGCTCATCCCAAACCCACGTGCCTGAGCCAAGGAAAATAGCAAAGGGATGCCCATCTGATACAGTATACATACAAGAGGGCCAAAACATATACAGTCATATGCATGGGTTGCTGAATCCAGGTCCCCTAGATTCTTGCCAAAAAACATTTGTTCAGCCCTTTGCCAGAATTTGTTAGTGCAGCTTCAGCATGGTGCCTGCCACAGCCATATGACTTCTGGTTGGCACAAAGCCTAGAGGAGCTCCCAACCACCACAGGTTTCTCCCTCACACTTCATTTATCAGCACAGTTTGCATGCCATAGAAGTGATTTCTAAGTTAGTGTTGCTTTAACTCCACCTCGTATTTAAGAGGCTCTGCTATGTTGAAGAGGTAAGCTTCATCTTCCTCTACCTCATTCCTTCAAGGAGGACTTTTCCTTCTGCAGCATGGCTGTGATAGATCTGGCAGCCACGTGAAGCTGCTCACTGAGTCACGGGAAGAACACATTGTTTAGTCTCAAAGCTATCATCTAAGGAAAAAAAAAATAAAATAGAGCCCAACAAGTGGGCCATTCGCTTCTACAACAAGTTTCTTCTTTCTACAGGGTCTCAAAAACAAGCTCAAATGGAATAACCCTGCTTCTAGCACCAAATCACAGCCTAGGACAGCATAGCTTCAGGCACTCAGATCTGTATTTTTGCTTGTTTGATTTTAGCTTGTTGCTGGCATGGGTTCATGCTCCCATAAGCAGGTAATTTCACAAGCCTTTCTACTAGATAGTAAGTAAATACCTTACAGTTCTGCATGAAGGAACTGCAATATATACTGAAAATCAATGCCTGCATAATTCTCAGAGCAAGAACTTCAGGATGTAATTTTACTTCAATATCTTATGTATTTTCATGCTCTTACTTGGTACCAATAAAAACCTAACAGCATTCAGTTCGAATACAGCTCAGCTCCAGGTACATACATTTAACAAGTGTACTATTTAAGCAGCTTTGATCTGCTCATGACATGGCCTATCCCTATTTTCTATTTAGGGAACAAAGACTAAAGTCATAATCATAGAAAATTATGGTCAACAGGTTTGAAGACCCAACCAGTTGTAAGATACCAGTGGGTATTACAACCCACTTTGATATTATACAATTTCGCCACATACGTTTGAACTTTCTGCTCCCTATTTTGAGTTTCCTTTGTCCAGGGTTATATGTAGGCAGCTGACATGAGTAGTTTTTCCCCAGTAAGCATTTGCTTGATTTATCTTTTATCTCACATCAAATTGAAAAGCTTTGTCTTCAGCTTCAAAGACACTAAACAAGCAGCATAGGATTATGTACACAATTTATGCAGCTTACGAGAGACTATACCTGTCAGCTATCATTCACAGCAGATGTTAGTTTAGATACAGTAGTGCAAATATCTCACTGGAGGCTGAAAGAATGAATAGCAATCTCTTCACTCGCATACTGCCCATAAATCAACGTGCCAATCCAATTTAAGGGAAGACACTTGCATCTCCATAATGAAAGGCAGCCAGATTTCCATATTCACAGACTTAAAAAATAAGCCCACCTAATTAAATATTAACCTCAGTGCTATTAATCAGGAAATCTGAGGTTTGTGTTGATTTCTTTGGAGTTTGGGGGAATTGGGGTTTTTGTTTGTATTAAGTCTGAGGTTGAATAAGACCTGGAAATTTCTGATGAGTTTTACTATGAACTGAAGACTGATGCAAAATACTGGTTTTTCCACTGCAACCAATAAAATAGCCATGGCACATTACTGTGTTACAGCACAGTTTTACACGGTAACACATAATACCTGGAATTCACCATAATTACCACAGAGATTGCCAAGAACTTATCCATAAAACACTGAAATAAAAGAACTTCTCTATTTAAGAAATGGCAGATCAAACCACTTTTTTTTTAGAGGTTTTGGTTTAAATACACTGGGTTTTTTTACAAAAATGACAAATCATGGCCATCTTGCACATTATTTTAACAATAAAACAAACATGCTGACACAGTTTTATATGTAAGCCTTTAAAATATCCCTGTTTAGCATCCTCCGAACACTGGGTAACTTTAAATATCTCATCAACTAGGAAATACAGGTGGCAAAAGAGGGTTGATTGAGAACAGAGATTGAACTGTAACTCTGAACAGTTTCTCCTCTGAAGGAGACAGAAGAACAAATTGCAATACAGTTCACATGAGTGAAGCTGTATAATTGCAAAATGCAATCTCTTTCCATGGATGAGAACAAACTTTCCCTATCAATATTTATAAGCTTGGTATTTCAGAATCTCATTAGGACATGTCTGATATCACACAGGTTGTGTGGAAAATAAAAAATAATGGCATATTTGCCACAGCTTCTGACAAATGCCAGCTTCTTTTTAAACAAACACCATCCTGCATCCGCTACCCTGTGCTCACTGAATGCTCCATCTGATGTTCTGCTTTAGGGAGTGTTTGTTTCTGTGTGTAGCAGAGCATGTCACGGTAAAGTTTATGCTTGGAAAGAGTCAAGTCTGCCTAACATATGTTGTTCTCCAACCTAGTAGATATAAATATTTTAGGTACTTCCCCTTTTCTACAGTCAGGCTGATGATTTTTTTTCCTGCTTCTAGCCAGAGTCTTTTCCTTTGGGCCTCTCTCATTTACAGAATTTGATAAAAGAAAGGTAGTCTTCCAAATGACTTTGGGTGAAGAGCTTGGTAGCTTTTTGTCCCCTTTAGTACAAGATCTCCAAAGCCACCACAAAAAAAAAAAAAACAACACACACAACACACCCACAGTTGAAACAAGCAACTGTGTAACTAGAAAAAGATCTTCAATTCCACAGTAGCTTCCAGAGATAGCCCAGATTTATGCAGGGAAACATAGACAGTGGATGCATGCCTTGGCCCATACAAACCAACAGTGCAGAATTAAAACATCTGGCCTTACATACTTGCATTAACTTAAGCACAAATAGATCCAGTAGTGAGCAGAAGCACTGTTCTTGCACAACTGGTTGGTCTTCACCCTCTATTACTTTCTTTATAAGAAAAATTAATGTTTTGTGTTTATATAAAAATTGAAGTTCTTAGAGCCATAAGAGTGAAACCAAAATGACTTGATTAAAACCACTAAAATTCTGAAAATCCTGCATTATTGAAGTAGATATACCAACATAAGAAGCATCCAATGATAACTGTGCGTAGGTTGCCACCCTTCGTTGAGCAGACCAGAATGAAAGAAAGATATCATCGTTCAACTAGATATGACCCAGTATGTTAAAACCTGGGCAGGAACCATAATGAGAATAAGGGAGCACTTAGAATTAAACAAGTCTTTACATCCTGTTGAACTACTCCAGTGTCAGAACAAATCTCATCATAGCTTTACATTTTCAAGTTCATTCTAAAACCTGATCCCAACTGTCAGAAAAAAACCCAAACACAGAAATTCCTACTTTAGTCTCCAGGATTGCTTGGTATAAAACATACTCTTCCAACTTTAAACAAATACATTTATGTTAATATTTTTCTGGTTTCTTGGTGTCCTCAGCAAATGCAAATAAAAGGAACAACAGCCTACATGGAGGCTGAGCATTATGTATCCCCACCTCTTCACAGCAGAAAGCAGGCATGTTCCCAAACAGGGGGCAGCCAGGAAGTACTGAGCTTGCCAACACCAAGAGCTCTGTTCTTGTTCAGTACCACCAAAACAAGATCTCCAAGGCAACAGCATCTCCCCTCCAAAGAAGAGGAGAGGTTCTGAAAATTTTTCATTTTCATTTCACTCTGTACAGAAGAATCTTTTTTTAATCTCTGGAGAATTTTCAACTTTTTTCCAAATCTGTTTTAAACATTTTCTGTACCAAGCTAAAAAGCACAATACCTTTGTGTTCCTCACCCATAAGCAATAAAACTAAGAGTTCAACAGCTTCACGACTAAACTGGGGGAGTTGACACAACTTTAAAATAACTCAAATTGTAACAAGACACCTTTGTGGAGCACACCACACAGTTATCCTGAGCAAATAGAATAGAAATGCAGCAAAGGATGACTGGCTGCACAAGGCTAGAGTTCCCATGAATGTCGACAAAAGTCTGCACATGAATCAAATATCACTGTCTGGATGAATATTGCTTCTCTGAATTGCCTGAAGTATGGTTAAGTACTCGTGATGTGAAGTTGTAACAGCATCGGTATTTGGCAATCTTAAATCATAGAATTTTATAGAATCATAGAATTTTTTAAGGCTGGAAATGACCCCTAAGATCATCCAGTCCAACCATTAACCTACCACTACCAAGTCTACCCTTAGACCATGTCCTCAAGCACTGCATCTCCCCATCTGTTAAACACCTCAAGAGATGGGGACTCAACCACCTCCCTGGGTAGACCGTTCCAGTGCTTGATGACTCTCTCAGTAAAGAAGTTCTTCCTAATATCCAACCTAAATTTTCCCTGGCGCAACTTGAGGCCATTACCTCGAGTTCTGTCGCCTGTTACTGGGGAGAAGAGACCAACCCCCACCTCACTGCAACCTCCTTTCAGGTAGTTGTAGAGAGCAATAAGGTCTCCCCTCAGTCTCCTCTTTTCCAACTAAACACCCCCAGCTCCCTCAGCCTCCTCGTAGGGCCTGTTCTCCAGACCCTTCATCATCCTCGTTGCCCTTCTCTGGACACGCTCCAGAACCTCAACATACTTCTTGAAGTGAGGGGCCCAAAACTGAACACAGTACTCGAGGTGAGGCCTCACCAGTGCAGAATACAGGGAGATTATCACCTCCCTGGACCTGCTGGCCACACCATTCCTGATACAAGCCAGGATGCCATTGGCCCTCTTGGCCACCTGGGCACACTGCTGCTTGAGCCAGCAGTGTGCCCAGGTGGCCAAGAGCAGCATTTAGAATCTGAAAACCTATATGGTACATAGAAAATGTTGAATTCATACAGAAACATCCCCAGGACACCACCTCAACCAGGAGAGGTCTGCTGTTCATGGCTGTATACACCACAGACACTTTAGTTTTCTGTTTAGCACTCTCCTGGGAGTGCGAGGTGAGGGACAGACCATCTCAGCCCAGAACCTATTAGCAGGAAAGGGATATCACCCAACACACACTCTTAAGGCCACCCGTGTTCAAGATGCCATGTGATTACAAAGGCACACAATAATTGGGACTAGGTGGAGATACTTGGTACATTTCTGATTACAACCCAGTACAAATTAATATGCCAATGGCTGAGAATATCTGCAGAAAGACTTCAAGAACAACCAGTCAGGGGTATCCCATCTGTGAGAGTTGCCAGCACTGCCACAGGAATACTTAATAATACTTATCTTGCCCACAGGGGTGTTGTGAGGATTAATAATAGCTAATGCTTCTACAGCACTGTGAACATGTATAGTGCAATGTAAGTGCAAAGGATTATCATCCCCGTCCTGCTGAGGAGTTTGGGTCTCCACAGAGAGCACAGCCGTTGCCACGCTGGCATTGCTCATCCTGTACTCCCTGCTGTAATGCCTGTTGCTTTATGCACAGGGTCATTTCAGTTGCAGATTTAATCATCTGAGCTTAACAAGAATTATGTATACATTTAATGCTTCATGTATTGCTAGTTTTATGAGAGATTTCATCTCCTTGGACACATTACCCTGAAAACATATACTGGGTTTCAGACTCCTTTTTGCAGCCAGGCCAGAGACTGAGACCTGCAAGCCATGATGGGAGATAAAACTAGAATCATTCTAAAACTGTGTTACAAGTCTACAAAAGCTTAAATTAAAAATGCCTCTTATCCAGAGGTTGCAATTTCATACAGTATATATGACAATTTGGCAAAAGGAAGCCCATAACCTGTACCTGGAAATACCTCTTGTGATTACAGATGCAAAACAGATGTTATCACATAAAAATCTGTAACTGATGGTAGGATTGAGACCTTCTATTGCTGCCCGGCACTTTTACTGGAGTATGAGAATATCCGTTCTCATCGGGAAAAGGCAGCTGCGGCAGGACAAAGAGAACTACCAAAGCAAGTTGTCTCTCCCCTTGGCCAGGGGGTAATACACAAGCTCCCACCAGTGCACAGCCACAGAGGACATCAGAGAGGTGTGAGGGACCCCATGAGAGGTGTGAGGGACCCCATGCAGAGTCACCGTCAGGCAAATCTCTCCCCAGTGCGTTGTGCGCAAACCCAGTGACAACCAACCCACACTTGGTCATGAGATGCCCTACCTACAGCAGGGGTGCAGGGAATGATGCAGTACCCATGGCAGTCTGCCAAAAGCACTCAGAGGGGACCCTGGAGCAGGAAAAAGGGTTTAGCAGTGAGCTCAAGAGCAACACAAATACCTACAGCTTTAGATAAGCCTGGAACATGCCGTGTGTTCCAAACTGACTAGCCCTAAATGGAGGCTATAGCATTTATTCCCCACAAACTATTTCAAATACATGGCTTTTACTACAGATAGTTCTTCCAAAATAAAAATTGAGCCCTCATCCTGCCAGCACCTCAGGGAACATGACTTCTCCATACAGCTAGCAGACATTAATCAGGGACACCACTTTTTTTACTAGCATAAATAGTAGGATAGCTATTTGGTGATCTCTGTTCCATTGGATATTGAAAACACTCAAGTACAGTTGATATTCAATTATTACTGAAAAAAATAAGGAATTCAGGATGAAACCCCTCTAAGACCAAATAGCACAAGTCACCACTGAGCAGAGTCCCATTCCAGTGTATTTGTAACACATTACCAGAAATATTTCATATCTTCCTGATATGAGAACAGCAGCATGCAACAATAGATCCTTTTCCTTTGACATGAGTGCTTACAAGCAAAGAGTCCTGAAAGACATGACAAATCTAAAGCAATTCAAGAACAGGGAAATGAGATATGAAAGTAAACTGTCATTTTAGCATGATTCTCTCTAATTAGGAGTAAACAATGGAATGTTATATGAAGAGGACTATATTCTCCTCCTGTTAGTTCCATAGAAAATGAAGCTGCAACAGGAATGTTTTGGTAACATGTCAGTTCCTTTCTGTCCATTCCCAAGTTGCTTCAGGCAGTAATTAATGCTACTGTAGGGATTTATTCTCATCAGTCATCCTCATTTGGAGGCTCTGGAGGTATTTCAATACAACAAATCAACAAATCACAGCAACCAGCAGTCAAAATCCCACTACATTAGGTGAAACATGGCTGTACAGTAAGAAATAGGTTGCTCTTCTAAATTCACCCCCACAAAGAGATTAAAGAAACACTGTAACCACAATCATAAGCTTCCTACCACTTTTAATATTACAGCCACTTCACAACAAGTCCTTCCAGAAGAAAAAATCAGGTATATATTAAAAAAAATATATTTCCCCACTGCTACAGTCAGGAAGTTTAAAGAGACAGGGAGCTTACCCAGTCAGGAAAGCAGTTTATTAAGATGTCAGCAAGCTGGTATGCTATTTAGTACTTATTATAAACAAAAACATCCCCCAGGAGGCATGTGTGTTTTAGGAACATATGTCTACATTAAAAGACATTTACCTGTTTTACTACTGTAGTCTCTGAACCTAGATGGAACAACTTTCCATTATCACCAAGCTGAGTTCAGAAACACAATACAATGCTTCCTTTGTAAGGTAGCAGCATCTCACATTAAGAGTTATACATTTTCAGCATTACCTATTCCTACATCCCACAGGATGATGTTTGCACCCCCCACATATATCACAAGGGCCTAAGGGACAACATAAGCTAAAACCATTCCCAAAATTCAGTTTTGGCATGGTAACTTGCCACCTGTGCCAACAGGCTGTTAAGGAAAAGGTAACAAAGTCCTTGAGGCTTGAAGAAATGACTAATCAAAGAGCTTTTTAAAGGCTTAAAAATACTTTTTTTTATCCTTCAGAAGTTTTGCAGACAATTACTGAGGTCAGCTATGATCAAGGAATAATTAAATGCGCGTTGTGCTATGAAAGCAGGATTTGGAGGCAGAGCAAGGACAAAGATGATGCACAGTTCAGGCACTAACCTTCTGGGAGCCCCAGATTTAAATCCTTATTTCGGCAAGGACTACTGGTGTCAGAGTAGAGCAAATTCCTCTGGCAGTACTGGCCCAATCCTGAGGACATCAGCAGCACCACCCCTCAGAAGATAAACACATTGGACACCCTGAAGAAATTCAATACCATGTCAACGGGGTACAGTGGCAATGTGCAAGGATGGATGCTGGAACAGGTCAGGAGGTGGCGTTTCATGAGGCAGCCTTTCAAAGACAGCTGCAGACACCTTTTACCCCTCTTAACCTTTCTATTCTGCACACCCTGAGTCATCCCCAGACAGGCTGCTCAGCATGTTAGTTCTGCAGCAGAGAGGAGTTTGCCCCAAAGGTTATGGGAGGTACAGGACAACGAGAAAGCTAGCTCATTGCCAGCTGGATTTCTGCTCCAAAGCAAGCACACGCAGTCCTTGGGCACTGGAAAGGGAAGTTAGCACTGGGCTGGCAGGTTCTCAGCAAGAGGCACAGGATGAAGCCAGTGCAGCACAGCTCAGAGACCAGGCTCCCTCAGGGCTTTGTTCTGAGCCCAGTAACAGTCAATAAGACAAGTGGAAATGGCCTTAAACTGCACCAGGGAAGGTTCAGAGTAGATGTTAGGAAAAAGTTCTTAACCAAAAGAGCTGTCGTGACCCCACCACCTCCCTGGGGAACAGGCTCCCCAGGGAGGTGGTGGGGTCCACATCCCTGGGTGTATTTATGGTTTAGGAGAGGACAGGGATGGTTTGACTCGATCTTAATGGTCTTTTCCAGCTTAGTCATTCTGTGATTCTGTAATTTCGAAACCAAAAGATTGTTTGATACAGGTGATCAGTGCCTAGCAATGCCAGTGTAAATAAATTGTGTTAAAGTAATTGTGTTTAAAAGACTGACAATATTTGGTCTCAGATTTTACTTCCCAACATTCAGGTAGCAGAGTCAGGCACCAACATACAAACCCTGTTTTTATCATTTAAAATCATACCAGTAACATGGTTCTGCAAAACGTGGCTTTGGGAAAACTATCTACATCTACTAACTACATCCAGCACACATCACCCTCATGTTTTTATTCAGTGGCAAAATAACTACCTTGGCTCTGAATGCAGATCAAGCAGAGAGCTGCATGCAGGTCTCGCAGCAGAAGAGCTGCTGTGGCATTCAAACTGTAGAAAGAAGGCAAGGTCTGGCTGAACTGTCCACCACAGACAGATACTCAGAGGAAGCAACATGCCACAAACCCCCCCTCCACCTCAAAACACAGCCCTGGTTAGAAAGAGTTTCCCATCAAATACATAAAAGCATCTGGGAGCAGTAATTTCCTTTGATGTTTAAGTGTATAATCTCTTTTTTCAGCACCCACAGAAGACAGGGGTACATTAAGTACTAACAAAGCTGCTCTCATTTGACAATGTCAAAGCAAAAGTTTGTAGGCAATTACCATATGGTAACTGTACAAACTGACAGCTTTTTTGGCACAGCCCCATGCAGCCCTACAGATAACTGGTCTGTGCCATCAGACACCCAAGAGATGCTATGCAGCCACAACCTCCCCCTCCTGTGGGGGTCACCAGGAGCAAGATAAAATATTGCCACTCATTAGGTTTAAATAGGTCCCATGCAGTTTGCTTTCTTTGTAGGAATAATTTCTTGCATGAGGGAGGACCAAGGGGGCAAGCAGAGGTGCCACACCTACCTCAGACTACACCTCTGGGTTGAACACCATGGCAGTCCTGTACAACAGGGACCTGTTGGTTTGAGGGCTATGCAGTATTCCTTCACTCATTAAGTGAAAAAATACCACAGGCACCATGGCAGGAGTTTCTTCAGCAAGTTATTAGATCAAACAACAGAAGCCCACAGTGTTTTTTGCTCAAGTACAGTTTGGACAAACCAATTTCTCACATAGAAAAATAAGAGTCTATGGTGAGCTTCAGCAGAATAAAATCACATCAAGCCAAAAATCATAAGGGCCTAAAGGATTTACTCTCTGAACAAGTTGCTTCAGCTGCAGAGGCCTTCAAGGGGCTATTCCAATAGCCAGGACTGTGTGCAACAGCCATACAGTCACGCTTGGTCCTCCAGTCTCTCCATGTGCCTGGGGCCAGCAGCCTGAGAGCTCCCAACAGAGCCTGTATGCATTCAGCTACACTGCCTTTATGCCACCCAGGAATAATCTTACACTGAACAGAAGTCTCAAAACAGGAAACAAAGTCATCTTTCCAGCTGCTTTTGCTTCTGTAAGTGAATACAAAGCATCTGCCGGGGGTGTCCAGCTGCAAGCTAACAACAGGGTGCAGCCCAGCCTCACACCCTGCTCATCTATAAGCTGTGGCCCACTGGGTCAAGTCCCAAAATCTATTTTCTCACGAGGCCAGTGATAACAGAAAGGGGTATATTAGTGAAACAAGACCCCTGTGTTGTTCTTATCACATACTACAGCTAACAAGACCAGAAAAACAATCAAGAAGGTCAGCGTGAGCTCTTCCTCTGTGTGCAGGCAGGGAATGAAGGTTTGCTGTGCTGTTTTTCCTTCCCTGCACTTGATCTAGGGGCATTCTATACAGCTCTGAAAACACTTGTGCTTCTTTAGGTTTTTTTCAACATCCTTGCAGTAGGTAGAAGCTGAACTATAGTTAAAAATTACTATCATGAGCAGCACACAGAAATCAAGATATTGCAAATATTTTAGAGAAAAAAAAGCAATTACTGAGTGTATGTATGAACAGCAGAACTAGCATTTATTGAACACTCAAAGTTATTTTGCATGAAACCAAAACGTGAATTCAAGTGGGTGAGAAAAATAGAAGTGCTATCTCCAAAATATTTCTATGAATTGTTTTTAAGAATTTGATACTTCAGTCTCAGTCCTAACCTGTGCTCAACAATCCCCATTTCCATTTACTATTAGAAAGAACAAGGTGCAATTCAGAGCCAGCCCCAACACAACACGTGTCCTGCTGGGCCATTTGACCTGTCAGGCTGTGCCCTTCACACCACACCTACCTCAATCCTTGCAGTGCCTTTTGATAAGGTGCTTCCTTTTCCATCATGTAAGCGTCAACTCACTAACTGCCTTTGCAGTTAACCTTAGAAGATACCTCCTTGCAGTGATGAACAAACACATAAGTTGCACACAGAGTACACTACAGCTCCCAAAACATGCAAAGACATATGACTGCAATCCCTCCAATGACCTGTTTTGAAAACTACAGTCAAGAAAGCGGAGTCTCCTTCTGTGGAGGCATTCAAGACCAGTCTGTATGCGTTCCTGTGTGATTTAATCTAGGTGATCCTGCTCAGGCAGAGGGGTTGGACTGGATGATCTTTCAAGGACCTTCCAACTCCTGACATTCTCTGAAAGGCTGAAATTAAGAGCAGGGTACTATTGAATTGAAAAGACTTTGCAACAAGTACACGTACCAAAACCACACAACCAGTGAAGCAGTACGAGTAGCACAATATTCTTTATCAGTGTTTAACAGACTTGCCAACTCTTTTTAGAGGAGGAAAATTTAACTGCAAAAGTTACCCAGCATGAGTTTCTAACTCTCAGAGTGACAGAAAGCAAAGATGGCCAGACTGCCTATGCCACACATGACATGAGGTCTGGGGATCACTTCCAAGGACTAGGGATGGATCAGAAGTTTACCAGAATGAATTTATCTTTCTTGCCACCTCAAACTCCTAGACTCAAACCCCAGCAAGAACAAATTCATCAAAACATTTTAGCTCAAAAAAAAAAAACTCAAAAAGCTGAAAACTGAAGGGAATCCTTCAACAGTGAATTAGTCCAGAAGTTTTGCTTTGGCATGAGGGAACAGAATGAAGTAATTCTCCACTCCTGTTCAGCTGCCAGAACACCAGTTACAGTGCCTGATTAGTCAGTAACTCCTGCCCCTGTATACCCTGTTTTTCTGATACAATTATTGTTACTGCAGCATTAGTGGCCAGTGACCAGCAACAAACTGGGAAGCACATGAAAACATTCAAAGGATTAAGAGTTCAATCGTGGCTAAACTGGATTTTTTGTATGCACATCATCTTGTGCTCTGACTATATCACAGTTTTTCCTCAATCACGAGGGCAATCATTAAGATATTGGTAATTTCTGGCACACAGCACACCCATTACCAGCTACAAGTGTGGAAGAAAAGTATACCTTGTATCACTTTAGAGATCTGGCTAGTGAGACATTTGTGATGGCTGAGGAGAGGCTTTCCTTCTTGTTTTCTATCATTCCAAATACAACTATATAACAGAAGGTGCAACCCTCCATCAGTTTTAACTTCATTGCAGGGTTTTATGCTGGAATTCCATATTTGGAATTACTATCCTTCAAAAAAGAACTTTAGTAAGAAAGCATTATTGATCTCACGGAAAGGAAGACTACATGTCCCTAGGGATTACTGCAAGCAAGCCTATCAGATATACCCAGTGCAGGAGGGAGGAAAAGAAAAGATAAGTTTGTCTATAAGCTCAAATCAACACATTGAGGAATTAGCAGCTCTTTTTATATGAAAAATCATCATATCTGAAGTTTCCCAGTAGCTTCGCTTTTATTATTATAGTTCGAGTTCTTTAGAAAGCTGGGGAGAAGTTTTGTGAATGTTTCAAGAGGACTGTCCAGGCTTAGCAGTGACAAAAAGGTTAAGTAAAGTCAAGTCAACACTGTTTTGCAACACACTGCCCCACTTACCAGAGAGTTGACCAAACAACATAAGTCAGGGTAAGGCTGTATTTCAGGCCTATCCCTATCACTTGGAAAGGACAAATTGTCCTTGGGATTCAGAAAGAATAATTCTATATAGAAGAGGTAATCCAGCTAGTGAGGTTTGCAGGGTGAGGATAATCCAAAGGCATAACTTTTTCCATACAGATTTAAAAAAAAAAAACCAAAACAAAGCACCATCTGAGCCACTCAGAGGGCAGAAGTACTTGGAAGAGGGTGGTTCAGACAGCCTACATGCCACTGCAGCTGTCACCTTCTGGGGATGAAGTCTTTCCCTGCAGAACCAGCTAACGGCTGGCACAATATATGCCAAGATTTGTGAGTGTACTTGTGACAGACAGTACCTGAACACTAAAAGAAAGGAGGACAATGAGTTCAGAGGCTCTTCTGCCAGCCTTTGGGACTGGTTATACTCCAGCAGATGATTGGAAAGCTCCAAATGCATATAACAAGAACAAACTGCTCACAGGCACTCCAGTACTGTCAGTCACAGAGATTCTCATTCAACCTGCTGCCTTCCAAACTGCTAAAGGTTGAAGCAGTTCTGAAGATGCATATTGTGCTCAGACTGCCTTTTGCCTAAGGATCTTTTGTGGAGAAGAACCTGACAATCATTAAGCTACCCAATGCCCCTGTGAGGCAAGTCCATTGCTCCTGGGGAATACAGCAACAGAGCCACAAAGCCCTGAAAAGCTCAGTCCAACTAAAATCTCACACCTAGAAACTAACATTGGGCAACTCACTTGCAGGCTGCTACCTTTTGCCACTAAAAACAGGGCGAAATTTCTCCCTGTTAAGTGGATAATCACAGGAGAGCACATGGATCTTAAAAAGATATTTAATTAGCTTCTCTTCACCACAAACAAGCTGATAAGACCACTACAGTTTGCCTTAATTTTCACAAAAATGTCATATCCCCTTCTATGGCCTGTACACTGGTGATCCCCTTAAGCCTTCTCCATTCCCCCAGATTGCCACATGCCCACTGCTTCCCAGGCAGGTGCTGAGGCTTGTCTTTAATCTTCTGTAAGAAGCTATACTACTATTACAAATATTACAAAAGAAGTACAAACCTAAAGCAAATCCTCCTACCAGAGCCCACAAAACAGACAATTCTCACCAGAAAAGCACTCTGTGTTGACAGTGAAAGCAGAAAAATAGGAATAGAAGCAAGGAGTAGGACTTGCCATGGTCACATGGATGTTCATCTCAAGGAATGGTTTAGAAACCAGTCTTAGAGTTTCCACTTAGGTGGTACCCTTGAGCTGAAGTGAGCTTTGTACTGCTACCATTGACAGCTCCTCAGGATTAGCCATGTTATTTCCAGATGTTATAAATACTTACTTCAAACACTGAAAAACCTTTCCTTTAAAAGCTTAGGAGTCCCATGCAACCAAACCTTCCACTAAGAGGTCTCAAAGTTGACATTTAAAACTGAGGAACTACCTACAGCCCACTGTCCTACAACAGCTCCCACTGCTGACCCTGGATATATACAAATGCATGGGGATAAGCTACAAGTAGTGAATCACCTATGTCTAAGCACACCAGTTCAGTCTGGTGCTTTTGAGCTCTGTGATTGAGTTCTCAGTACTTACTACAGGTAGTGGCTAATGCAAACTATTACAGTTAATGAAAACAGAGCTGTTCTTACAAGGCTGCTGGATGTGAAACAGGATGATAAAGTCTGTAGTGCACTGTCAGCTCAGAATCTGACTCAAACTGTGTGGTGTGCAGCGTTAAAGCCAGTGATGCCTCAGCAATTGCCAGAACAAGTAATTGAGTTTTCATATGCTGAACTAACCCTGCCTGAAGATTTTAATACTCTACAATTACACAATCCCACCCCTTCTCCCCATACCCTTGGGATCTGACACGATTGAAATCAAGTTAAAGGAAACTCTCTACCCAGAACAACCCTACACCCCACATAAACCGATAGAAATCATAGTTCAGGCCTTGCACACACACTCAGGGAGTCACAAGATTTCCTACCCCATACCCACTGCCAGAAAACGAGACACCATTTCATTTAACAGTGCAGTGCAAAGCCTCAAATCAGTATGTCACTATTTTCTGCTGAACCCAGAAGCATTCTGCTTTGCTACAAGAACATAAAACAAGCAAAACATCCGAGCCTGTGAAGATGGACTGTGTATTAAAGGAAAAATAGTAGGCCTGTATGCAATGTATGCAGTCCCACACAAAGGTTTCATCTGCCCTGCAACACAGCCTCTGACAGACAGGCTGACAGACACGAGAGCATTGTCCAGCAGAATCCAGAGGAGATTTGACACCAGCTCCAAGAGAAGGGAAATCCTACCTGAAGCAGCAGTACGACAGCAGAAAGAAAGCACCCTTCCACCGAGTGCTCCAGCACAATTGCATTTCCATTTCATTAGAGATGTCTGTGTCTGCCTTTTGCTGAGCATCTCAGCTGTTAAAGCACCTGCCTTCCAAAGACAACTTCTGGTGCTGTTTGCACTGGGACTGGGTTTGCTGGGTTTCTGGGAGTGCTTGGTGGGGTTTGGTTTTTTTGAAGTTGGGCAAATTACAGTAATATTCCAGCGCTACCTCGAGTTACAGGCAGTGAAGCAGCATAACTTATGTCAGTAATACCAAGTTCTAGGCAAGTTTGAAGTGACTCATGGAGTTATAAAGAATGTCTGTCTACTGACAATCTTTATATATTCCACCGGATTATCTTCTTGACATCAAATAAATTCCTGGCTTAGGGATGTGCTTTGCCATCAGCTCTGAAGGGCTCAGGTTATATGTCTGCTCTGGCAAGTAGCACAGCCCAGTCTGAACAGATCTATAGAGTAAACCCAGTGGTGATAAAGGCCAAGTATTCACATTTTGCACATTCCCCAAGAGATCCCTCTTCAGACCAAGCCTAATTGGTCCCACAGCCCAACATGCCCATCAGTCATTGGAGCATATTAGATATAATCCTAGATTGAGTTCTACAGTTCAGTTTCACCCAAAAGAAACCCAGGTTGTATACTCCAAGAGAACCCCACAATGCAAAGGTACCGAGAAGTGAGGACAGTTTGGAGATGAACTTCAAAAGCAGTCTGTTAATGCAAGCTAAAAATGCTAAAGATCATTTGCTCTGCCTGCTGCAAATGCTTACAGAATATGCAGCCTACTTGAATTCTGGATACTAGTTCTTACAAAAGGCAAGAAAAGCAGAAAGCTAATTGGGTTCCTGAGCCTCCAGACTCTCCTAATAAATTTCTTCTGGATTGCAGTAACTCTCAGCAGAAGAGATCCTATTTCAGCTGAATACCAGCCATCAAGAGCTTACAAATGGAGACCTGACCATGTTAGATTGTAGGAGGTGCTGAATCACAACCATCTCACAGATGATTTATAAACACAGAACAAATTCTTCAATGCAAACAGGACGCAGCTAGCATTTTGGGATCAAGATGTATCTTCCAGCAATACAGATAACTCAACAATGCCCTTACAAAGCAAAAAGATCATTCCACAAGGTGCTGAAGGACACAAGGCCCTCAAGCTAAGGTTAGAGCTAAACCTCAATCCAACATGGAAAATTGGACACATGCTTCCTAATAGGGAACAGGATCTACAGCAGTCCCATGCTTGGATATAATCCAGAAAATCTTCCCAGAGGGAAGCCTTTTCTCTTTATTGTTCTCTTGGCTGTGAAGCATTTTTTCCCCTGGGAGCAGCTCTGTACAACACTCTAAGTCAGCTTTCAATTTAAAAGGGCTCCCAATGACAGTGCAGGCAGAGCTCAGTGTCTGCATGTAGACAGACCTCACAGGGTAAAGCCACTCCAGCTAAATTATTGGCAAGTAGTGGCATAGAAAGAGAAGAGCCTCTGCACAGTGTTGGAAGCCCATGGGTCTTCCATGGTTCATTTTGAAAGACATGAATCTGCTTTAGAAATTCTTGAGCTGCCCACACTTAGACAGCAAGATTGGGCCTTACAAATTTACTCTTCCATGGCTAGGTATTTCCATGAAGGTATATAAGTGATGACAAATCTCTTCTGTTAGCAGATTTAATTATGGATTTTACATTAATAAAGCCTCAGGCTTTTACCGATATAAGAGACATTTCTAGCATGATTCTGAATGAGAAAGTGCAGAAAGAAAACAAATTCATCTTTGAAATTAACTAAATGCCCAGCAAAAACTCCTGTCTCCCACGGCATACTCTAAAGTTTATAAATTACATAATACATCTTTTTACAGCCAAGTAGTGCAGTGACATTTGAACTGACTTTGAAGGACATGAGATCAGCTAATCCAGCAAAGCCACCAGCAACTGCCTTCATCCTCTCAGTAAACATACACAACTTTAAACAACACTAACAGCCATGTTATACTGGAGACAGACATGGTAGTCTGAAAGCCTTCAACACCACTGGGGCTCCAGTTTCTCTCCTCTAACACACTCCCTTAAAAGACCCTGGTTTAGACATCTCCATTTCCATCTTAGGTTTACACATATATATCCTTTAAAAATTGTGCAAACTATTAGAGGGAACAAAAATAGGACTCCACTGGGACTAAATACAACCACTCAAAGACACAAGATGGCAAGTTAAAATCCTCATGCCCGATTCAGATTGGCCAAGAGATGAACCTGCACCATAACAAATGGATGTGTTAACTGGTCTGCTGTTATTTCCAGCTTTACCTCAAAGCTCTCCTATGCTCCAGAAAGCCTGCAGAGCTTAAATTTAAATTAGAAATGGCAGGCTGCCATGAAGCAAACAATGAAAAATCTTCCTGTTAAATGTTCTGGGCAAGTCCAACATCTAAATGTGCAAGCTCTCCTGCCTGCAGCAAGCTGTGTTGAACCCCACAAATATTAACAGAAATACAGATGAAGGATCAAGTCCAAAAATTCCCATTTGTCAAAGAACTGAAGGTCCTCACACATAACCAGTCTGGTCAAAGCGTTGGTCTGCTCCCTTCTGATGAAGCCTGCTCTGGGACCCTTCATTTGTCAGTTCTTGGCCAACTGATCACCACTTTCAACATTGTGATGCAACTCCCACCACTCTCACTGGACAGCAGCACCAAGGCCTTCACCTTCATGGCCAAACAGATGCTTTTTGCCCCCTTCACCCTCACACCACCAGCAGCCTCCTTTTACCAGAAACTAAGCTTTAGCTGGCCTCCAGCCAGAAGATTCTCCTGCCTGATGTTTATCTCCTTGATGTATTTATAGGCAAACACATCCCCTCTTGGCCTTCATTATACTATGCTAAGCAAGCAAGCCAACCTCTTCTAGTCTCCTCTCAAGGGAAGTTCCTTATTTTCCTTATCACACTGGCAAGCTCTCTTTGCACTAGTTTATTTTCTTTGGACATGGGTCAGCACTGTACACAACATTACAGAAGAGATCAATTCAGGTCCTCGTTAAGTAACATTTATACTCTTGGCTGGAAGCAGCTCTGATCCATTCTAAATCCCTCCACTCCTAACCCTTCTCCATCCCCACCTTCATGCCTGTCACTCCTGTCCCCATATAAAGGCAAAAACAGCAACTGCCACCACTTCCACACCCCAGGCACAGATCACTGATGAGCAAAGTGAAGGTCTCTGGGGAGGCAATAACCATCCAGCATTCCCAGTCCTACAATACCTGGGGAGTGGAATGCTAGTGGGATCATCCTGTCCCAGCTGGAATTGCCCAGTGTTTGAGAACAGTCTGTGTGAATTTGCACAAATTTTGCTCAGACAAGTTACGTTGAGAAGTTTTGACACAAGAATTTCAATCACTTTTAACCTTCCCCCTCCCCCAGAAAGAGGGACGGAAGTGGAAGGAGTGCCCTACCTGCCCCACCACAGCATTTCTACAGTTCCTTATCCAGAAGGCCACTATCTCAGCTCTTTCACAAGAAATCCTCCCTTAAATTTTTTATTGCAATTCCTCTCTCAACTACAACTGGAACTGATATTATTTGCCTGTTTAAAGCTTAACTAGAATGCTGAAGCAGCACTCCAAAATGAGAATGTAGCAACAAGCAATCCACAGGCTTTACTTCTGGCACTGGGCAGACAGAGCACATTGAATTCAAGTCTTACACATTCTATTAGCTGAAAGATTTCACTGAGTAGTGATGGATGCAGTTGCCTGGAAGTCCATTATAATATGCAATGACTGTAATCCCAAAAATCAGACACAGGAGTGTAAGTTGGCTGTGGTTCATCTTGTATTGCAACATACCTAATTTGGAAACAATATATACTTGTTACATTTAATTTAACCAGTGACCTTCATGTAACAATTCAAATTCCACAATTCATCAGATGCTCCAAAAATGGATAATTTTACCCCACTTTCATCTTCAAAATATATTTTGGATTGGGCAAAGAGACATCGAGTCAAAATGGTTAGTGACCTTCAAAGCAGATTTAAAAAAAAATAAATCAAGATTTAATGAGATTATACAATAAAAGATATACATAAATTGTGCAAAATTTGCCATGTTCTGCTGTCAATGCAACACCTACTATGGTTCAGTTAACCTATTAAAAAGACTCATTAATTAAACTATACAAAGTTTTATTTACAGTCAGTACATACTGAAAAGCATGCAGAACTACTGTTATTCTCATGAATACCATTCAGCAATCCTGTATTGCATCCTGTTATAGAAAAGCACTGAAAACCCACAGTGCTTCAAACCAACAGCACATACTACAGGTTTGTAATTCAGAATTTATTTATTGCTGGGGAAAAAGCAAAGTCACAAAGGGAATTTCGTTTATGAATTGGGGAGGGCGGCGAGGGGGTGAGGGGGAGAAGAACTATTTCATTGAATGAATCATATCTGGATTCCGAGTCCCAGTTTGGAAAGCACATTTTCCCCATTGCAGTGGGAAACCCGAATCAAATGTTGAGTTGAACGAACGCAGCAGAGCAGTCAGTAACTCTGTGCTAGTTAAACACTGACATCTACAGTCGTGGCTTGGGAAAAGACTGTCTCTGGCGTAGGATCCAAAGTCACCGACACCCTTTGGAAAGCCCCGGCCTATACTCGCACCCCAGTAGGCATATTCCATTCATAACTAACTGGTGCAAAACTTGCTCTGCAGGGTAAGGACTACACCGCAGCAGGCTTGCCAGAACTACTATTGCCATTAACAATGAAGAGACACATGCAGAACATCCCCACTGCTGTAAGGAGGCAGGAAATAAACACAGAACTCAAAGCCAAGCCTCTGGCTTGGTTTAAGGTCATTTGAACACCCATCATTTCAGATGAAGTTTTCTGGCACTCTGACAAGAGCAACTACCTTGCAATTTCTACTGCTTCTAATGGCTAATGGGATTTTTTTAATTATACTTTTATTAGACCAGTAATTGCACTTGAAAGGAAAAACATTAATTTGATAACTTGTAGAACCCAAGCAACAGACCACCACAAAACTTATGGCATGAATGACAGCTACAAGTTAACAACATTTCATGCTAAAATAAGCCCCACCATTTACATTACATAATTAACACTAGCTTGGCATTTATTTTTCCTCAGGTGAGGCCAAAAAGCCTGGATCAGCACAAAGCCTTCCTAGCAGCAATTCTTTTGTTCTGCTACAGAGCAAGTGGGGGTTTCAAATATCTAGGAAAAATAAAGCTCTCACCTTCTTCCCCAGCACACTTCTGGAAGAATCACACACCTCAAATTTACTCCTGCTTAACTCCAGTACCCAACACCACTGCTGATCATCCACAGTCTACACACACTTAAGCCACCTCCTCATTCATGCATTATAAGATTGATTTTATTAGTCAATACCCACTCACGCTGAAGGGATCAGCAACATCAAGGTTAACTTTACACCTTTGGAGATCCTCCAAAGCAACCTCTGAAGAAGGCATAATGAAGTGTGCAATGTTCCCCTGAAGAGAATCCTCAGCACAAGAAACCAGGAGGAACTATTAAGATACCCCTGACAGAGGAATACACTCACAATGTGACAGTTACTAGGAGGAAAAACAAACACAAAAGACACATAAAATATCATGTGAAACCTCAACACAAGAGATTGCAAGATATGCATTAAGGCTAGGAGAGAGGAAAATAGTATGGGTAGATGGATGAAGAGAAACGAGTAAGCTATTGTTACAAGTGGCCTCTTACCACAAAGAGCTCAAGCACTTCTGCTCAATTGGAGGGCACTTGTCTGTTCTCAGGTAATATTCACCTCATTATGGAAGGCTCTATATAAAAATGCAGCTCTCAGACCCTCAACATTGTTTCTCTTCCCCTATAGTCAGAAGGGAATTTATTACCCTAAACTGTTTTCAGTTGGTAGACTGGATCTTTCTCAACTAAAATTAGGAAGTCTCTTCTACCAGCCTCTTTTCATGTATATAATCCCAGGCTACTCTGTAATGATGCTATTGCACATTGCCCTTGCAGGATAGATGCAGGATAACTATTGCACTCTTGAGAATTTGCACTCTTAGTAGAGGAAGTCACAGCCAGGTCAACCATCATCAAGAATCTAGGTGTTTCAGTTCAAAGCCAGCTCTTCCCTTTCTCAGCAGCACTTAAACTTGCAACCTTTCCCAGGGTTCACCATCATCTATCCAGTTAACCTGTTTTTATTACCTGATGATAGATCCAGTCTCATAAACACCTCGCCTGAAAACTCCATCTCATAAGTTCAGTGATTTTCCATTCATGGATACTGCTTTTACAACCAGGGTCTTGGCAGTTGTCACCCAAGATGATTATATCTTGTCCACCCACATATCCCAACACTCTGATTCAGTTGGCATCCACTGTGCTTTACACAGGGTTCCATCTGTATGCCAGTCACTGTAACATCTGGGCTACATTATGTGGCAGCAGCCCTTGGATGGCAAGCCACAAGTTAGCAGGGCTGTCAGAAAAGCTCCTGAGTAAGCAGCTGCCAAGTCCTGGGTTCACATAGCAAGAAAAGCTAGGAAGTTATCTGCAGAAGCTTGTAAATCCACAGAAAAGCAAACCTGTATTCTCCTGTTATAAGCACAGGAGTAACATTTGCATGACCTTCACTAAATAGCTCCTACTCCCAAGGAACAGACCAGGATTGATGTAAAACATGAATGAAGAATAGAACTCAAACTTCATTCCACTTTCAAGTCTTTGCTCCACAAAGTAATTAACTGATTTTCCTCACATCTTACCCAGAATATGACAGACCAGAAAGACAGCAAAAAGAAACCAAATCAAAGAATGGTATCTCTTGAAAGTTTCTTAGGAATTACTTTATGGCTTCTTACCCCAGCTGCCAGCCTTGATGGCCTTACCTCCTAAGTCACCATGTGCAGATCCTCTCCCAGTGAAGGAAACCCCTGAAGTGGAGAAGATATTTCTGCAGAGCCCACAAGAAGGTGCATTTTTTAGCCTCAGCCTTTTCACACTCAAACTGAGGAGTCAGGCATACCTTCACATTACACATGCAAATGAAGAATGATGCAAGTAGCTGCCTATAAAATCCAATTATGGTAGCATTGAGAAGCTTTTATGCTAAACTTCTGGTTTACAAGAACAGCAGATGATTTTTTTTTTTTTTACTACCAGCAATGGAGAACTTCAGATAAAAACAGACCATCTGTTTTACTCAAATTTAAAGTACTGGAATATTGGTTCTTTAAAGATTTGTGGTGGGTTCACATTATTAAAGAAGTTATGCAACTCACTAGAACACCAGCTGAAAGGCAAGTTGCTTTCCAGTATTAATACCAAATTGTACCTTATCACATGGAAGGCTATTTTTCAGAGTTTCTCCTTGAAGACAAAAGAGCTGTCAGCTAAGGCCAGCAGATAGGAAGTGCAATCAAAGGATGAGAGGAGGAAAAACTCTTAACTGCAAATCCCTAGGCTACCTCTACCATCACTCAAAGAAACAAAACATGTATCCAAGTGTTTATATATTGCTATAATTTATTCAAGGGCAGCAGGCTTTACACTTTTATAGTCATAATTCTGCAATGCTCGATTGCTCTTCAGCAAAAGTATGCACAAAGTAAGTTTCAAGAGGTCATTATAGGGCTCAAATCTGCTCACAACTAGTCATCTCAAACTTGTCATTACATCCATTCCTATTTTTCCAACATATCAAGCTGCAAATAAAGCACTTGTTCCCACTAAAGGAAACACAGAAAAAGGACAGGATGCCAAATTTTATCTTGCAGAATTGACACTACCCCCCATTTCCCCCCCCAAAAAAGCAAATTTCAAACTTGCTATTAAGAGACATCTCACCATTTATTACAAAGCATTTTCAGGTAGTTTATAGAAGCCAAAAGGCACCACAATTACTTGGGTTTTTTTGCTATATTTCAAACTTAATTGGCTTTTTAAATACAGTTGCCCAGAAATTGAGTGTTTCAAAAGTATCAGTTTTCACTCTGAACTTATTACAAGATTAAAGGAGGCTTTAGAAACTGAATTTTCCTGACATTTCCTTAGGAGGTAATTGCTTTAATAATCTAAAATTTAACAATTTGATAATTTTATTTGGACATTTCTCACTTGACCAAAGTTGTCCATACATTTGTCTTTCAAGCCTTATGTTTGTATCAAAGCTAAACACTCCATCTCAATTTTTTTTCCAGCTTTCAGTCCTTAACCCAAATATGTGCATTTTCTACAACTTGTCACACTGACACCCCAGCTCTATTAGTCCCTCCATATTGCATCCTTTAGCCTGCTCTTGTAGGGTGTGTTGTCGTCAGCACATACACAAATGCAGTGCACAGGAAAGCTACTATCACTAGGAATACTGCTGGGGAATACATTAGACTTGGTCCCAAAAAACAAGTCCTAAGGAGGCTTACCAGGTAGGGTCTTGCCCAGGATAGCCATGTGAGAAACAGTCTCTGCCTGCACCTAAGTTTAGAAGCACATAAAGCCAGCACAAGGGTCTGGCCAGCAGTCAGGGTATAACCCCAGAAGGCATCGTGCACATCTGCATAGCCAAGCTCGTAATTGATATGGCAAAGCCCATCCCAGCCACCAGACTAACACACTGCTATGATCTGCCAGCAGGTGGATAACACCTCTGTTGAGGCTCAACAGGGTATCTCACATCCCACAGATATTCTAATAGTGTTTATTAAATACAGAGTTCAACAGCCACGAGGAAAAAAAAATACAGCTTTGCCTGCAAATATGTTATGATACTTGTTTTACTTTTTTAAAGCCAAATGCATCTATTGCTGTTTTCTGAAATCAGAAGAGGCAAATATTGAGATTACTGGATCTCTGGAGATGCCCAAGCTCTTCCCACCCTCCCCTGGAAGCTGCATGGCACAGCCCCACCTCCACTTCTGACCAACTGTGCCCAACAGGCACAACTGTAGGGCTCACCTCACCAAAGGCAATTTCCAAATTCCACTGACACTGGAGACATAACTTGGCCTAATATAAGGAAGCCAATTGTTAACTGCCATAAGTCTATTTTTTTTTAACACACATGGATCATTAATAGCTTCTCTATGTCAATTAAACAGCTTCGGTAAACTGATGGTATGATAATGGAAACTTATCTGCTAGTTTTAGGTGTATTTTAAAGACAATAGCAGGCACTTTTGGCAACAATACTCACTATCACTATTATTGCCATGACTTCTACATAGAATTAAGAGACATCTTTGAAGCTGCATCAGTTTTTAGGTTTTTCCATCAACTAACAGCAGGGACACAGGCAATCTGCCAGGCAGGACTGCAATGTCTTCCTTGGATTAATTCTGCAACCTTTCCTCACCACATCAGAGCCCATTTTTCCCTTCCACTTTATATTTCCTCCTCGCTGGATGCCCTCTGTACACCAAAGATTTTCCTTTCTCCCAGTCTGCTGAGAAAGTTCACTGACATTTACCCCTGTTTCTCCTCACACTAGTATTTTATATAAATAAAACCCTTTACAGAACACCTCTTAGTAAAGCAAAAGTAATAGTTTTACTGTATAAATCAAATTAAACATCATACAGCAATGATATTTTACAGAGATTATTTTCTTAAGTATGATTTTGAATTTTAAGCAAACAGGCTTGCATCCCTAAATTTACCAAATGTTCCTGTAATATGCAAAAGCTCAGACGTCCATTTGAAAGATGAGGTCTCCACTCCTTATATTTGAACATGTTCTTTAACTTACCAATGTCAATAAAGAGATTTCTCAGACAGCATGCACATAAAGCCCTTACTTTTCTTCAGTACAGAGGACTGACTACATCCAAAACCAGATCAAATAAACCCTGAAGCTCAGCAGCCAACTCCATAGCATAAAGGCAGGAAACCCTGAGAGAACAGGAGAAACAACAGATTTGTGAGGTTAATTATTCAGACAGAGATACCATTCTGTAGAGCACCATACAGACTGTGTTCCCAAGAGAGCTTGTAAAATAAATTCACTTTTTTGCCCCCAAGGAAATGTTTTCAAGGGAGAGAACAGGTTGTGTGCACAAAGGAAGATATATGGTCCATGTACAGCATTATGCCAAGATCCAGAGGATTTTGTGGGAGGACTCAAAGTTGGGATGGCCACAAGTTGGAGGGCAAAAAGCAGAGAGCAAGCTTCAGTCTGAGACACTAAGTCTTATTCCTCCCCATCCAAGTACACACACCCTTCCCAGCAGTCCCACTCTACTAGAATACCATCTTTCCATTGTATCTTCTAGTCAGTCATCCTTTTTATTTTACTCCTCTGACCAATTTCTTCTCACTTCCTTCCATCAACACAAAAGCAGTAGCTCTGAGCTTTTCAGACATCCATCACTCACCACCAACTGTTATCCATACACTGAAGTGAGAAACGCAGGAAAACGCAAGAGAGCAAAACACCCTCAAAATAGATTTGAAGGGATAAGAGAAACTGCTTTAATAAATAATGTAGGATCCAGGGGAGTCAGCCTTAGAAACCACTACCCTCTGAGAAAGCTTCCAGATATACAAGAAGGCCAGGCAATTAAGTTTAAATCTTGACTGATTTAATTGGTATGCACAGCAAACCACAAGACAAACTACAGGCAAAGTTATAATTGCCCTGATTACATAGATCTACAAGAAGCTTACAACAAAGTAACGTGCAGAAATCTTATTTATATCTGGTAGTGAAAAACATCATGGACAATCCATTTGTTAAACCTCCTCTAAATAAGCTATTATCAGAAGCAAAGAATAATAAAAACAGGAGGTGGAAAAAACAGTGATCTAGTCAGTACCTTGAAGTATATATCTTGTCTGCTTTAATGTCTCTATTTTGTTTTGTTTATGAAGGCTTAAAAAAAGCACCAAGTTTTAATGAAAAAATAGCAATTTATGATGCAATTTCTTGATGCCATAATGTAGCAGCAAAGATCATCTTTGTTTTTCAAGAGGTAAAAAGTGCTGTCTCTCACTAAACAGGCTCACAAAGCAGGGTTTGCAGCACAAACATTACCCTCTCACTTGAGCGGAATTTCTTCTACTACTGCTGACATAAATGTCAACTTAATCAATAGGTTATACTCAAGTGTCAAAGTCTTTCCCACACCTACATTTTATCTTGCTCTTCAATAACTAGAGGGGAAGGAAAAATGAGCTACCTAAACCAATATAAAGCCAAGCACTCCCTAAAACCCTTCCCTGGTAGTCCACAACAATGAACCTCACCCCAGGTCTTCACACTGGTGTGCAAAGAAGAGGTGAGCAAGGACAGCACCACTTTCACCCCAACCCCATGTACTTCCAGCAAAGGCAGGAGACACTTGCTCCTTGCAGTTGTTTCACACTAAGGAAACCCTTTCTCTACTACTGACAAAGGCCCGTTTCATCTTCAGCTCAAGAGCTGTCTGCACAAAGCAATTCATACATTCACTTCGGCCAGAACAGATACATAGAAAGCAGAACCAAAAAGCTAAATTTTCAAAACTATTTTCCATCTTTGCCAACACGTTCCCTGTTTACCAAGTATCCAACACCTCAAATGGAGGTGTGTCGTGCTGTCAGTCTTCTGCCACTTTGGGAAGCGCTGGCCACTCTTACATTGGGTAATTTCCTACTTCTTTCAGAGATTCAGAATCCTCATGCCCAGTTATGTATCTTAATTGCTGACTGCATTTGTCTGACCTATTTAATTGGCCTTCATTAAACACCATCACTTTTATCACTTCAACAGACCGACCAGTGAAATACAGCCTGGTGTATGCCGATCATCTGGAAGTACATAGAAGGCTGAGACCTGGATCAGCATACAAATTCTGACCCCAGAGCTGCAAAGCATAGCTGCACAGCCACCACCAGCAGGAAGGCATCAGCTAGAAATCCCTGCTCCAACCCAGATGCCATGTAACTTAGAAAAATTCGCTTGGCCCATGGTTGATTTTCTAAAATATTACCTAGGTATTTACTAGAGCTTTCAGGCAAGCCTAAGCAGGTCACTCACTCCCAAAGCCAAAGAAACACTTAACTTCCTTCCACATTTGTAAATCCATCTGGGTATTGATCTGAGGAAGTATCTGAACATAGTCAGTCCTTAGTTTCTCCCTGTCTTCGCTGTCTCCCACTGAAACAAAATATAAGAGAGGCACAAACTGAACCAGAAGCTCTACTGGCATAAGTCTGGCACACGTTTATTTGGCATAAATTTGGTCCAGCAGATTTGTTGCCTCAAAGCTTAAAATAAACTAAAAACAAAGCTGCAGATTCAAAGCTTCACGCTTCATCCTTGGAATCCATGGGTAGTTCTGGAGAAGAACTATGAAAGCTACAAATGGCAATAATAAATTTTTCATAAAATTGCTGGTTTAAATCATTTGCTTTTAACATCTATTTTGCAAGTCTCAGAGGAAACAAAAAACCATTTTGTGGCAGCTTCCTCATTTTTATATAGTATGAAGAATCTCAAAGATCACTCCAGCTATAAATACATGTTATGAATGGAGTTTGGTATGGAGAACAAAAGCTGTAAAATAATGCCTGAGGGAATGAAAAATTTACTGAGGCTGTGATATAACACTGACAAGCAGATGCTGAGTGCATTATTTCAGCATCAAGGTAACTTTTCTGTCCCAAGGACAGTATTTCACACAGTGATTACTTGAAAAAACAACCAAGTATTGCTTTCATTACACTTGTCTGTATTTTTTTTCCCACACACACATATTGAAATTACTATAAATCCTATTTGCTCAGAGAAACATTACCCATTTCATTTTTGGGGTGACATGCTTCTGAGCACATGCTATTTTTTCCACATTTCCCAACTTTCTAAAAAACTGTGCCTAGTCTGTTGGTTTAGCCAGTTAAGGGACAGATGAGGAAGTCAGAAATTCTCAGCGCAGCTGGAAAGATCCTGACACCCAAAAAGACAGCAGTACAGCACCCAAAAATCAATACACCCCTCAACTGCAGGCACACATCCTGCACGTGATGCAGATCCTCTTGCAGCAAACTGCCAGCTGCATACAGGCAGGTTGTGATGCAGCACACATGACAAGCAGGAATCCTCATCTTTCAAGATATACCAGGAGGGAGACAACACACACACCTCCCCAGAACAAACCATGCACTTTCTACTATCACACCACGTCAGCAGTGCTGCGATTCCACATGAAGTCAGGGCATTACACCACTATAAGTGTTTGCTTTGTGCCCCAGCAGGAAACGTTTCCGATGCAGAGCGCCAGCCTGGCTGTCACTGCAAAGCAGAGCACTGAACAGCTGCAGCAGCAAGTGCTTTCAGACTAATTTCAACTGTGAGAGCCATTAAGGGAAGCTTGGTCAGCACGGCACTGATGCCAGGGAAGAGGAGAACACGCCAGCACATGGCACCAACTGGACACGAGCAGCACCCTACATAATCCAGCTGCGCTGCAGAATGCTGCCAAGCTCACCCCAATTCTCTTCTGAACCCTTCCCAGCCTGGGAGCTGCAGGTAACCACAGAAAGCTTTCCACTTGCAGTGCTCTCACACAGGAAGGCTTGTTCTGGCTTTGAGCACTTACCTATAAACCCATTTTCCTCATGCTAAAGCTGAAGCACACCAACACAAAGGATATGTAGGAGGTCTAAGGGCCACTTTCAGAGCTACAGGGCTCTGAAAAAAAACAGCCATCAGGCTACAGCAGGAGATTCCAAGCTATACAGGCAGCAACAGAGACAGTTGTTGCAGCACAGATCCAGCTGCAGCACATCACTGCGCTGGCAGGGAGACAGAGCACCAGGGAGTTTAGATTTGCCAGGGGTTGTTAGGATTCTGACTGCATTCCAACCAGGGAGAACAGACTCCCTTGACTAGGTTTTGCGAAGTTGCTGTGTTTTGAGTTTTAGTCACTAGTTCTCTATGATATTAGGTTTCAGCCAGACCCATTCTTGTTAGTCCTGGAGCAGCACAGTTCCCTCAGACAACTGAGAGTCCCCTTTGCCTAGGAAAACGCGCTTCAATACACACGGTGGCTTGCATCAGAGACCAGAGACTGGTGCACAAAATGCTCAGAGGGAAAAAAAAATAATAAAAACTGGTCTGGCAGTCTGTGCAGGCAAACTCAGGAAAAAAAAAAGACTGAGGGTGCATTTTATCTTTGTATCTGCATGGAACCAACACAAAACTCTTCCTCCAGACACAGAACACTGCCTTTCTGTCATCTGTGCATCTTAGCTTTTTCATCCCCTGCATGGTAATGCCTGTCTGTCTAGGCAGAAATGATAGCAACCCTGGTAACTGTCAGTTAAACATCCTCACTTCAATCCAGCATGAAAATCCCACACTCTGTTGTTGCTTGCAACAGCACTATAGTCAATAAAATAAATTGGGCCAAGGAAGATAGATTGCTTTGTTTGATCAAATTACAAAAAAAAAAATCCCCCAAAACCAATAGTAGCTCAAGGGAACACAGGAGATGCAATATCTAGACTTTCATCAAACATCCACTGTAGTGACTCACAAAATCACTAAAGTGTTTGAATCAAATTGGTTTAGACAGAAGCACTGCCAGATGGTTTGAAAGTTAACCAGAAATCATAAGCAGAGATCAACACTGGGCAGCAGGGTTTTGAGTAAGAAAGGCATTTATAAGCATGCTTCCACAGGGATTATCATTAAACTCCATTTTATATAACATCTCTACTGAAGCATTGGGAAGAGCAAATAAGCAACACATTAAACCTGTGAATAGTTATTCTACAGAAGAGGAACTCTTTGGAATTTAACATATTACCCCTCTGCCACTTGCAAGGCAGCAAACTCATAGTATGTTCTCATACCAGTTAAAAATCGTGGCAAGAAAAATAGTGGAAAAGCAATAAAAGCAGAAGAGATGCCTTGCCATTTGGCCAGCAGAGTAGCAGAACCATGACTTAAGGCCATCTGTTTTTCAAGCAAGTTGCCATTCTCCAGAATGGAATAGGAGGGATCACAGGGGACTTGATAGCTTGTACAACCTGTATTTGGTAAGAGTTGGCCATCTGAAGACTGAACAGATCTTAGTAAAGACAAAGGTCTTTATTTATCTCATCCTGGAAGGTTTTCCCTATTAGTTGGCCAGTGATTTTCTCTGAGCAGCAAGAAAGGCTGAATGCAATAAGAGCTGACACTTCCAAACTCCAGCAAAACAGATGGCCCTGCTCTCAGTCAGGTAGACAAGGCTATGGATTCCAGTCTCCTGGTCTTTAAATACTCACACCTTTCTTTTGCATGATGTTAAGCTGGAAATAAGGTTCCCATGATACAATACAGTCTAAACATCATACTCAGGCTGACTTTACTGCTCTCTAACTCACCTTCTGTCAAGTCTGTAGCTGAAATGAATTTCCTTTCATTTCTACCTGCTGTCAATATACCTCAGGTCTTACACATCAGAGGAATCTTTGTTAGCAGCCCACAATGAGTTTTGCACAGCCAGTCTCAAAGCTGATTGAGTTACTAGATAAAACACACTCTATTTCATGTCCCAACTCCCTTTACAGACTTCAAGAAAACACTCCACACTACAGAATAACAAGCCTTACTGTTAATCTTCAGTAGTAACTACAAGGTATCAGATGTATGAATTACAGATATTCACATCTCCTGCTGTATAGCAAGGGTCCAAGCACATCAAGGTGCTCTGCAAACTCCCTGGCAGGGTATGGCTGCTCAAGGCTTGCTCTGAACTGGCACAGTGGTAACCAGTGATCTGACTACTGGGAAATGTTGTGGTGGGATACGGGTGAGGTCTTGGCAGGGGCTTACGGCTCTTGGTTCTGGAGATGATTGTAAGCTCTGGGAGGTCACTGCTGTGCTTGGCTCAGCATCATCCTGGGTTCCAGCACCCCTGCAGAGCTCCCATTCTGCTTTCCAACACCAAACTTTTCTACCCTCCACCAGGGCGGGGAACCTGGTGTTCAAAGTTATACTTTACATTAACAGGAGCTAAGTAACCTCTGCTCATTTGTAACTACAGTAAATTATAGGTAACACAAACAGTCCCCATACTCTGCTCTATAACCAGCACTGGCCCTAGGGCCATTATTAGTACTTGAACTCATGCAGGAGACAGTCAAAGCAACAACTCAAAGCAGCAAGAGCTACAGCAGATATAGCTGCTGGTGTTGTGGGCACACTGCTTGCCTCACACCTGTTCAACATCCACCCCATGCACAGTGCTGTACACTCAAAGTAAGAGTCCAGTGGCATTGTACTCCTGAACCCACAAGTGCTGAAGTGCTGAGGCACCTGCTGCTCATGACATGAGCCATACAGTGCACAGAACAGCATGTTTGCATGGGTGCTCTCCAAACGTGGAGGGAAAAAAAACCCAAAAACCAAACCCTTCAGATCAGCACTACTGAATCCAGAGACTGCCCCGAGATATATCAACTCTAGCTGTAAGTGGGCAGCTAAATTACATTTTCCTCAAGACTAAACAGCAACACACAGACTGTCTATTCAGTACCAAAACTTCCCCAGACCATGCTTTCTCTCCTTGATGGCAACTGTCACCATGACACATTTCGAGCTCAATAACCACTTTCAAGTCAAATTGTGCAAACTATACAGGTTATCCTCAGAATTAGGTACAAACCTTAGGTCAGCTCTTTTATAGATTAAAAGGAAAAAATAATACACTATAAAACTCCTGATAGCCACTGTGAGTAATTACTTATCTAACTAAAGCACTTTTTCCTCCTTGGTCCTGAGCACTCTAGAGACTCTCTGCCCATGGTTTTCGTAGGCAGAGTAATGCTCAGCTTGCCATTCTTTGCACACACTAGCTCCTTCTGCTGTGATAAATTGTTACCAGTAGATGCACTGAATCTGCAGAAAAAAAAAAGGAACTTCTCCTTTTGGCAATACTGCTAGA
The DNA here is from genome assembly GCA_013399135.1 of Heliornis fulica. Lineage (NCBI taxonomy): Eukaryota > Metazoa > Chordata > Aves > Gruiformes > Heliornithidae > Heliornis > Heliornis fulica. The sequence goes on from VXBZ01006545.1 coordinate 670,800, forward strand.
AAAGAGCAAAACACCAACACATTCATTTTAGCCATAGTGCAGTGAGTAATAAAGGAATAAAGTAAGTTATAATTGGTTAAATTTTTGAAACCTATCACTTGGGAATCTTCTCATTCAGCAGTAGTTGCTTCCCATCCCTTAACTATTTACAATGTGTGAGTGAAGCAAAGGTAGAGGGTGATATATTTGCAGCTGTATTTGGATTGCAGAGTTTTGCAACCCTTCATTATTCCATTGGAATCTAAATTTGTTGTCCCCACTAGCAAATAACAGTGACAAGTTCAGTACAATCTGACTGTCCTAAAGCCTTGCTTTAAGGAAGCTTTCAGCTTATTAACATGAAACCAGCTTTCAAAATAAATACAGAAGGATCTCCTTGCTTACTGAGTATGTAGCCTAAACATAACGGGCTGAGATCCTCAAAGTATTTTTCTGGTTAGTTGGCATTTTTCTTTTTAAGAAACTCTGGTACTAATGACTCTATGAAAGCAAATACATCCTTAAAAGCATTCAGGAAATGTATTCTATGTAATGGACCACTTCCTTGGGATGAGGTTCTATGGAAATACAGACCGTAAACCTTCCTTTTTGATAGGATACCACCATGCTTTTCAGGATATTAAGATTTTAGCAGTTATCAGAAAAATAGGACTCAATTACAATCCTGCATTCTTACAACAGAGTATTGAATCACACAGATTTGAAAGAAACAAAAGCTGCAGCCACAAAGCCTCTCAGCAAAATTTTGTAGCACTCCACGTTTCAGTGCTGTTTTCCCTCATGAAGAGGCATGTGGCATCCAAATTACACTCCCAGAGTCCCTCTGCACCATACAAACACCGTGGTGCAGTGCAGAAGGAGAAGCCACAGAGACCCCTTCTCTAAACAGGAAGCCCTTTACAAGGCTTCAGCTGAAACATAACCCTAGGTCACAAGCTCACTAGGACCAGTGTCACTACACAGCATGGAGCCCAGAAGAAAAATACTGCCACCAGTTCCTCCCACATTCTTCCCAACGTGATTTATTAATTATCTGTGACATCCTCTCTACTGTTATAAGCCTGACTCCAGTGGCAGTTAATGGGAATTCCCATGAACACAGCAGGAGCCTCTTAAGGTTATCAGCAGGAAGCACTGAGAACACAGACAGCCCAGCTCTTCAAAGTGCTTTTTCTTTCAGCTGCAGAGATACATCTCTGTACATACCTTGAAAAGTCTCCTTAAGTTTCTGAGCAAAAACAGAGCTTCTGAACAACTGTGGAGTTTTTTTACTAAAAAAACCTTCCCCCAGCTATCATTGCTACCTGCAATATGTCATCTGCTAATGCAGAAAAACTGTCGAACTTGCCAGCAAGCAGCAATTACAGATTCACCAGGAACAGGCTGCTTCCTTTAAGCCTCACTATAAAGAAGCCTATCCAACCCCAAGAACAAGTTCACAGACAGTTACAGGTTCAGATGCCGCCTTTGCTGGGGAAACTCAATGCTCCAAGAATGATGCTCTGACAACAGACTTCTTGGGACAGAAGAGAAAGCAACACTTACATTCACAGAAGCCAAAGCAGATCTACTCCACATGGAAGAGTTGCACAGTCACTGACCAGAGAAAAGCACAGTACCTAAGGTGTACTAACAGAGCAAAACTGCCTAGACTGTAACCCTCTCCAAATTATCACTACTTTACATAACCTCAAATTCCTAGTTCCTCCACGTCCTAATGACCCCAAATTGAACACACCACACTTGCCCTTCTTTCAGCAGCCAGCTATTCCCCTTTCCAAAGGACATGTGATCCAGCACACAGAGCACTACACAGAAAACTGATTAATTCTTCTGAAATAAAGGAAACAAAAAACATTAGTCCTCCCATAATACATCTTTCCCCACCTACAGAGAACCTACTCCCCTACACACAACTTAAAAAAAAAAAATACCTATTTGATCAAACCAAGGACAAACAGAGAGACCTACCTCCTTCTAGGACGCCCAGGAGAGACTGGCCACCCCGCACAGGTGTGATTTATCTCTCTCTGAGCCAAGCAGCACAATCTGAGGCACCTGTGGCACTTAGTAACAAAACCCAAATACACCTGAAAACGTGGGCTCCTCCAGGATTAATACAGTTACAGGGACTTTAAGTTTGGACTTGTAGGTCCCAAGAGTAGTAGCTTGTCCCATATTTACATTCTTGAGGATCTAAGACCAAAATCAAGGAGAAGAGAATAAGCTTTTGCTAGGCACCATTGTCTCCCTTGATTTTTCAAGTATGATTCATTTAGGGCTTGGCACAGATGCGGGTGAATGCCCAGCCCCCCCCACCGAGGAATAACCACCATCAGCCTTGTCCTTCGTGCAGTGACCTTGACAACTTTACACCACCAATTTTCAATCAGAGATGATGGATTAATCAAGGCTCATTTGAAGCAGCTGCACTCTGTCAGAGTCTTTGCTCTGATCTTCACGCTGCAATAGCTTTCCATTTTAACTGATTTTGCTGGGGGCGAGGCTGTTCCAACAGCAAAGAACTCTTTGCCTCCCTTCTGCCACAAAAAAAAAAAAAAACCCAAACCCAAACCCCCAAAACCTATTTTCTCTCATACTCCCAAGATGGGGTATTTTTACAATAGTGAGAAGACTGATAAGATCCAGTGTCTGTGTGCACATGTCTTCATTAGTTGAGGCTTTAGAAACTGATCTAAAATGTGAAGGTCAGGAGACCAGGCAAGAGGAGGGAAGGCTTATGTCAGGAAAAAACTCACATCCATAGATTATTCATAAGTTTTCCAGCTTGTTCAGCACAACTTAGAGCTTGCTGCCTTTAGGAAAGAATTTACTATTGTCCCCAGTCTCTATCACATACCATAATAGTTGCCATGTAAATGGATTTCACTGTTTATCCATCACAAAAAGCACATTTTCTGGAGGTGTGTATGTCCCCAAAGCCTAAATCAAAAGGTGGTGTTGGGCTGCTCAGTCTCAAGTTCCCAGCACACACAAGCTCATGCTTGCCTGTTAATACCAGTTTTAGACAAACAGCAACTGACAATCTGCTCCAGGGAAGGTTTCACACAAAAGCTGCTGGACTTGGTGAGGTGGAGGGGTAGTGCAGTAGTGTGCAGCCACCTGTAAACCCAGGATTGAGGATGGATGAAGTTGGCATGCCAGTCACCAAACCACAAGCTCTAATCACTATCTGCACTCCCATCCTTAGACAGACAAGGAGCACTGCCCCAATAACCCAGTCAGCTCTGCCCCAGGACCTCAGACAGCTTTCCCTGGGTCTGACTAAGAGGTAATTCTTCCCAAAGCAGCAGGAATGGTCTCAGTTTCAGATTTTGGTTGCAGGAACCCTGTTGTCAACACAGGGAGAGAGGCTGTCTACTGTTTCTCCTTGACCTGCAGCAGCCCCTCCAGCACTAGACACTCTCCTGTTGCTGCTTGGTGGTTCTTTTAAGTATGCTTCCATCCCTCACACCGGGCTTAGCACACAGCAGACCACGTTGCACTACAATCCAGCCTCTCATTCAGCCAACTGCTGCACAGGCTCAAATTCACACCAGTCTCTGCAGGGCAGCATATAAAGGAGTATCTGCTTGGAAGCTGGCTGGGATTCAGCAGTCGTAAAGCAGCTGCAGCACCACCATCTCCAAGAGCACGGCTTCATTTCACCCAGTGGATGATCTCAGCAGCTCTGCTGAACTGAGCATGGACCTGCCAACAGATCCCTGTACATATTCCCATCCCCACATGTCAACAAAGCTGCCTGACCAGGTTCACTGACTGTACTTCAGTTCAAATACTGGAGTGCGTGAGTACACCAAAAAGGGCTTGAGCCCTCCATCACCAGCTCTCCAACTTTCCTGGTTCCTCCAGAGATGCTTAAAAATTCCAAAGGCCATACAGGCAAATATTATTATAACATTATTGAAGTAAAACTACAATAGCTACTAAAACAATTTTATTAAAAAATAATCATCAGTATGCAATAAAGCAAAATATATTAAGGTGGCTCCTTTTAAAAGCTATAGGAGAAGAAACTAGTCTGGAACATGCAATCCCAACAATGCCAGAGATGAAGGGACATTAGAAGGCTCATCAGAAAAAAATGCTGTTAAATGATGGCCTCCACCAAGTGAGTTTAAATGACAGGGCACCACTGATCAGCTCTAAGGGACAGCTCCTCCCTTTGTGACCCAGGCAGGGATTGGAGCGAGAAGAAATAGAGATTTGCATACAACCCAACATCCAGTCCCTCTGATGGAAGAAGCTCTGATGTGTATAGTCTCTTCTAGCATATTAATGTGCCCATCCTGCTCCTTTCTTGTCTCATTTAACTGGAGGAGAAACAGTTCACTGGCATCATCCGAGTCTTCATGACAAACTTTTGAACTAATTCATCTTGGGAGAAATGCCTGCAGTCTATTTCTCTCTAATATTTATTATGTCAGGCTGACTGCAGGAATAAGGCATTGATTACATGCAGTTCATGTTTTGAATATTAACTTCCCAAGCATAAAGAGTAGAGACATTTTAGATTAAAGAAGAATTTAGCTTTTAGAACATAAAATAGCAGATTTCAGAAGGAAAAAAAAAATAATAATAACCACTTTACCAAGCAACTGTACTGTATCCCAGTTTGGCCCTTAGGTCTGGTGCTGAAAGCCAACACCTGAGCAAATGCTGGAATCCCAGCAGCCATAGAAATCCAGACAAGTCACTTAATCATGCTGTGCCTCCATCTTCTCATAGGAATAAAGCACAGCTACTTCACTGGGGTAATGCAAAGCTGATTTCATTAGCATTCTCAAACTGCTTTCTGCCCAGCAGAGAAAAGTATTAAGAAAATGCTAAGAATCTCTACTGCTGGGCTTCTCTTCTAAACCAGCTCTTTTTATAAGTTATGTCCTACTAAGCATGCAAAAATTTCTTAGAACCTTCTTAATCAAGAAAGAAAACATAGTCTTATTTGCCAAATGTGGGCTTGTTATTATCTGGGAACGAGGCAGAAACAGCACATACGTGCGTTAACGCTGACGTGATCGAGAGATAATAACACCATTAATATATCCTCTTGGAAATGACAGTTTGCAGCCTGACAAACAGTTAGAAAATCATGTGTAGCACTCATTAAGCATTTTCTTTAGCAAGATAAATTAAACAAAGAAAAGGCTTAAAGAAAAGGGGAGAAAAGGGACAGTGGTGGTGCTTAAATGCACAACATACATCCTGAATTATCCATTGAAATGGAGCCAAGGACCTCAGGTACCCTGAGCAGACATTGAATGGACTGCTGAACAGCTGTAAATAACCAGCTGACCTTATATAACCTCCTTCCCCTGCTTCAGACAGAAAAAAAAAAAATCAGTCAGTAAAGATAAATAAGCACACACTTCTCAGTAACTGATACCAGCACCCAGAAGTGCTACAGGACTAGGATGGTGAGCAGAACCAGACAAAGGAGCAGAGGAGTCCATAAAACAATTACCATTACAATACAGGTTACCTGATGGAAAGCTCTGGGGAAACACCTGGAGCTGGGTTGAAATCCAATGTAAAATCCAGGTGAAACATATTCCACTGTCAATCTGTAACACAGAAGTTGTTCTTACACCTTAGTTTTGGTTTTTGTTTTAATTAGAACAGGTTTATTTTTCCAACTATAACTTTTTAGCACCACATCAACATTCTAACTCCTATTATTTTCAGCTATGTTAATGCTGGGCAATACAAAAATCCCAGTTGTTTCTTTACTTCCAGAATCCATGAAAAAGAGCCTGACATATACTGACCCATGTGCAAATCACTTTGTTATACATACCATCAAGTCAAATGCATTCAGGCTGTTTCAGCTGCTACAGATGGTTAAGAGATTATAACTATACTAGTACTGCTAGAGATAATAGACATTAGTTCAAGAGTTAAAGGCCCAGTTCCAGTCTCAAAAACCATACTGTCACAGAATAATTTGAGTTGGAAGGGTTCTCCTGAGGTCCTACTCCCAGCAAGGTCAATTAGAGCGGGTTGCTCAGGGACCCATTTAGCTGAAGCTTGAACATCTCCAAGGACAGAGACATAACAACCTCTCTAGGCACCACTGCAGTAAAAAATATTTTCCTCATAATTAGCCAGAATTTCCTTTGTTCCACTGGCACCCATTGTCTCTCATCCTGTCCTTGTGCACCTCTGAGTTTAGTTCTGTCTCCATTTTCCCCGTTCAGGCAGCTGCAGGGAGCAATACGGTCTTCTCTGAAACTTCCCTTCCTACAAATATTTTAGAGAATAGTTGGAAGACTTGCAATGCTTTTTAAATTACATGAACCTATATGTAAAAGGGTGGTCTTCTCATTGTTTTGGTTGCTTTTGTAAACAAAAGTGGCCACTCTCTTCCAAAAGCCACACATTTAGTAGATCTTTCTCTGTGATATGCAAGACAGAGCCTTTTCACTTTAACAATGGTTAATACCGGATTAGGTTAAACAAATGCAAAGCACTTGGATCTTTTTCTAAAATAAATTAAGGCTCAAATATACTTTATTAGATCTGGGAAATACAGAATATTTCTCTAGACTAAAGGCTATATTGCTTCCATTTTCTCATTTTGCTACAGCTCAGGTGCTCAGAATTTGTATCAACACCTTCCAATATCTTTACTGTTCCACATGTTGTGAAGTAAAGCTTTAATTATCATCTTGTCATTTTACTATTGTTGATTTGCTGCACATATAGTTGTATTAAGTGACAGATCAGAGATGTGGCATGGGAAAATACTACTCATGGGGAGTTATGGCAAAAGAAAAAGAAAATTTACCTTAGTGACATTAATAAGCTTTCCCCATAAGGCAAACTCAGCTCAAGCTGCTGCAGTCTTAATTTCTAATTTGTTTGGAATCTGCTTTGATTTTCTGTCTCCTGTTAAATATAATTCTCTTCTGGGTTCTGTTTTATTCATTGATTTTTGCAACTGCATCCATATTACACTGGGACCCAAATCCACAGTTCTCTAATTCAGGATATACAGAAAACTTTAGACAAATACTCTCTCTTTTTTCCTTTTTTTTTATTATTATTATTATTAGAGTAATACTTTGCCTTTTTGAACAAGGATGGGACTCAGGCTAGTTACAGCACCATTTATTCCCACAGTCAAGAACATACATCGGAAAGGGCCGGGCTCTTGACTTAAGAGTGTAATAAAAAAAACACCTTCTTTCTAGATTATACTTTGTACTGGAGAAACTTAACGTTTAATGAAGTCATCAAACTATTATTTTAAGTAGCTGTGCTTGAGTGGCCATCAGGGCTGCACTGAGGGAGAATACAGAGGATCTCCTAAATATCTTTTCTGCACAGGCCTCGTTTCCAATGCAGAAAGCACATGATGACTTTTTCCTCTTAAATAATAACAAGTGCGTCTGACATTTTTATTTCAAGCAGGGTAATTTTTACTGATTTTTATGGCTACTAGATTAGTTTTAGCATGTATTCATCTCAAAAATACACTCAAAGAGCAGAAAGATCATCACCACCATGCAGACCTGGTCTTTGTTCCTGGCAAGTCATTTAGGACTTTCTGGAAAATGCAGGGGCAGGCAGAAGCAAAGCCTCCTACCCCTGCTCTCAGCTCAGTAACTCCACTGCTGGAGTCTGTACCTGGATCAGCACATCACCACGTCCAATGTAATCCAGTTCTATCCTCTCTTGCAAGATGCTCCTACAGCTACCCTTGTCTTCAGCTGCAGTTGTAAGAAGACAACATCTCTGAGGATTACAATTTAGAATTAACTGAGCTTGAGACCATCCCATTTGAAAGGAGCAAGTATTTTAAATGATTTTTTAATGTTTTACAAGTTGAAGTTACTCAAAGCTTGTGAAAGTACTTGGTGGGTATGAAACAGAGGATGATACATAAACACTGGGAACAATTTTGGAGAGTTTTTTGTCTGTTTTGTATGAAATCAAATAAACTCTGGCTAGCAGATGAGAATTTCTGCTGCTATAAGAAATGTTTCAAAGGCTATGAAAACTTCATTCCTAATCACCCTTCCTTCACTCCTTTTATTCACAGGGTGTGATACAATAGTTTTGATTCTTTCCTGTGTTCAGTTCAAATAAATATTTTCAATGACAAACATTTATAAACAACCATAATATTTCCAAGGACAAGAGTCTCCCTCCTGTTCCTCCTGTACCCCCCAGTTTCTTCCTACAGTGAATATACCACAAAATAGAGATGCCCATGGTATTATTCTACTAATATGAAGATATTTGTTTTCCATTCTCTTAGGAAAGAGCCTATTAGAGCTAGATGCATGCTAAATTGTATTTAAAATAGCCAAGACAAAGCCCAACAGTGGTTTTGGGCTTGTTTTTGGTGTGGGGTTTTTAAGACATAAGCGAGGTCTCCCTTCTTGCCTCTCGTCAAGCAGAGCATAATCTCTATGTTTTTCAGATCTCATTGTTTAAGTTTACTCATAGCATTGATCAAGGAATCTGGATTAGTTTAAGTACCCTCATTGTGTTCTCATTTCAATTCAGAGATTGCCTTCTCAAACAGAAGAAAGCAGAGCAGTCACTGTGACGTGTGTCCGTACCATCGAGCTGACCAGTCACACAGGAAAAGAGACTTTGTCCATTTTTTAAGAAGATGGATTTTTCTATTGCTCCACCACAGCAATTATATTTGTGTCTCATTATTTCAAACCCTTTCCACTTCATTATAAAACCACCACCATTTGCTGGAGCTAAGGTAACTAGCACAATAGCATTTCAAGGCAGCGTGAATTAATCAATACAGCCTCTACAGCTCAGAAGCACAATGTCACTCTCACGGGGAAGGTGGAGGCTTCCTTTCAAGCTGCTCTCCACCATTCTGCTAAAGCACTTTATAACTCATCTTTTACAAAAAGCCTTGGCTCACAGCTGTAAAAACAAACATCTCCGTTCAGGTGTGAATATAACTGAGTTATATATATGCATTATATGAACTATATATATTCATATAGCAAAATAAAATAACCCATCTGTAGAGGAAAAGGAAGAAATACAGAAAGGAAGAAAGGAAGAAAAAACATTGAGTCAAACACCATAGCCCTTCTCCATCTAGAATACACACCTGCTACGCTTGACCCATACACACCTGCTATTTTCTGTACAGTGTTGTCAAGCCTTGGGGTCACTTCTGTGATCTGGAAAGAAGAAAGGAAGCGAGGGCCAAGAGAGGCTTCCTATCCATCCTCTTCACTGCCTAACATCCCATTGCCCAAGAGCACTTGCCGTGCTACCAGGGTACTGCAAGAGCACAAAGTGTGTAGCCTGGCATTCATGAGAGCTCAAAAAGACAGATTTTATTTCCAGGGCTGCTGTTGAACCAGAAAGCTGTTAAGGGTTAAGGCTCATGATGTTATTTCAGCTTCATTGAGTGACCTTCTACATCTAACATTCAGTCTATTAGATGTACTTACAGAAATTTTACCTTTGTTCTTAAAATCAGATTCTGTATTCCACTGTATCTTGTGAATGGAAATAATTCCCATCACCCCACTAGCCCACCCAGAGCAAACAGGCCAGTGGGAGACAGCAGGGCCCTGGGTTGATTGCTGTTGGAGCTGCTTGACAAACTCCTGCACAGCCCTACCAATACAACCATCCATACAACTTGCAACTCAGCATCTAGAGTTGAGAGCAGAAATGTCTTACAGCAAGAAAACCAGCCATGGTCCTTTTCCACTTCCAAGCCGTCATTTCAAGGTGTAGAACAGGCCAGGCTAAGGGACTGTAGTCCAGTACTAGCTCCTTCTAGTTGCATGCCTAGGTCCTTCAGAGCAGGAGTTCTTCCCTTCCTGCAGCACAGCAGTACAGCTGTCCTCTCCTCCGCGAAGGACAGAAGCACTAACTTGGAGTTAGCACTTCCCATGTGAGCTCCATCATGCCGAAGGGTGGATCTGGCCTCTGGGGATCATGCAGGAAAAAGCAGGCAAGTGGCAAAACATGAGTTCTTCTTTTACTCCCAAACCTTTTATCTATTCTGCAGTCAAGCAAAGGCTTAACACAGCCAGTGTTCTCTTTAAGAAATGCTCTTCCCCCAGTTGTTTTTGTTCAGCTGTGCCATGAAGAGGTCTGGTTTGGGGTATTTTAGAAAGTGCTGCAGAGCTGACAGAGATAGAATAAATGCTTTGAATAGGGGAATGTGCATTCTTTTTAATTTACTCTGTGGAAATCCTACTCGCAGACCAAGACTGATGTTGTGCCAAGAGCCATGTGCATACAACACTGCGGTTTATTCTGCATGGGGCTGCTAGTTTTCCAGTGTGATTTAATGCATGCAGCTATCAAGCTATCAAGCAGTCTGAATGAAATGGCTTACAAGGTCCCTTGCTGGCAAGAGTTTAGGTGTGTGCTTGAAAAGCAACTGGAGTTAAAATACAACGGGCAGGAGAGTAACCTGTATCTCCGCAAAGGCTGAAGCTTTCAGAACGTCCTTTCTCTCTCAAAACACAGTCAGCTCCTCTGGGGTCTGCTTTGCCTGTATGTTATAAAGGCTTGTAACAGTGCACTAATCCAGCCCTTGGGGCTAGCTCAGAACAAGAGATGGTGTTGGCTGCAGGCTTGGGAAGAGCAGCACTCATTTTACTGAGGTGAAGCTGACTGGCTGTTACTTGAAAGAAAGATATTTACTTTAAAAAAATGCAGTCAAGACACTAGTCTACTGACTAGCTCTGTCAGATGGAGAGCAACTCAGCTTTAGCAAGCAATCTCCCAGAACATTAGGCTTCCACCTCAATTTCAGGAAAAGTTTCAATTCTTCAAAGTCTATCTAAAAACAGATCCCAAACAATTCTTCTACATATCTACGTAATCATGCAGTGGAGAGAATCAGAAGCAAAACCCGTTCTCAGAATGAGCTACGGAGAGTGTAGAGAAATGCCAGCCTTTGGATGAATGCTACCAAGGATGATGCATGGAAAAGCCTCACAAATACACTGTTTAGCCAAACTGGTTTGTACCATACTTTTCTATGTTTCAGTACTATGGTAGCCACCTTCAAGCCAAGGAACTCCCGTTCCCTAAGTTCTGCCTCCTGTGGCAAACCAATATAGTCTGTTTTGAGATGCTTTCTGATAGCACTTGACAACTAGAGTAAAAGTCTATTCCTTTTTGAACAGGTTGTTAGCAATTTTCCAAGATAATATTTCAAGTGCTATTCTCACATGTTTTTTTATATGAAGGCAAAGCACAGTTTAGGTAACAATAATAGTAACAGTAACAGTAACAGTAACAGTAACAGTAACAGTAACAATAATAAACCTTTCCTTTGATCCAGGATTGACAACTGAGGTAATCATCTAGCTGAAGATTTTGTAGCAACCAGAGGAGGAAGCAATCATCACCCTGCTTGCCTCCACAAAGTTAATCCAGAAGGAAGGATCTATATGATCAGATCAGAAACAGTCCCCAACTCTCAGGTTCCTCCAACAGCTGGCTATTAAACAGCTGCAGTGGGCTTCAGATCTTTCTACCAGTCCTTAACTTCCTAGTGCAAACACGTTCATATCCTTTCTTCTCCAGCAATCCTTTTCAGAACAGAACTGTGAAAGATTTTTGACTCCCTCCTTAAAATGGAGGTTGGCTAACTGCAGAAGTCACCACTACTTTTGGCATTGCCTAAATTAGGGTTGCATTATTGCATCTGTTTATCTCGAGTATTTTGGGTGCTTTTCCCCTTTCTTTTAACACCGCTGTCCACGGCAACATCTCCTCCCACCACATGAGCCTGACCATACGCACCCACAGCCCTGACACCTCCTAAGCAAATGTGCTTTGCCCTGCAAATGCAGAAAAGTAGCTTCTTCAACTGAGGGCAATGTGCTGGGCTCACTGCAGAGCTGAATTAGTGCAGACAGGCACAAATTCTGTGGCTGCCTGCCAGCACGCAGAACAGCGACTGCAAATGCACAGCACTGTCCTCCCACGGCCGAGACAGCAGAGTTACACGGCCAAGGCAGAGAGCAGGAGCGGGCTGGTGCCAGCACAACCCATTTGGTCTGGTAACAGCTCACAGAGGGATAGTCTCAGCCACAACAGGCCTTCAAGCTGCAGTCTGAGCAATGCTGCCCTAAAAATGAGAGGCATCTACGTGGCACATTAATACTCAAGGACACACAGGCACACACCAGGCAAAATATCTATCCTGCTAGCAACATGCTTCCTGATGCTAGACAACACGAGAGCCCTAAGCTGAAATCCAATTTTAATCCCTTGTTGAGTGAGTTCACGTAAGTTCAAAACGGAGCTCTCTATCATTGTTATAGATCTCATCTCCTGAGACAAGGTGAGGCAAGTAAATCAACAGAAGTATCATTACTAAACCATAGGAGAAATGGGTGTACTGGGGCTGAGCTGGTTTTCTAACTACAGCTTTGATTCACCTATTTTTCTCAAGCTGTCTCATCTGTCAAGCTTTCTGAACCGGTACCATTTCAATGCCTAACCAAGCTATAAAGCTTCCACTATTCCTCCGTCAAATTAATGTAGCACTCAAGCCTCTACACTAAAATCTGTGGTGCCACATGGAGAGAATAGATACATTTAAGTTTAATGCTCACTATAGCTAACAGTCATTTATGTTAATAGATGCTGTTGTTTCTTGGAATTAATCTTCCTCTGGGATCTTTTTCAGTGGCATAAATCAGGATGCATTATTTCCCTTACAATTTAGAAGACTCTTCTTTCTCAGATACCAAGAGCAGAGAAAGACAATCACAAGCAATCAAATTACCATATCCTAATGAACTACCATTTGTCAGCCAAGCCAAAGTGACTATTTCCTTGCGTGTAGCAGGTAAACATCAGCAAGGCTTGAGGAAGGTGATCAAAGCCAGTATGTTTAATTCTACATTTGCAGTAGGCTGAGAGCTCTATCAGTCACTTACAGCCACTTGTCTTCTCATCTCCATCAAATCAATCCCTTGTCCTTATTCCACATTTTCATTTCAGCCTTTTTCAGGTCTCCCAATACTGCCCACTCCAGCCAGTTGCTGCTGCATTTCCCACTGGGTGCCAGAGAGAGATGTATTCCTGTGCTATGCACACTGCTGGACCACCAGTACAGGGCTTGCCTGGTGTCCTAGGAAGCCAGAGGGAAGCTCTATTTGTGCTCTGCAAAAGACATTTTGACATTTCTTATGCCTCCTTTTCCTCACATCTGAATTTAAAATAACTATGCAAAACATCCTTGGTGAAAGAATACGATATATAACGCTCTGGGAGAAGCAGATGCTCAAATGTGGCATCTTGAATGACTGCAGTATACATACATTTGAAACCTCAGCCACTAAAAGAAAACAAAAAATCTTTCTCTCCTACCCCAAAAAAAAGGGTTAAGGGTTCAAAAGAAAGAGTTTCAGTAATTCTGGGTGCAATATTAGCTCAGATACACGAGTTGAATCCATATGGCATACTAATGATTCCCAGCAAGGAAACCATTTCAGGAGCTATTCATTTAGGCAATAGTTTTCATTATATCTAAATACTGGAAGCAATAAAGGCTCCCACACACCCAATAGAATCAATGAGGGAATGGCTTAATTTGAAAATCCAAGAATAGGAGACAGATGTCAGACAGAGTTCCAAGGAATAGAAGATAATATTTTTTTCCCAATTCCAACTCTGTGTGCATGAAGGGGCACACACAGAACGTGCTTTGGTTTTCAGCACAGCATCCAGAGACAGGAGCTTGTACTCCCCCAAGAGAATACAAGGTGAAAGAGGGTGTGTTTCCAATAGAGGTGGTGATTCCAAGTCAGATAAGGGGGGAATAAACCTCTCTGCTACTGTTTCAAAACTCCATACAAAAATGAGAAAAAGCTTATTTCAAGCAAACTCCCCATGTGCAGAATGGGAAAAGCAGCATATGCTGAGCCCAAGTCTGTCACCATACACTCTTAATGCACTGCAGCAGCATCAAAAACATGACTCCATGTATTCCTTCTTACAAAGTCTCATCTCACAGGCAGCTGGGGACCACAGGATGGCTCAGGAAACCTTCAGCTAGCCCACACAAGAAATATGTTAGGGCTGTGACACATAAGTCACAGAACATACCTTTCTTCAGACATCGAATTTTTCCTAATGTGATGTGATCATTATCTGCTTTTCCTGATGTCTGTGAAGACAATGCACAAGTAGCTCCACTAACTTTATCAACAAACACTAAGGAGCTGAGCTTTCTTTATAGAAATATAAATACTAATAGAAAGGTTTGTGGGTGGTTTTGTATCATACTAATTGGAGCTGGATCAAACTAGGATGAAGGGCAGCATTCCCTACTGAGACAAAGGGCAACAGTGACCTGGAGCCCTTCATCTCTTTACCATCAGAGCATCCCAATGCTACCATTTGGATCAGCACTGCACTGAGACTGAGATCTTGACCTGGATCCTGCCAGCCAGCATTTGACTAGACTTAAATACTGCAACATTCTTCACAAAAAAAAATGACTAGGCTGTCACAGGCTTCTCTTTCCAAGAGGACATAGGCAGATTGTGGGGAGTCATAAAGGAAATCCATCCCAGAACTACAGCAAAATCAGCAAAATTTTCTACTTTGTTCAAGTTATTGTTGAACCATCCTATTTGGCCCCACACAGAGGCAGGTACAATGCTACTGCTCTGGGAGAAATTTATATCTACCATCTTTCTTCAAAGGGAACAATAACAAAACTTCAAATATCCACAACCTCTGAGGTGTTCAGGAAGCCTAGAGTGCATCTGGCACTGCTCTCTGAATGCAGCACCACTATGCTCTACTGTGTCCTCTACCCTGTCCCATCAGATGTGAGCTGTGCTTGAAATTCCAGCTACTTCTGGGATCACCTTAGATATTTTTCTTGTTCAAGCAACTCTGCAGCAATGCTTCCCTCACTAGTATTTCAGCCTTGCTGCCACCTAATCAGGCTAAACAGATCAGCACTCAGTTTCCCCAGAGTCTGTAGGAATGGGGCTTGTTCTAAGAGAATGCTAAGGGCTTCAGATAAGAGCTGAAGCCTCCTCTGTCATCGACCTCGGCAGGGATTAAAACCATTGAACATCTTGCAGAGAAATCTGTCTACTTTCAGGCACCAAGTTCCAGAGTAGGATGCACATGTGTTGTACACAAGGGCCTAATAATTCACTTGCAATGTCTTTAATGTTATCATTACAGGGGAGAAAGAACATTTTATCACAGCCACAGAATTCTCTTTTTTAACATTGCCAGAAAACTGACAAAAAAACCCTACCCACAGCCACTGAAAAGGCTTTCCTTCAGAGGCCACAAAAGCCTTTCACTTCTCTTTAAGGCTAAAACAACTTCCTGCAGTGACACCCTCACATCTTATTTTTCACTATCTCTGCTTTTCCCACTCCTTCTGGGGGTCCTCCCAGCTTCCTTTCTCCAGACCTGGGTCCTCTTTGAGCAGCCTTTCTGTTTAGCAACTGGGAGAAGAAGAAAAGCACACTTCTCCCTGCATATTCTTCCCCCTTACACAATTGCCAGTGTGGAGCTGCCCTGTGCATCAGAGGGGAAGGGCTGCTCCAGGTGGCACGTCCGGTACCTAGGGCAGGTGGGAGAGACAACAGGAGTAGCAGCACTCCTCTGGGCTGCTTCACAGGCATGTATGTCTCCAAGAACACATCCTGACACCCTGGTAAACAGAGCAGGAGGGGCTGGGTGCATCTAGGAGGGAAAGTGCTGACACACCTGTCTGAAAGGTTGTAAAATACCATCACTGCTAGTGAGGTGGTGTTGCTTTTGTGGGAAGCTCAACTGACGTCACCTGCCGCCATGCAGCGAATGAGCAGCTCTGACATTGCACACTTGCTGCCCTGCATATACTGTCTGCATTTCTGCAGAACACAGAAACCAGCGAGAGCAGGCGAGCACAGGGCACTAAGATTGACCTCCCTTGTTGACTTCATAATGGTATTGTCAACATTCCATCTCTGCAACAGGTCTTGCAAATCTGGCTGTGTACAAGGCATGCTCCATCCCACTGCCATTTGACACAGGCCTAGCAGACTCTCCAACGCAAAGGCTACCTACTGCAACACTGATTTCTGCAGGCTCCAATTCCCTGCCCTTAGCTGGCAGTTACAGGAATCTTGGCAGTAAATTCATGCCAAGATGTCCAACCGTGAAAGCAAAAAATAAAGAAAAAGGACACTGCCCAAGAAAACCTGACCTTTCTGAGGCTCTGGCATATCACGAGTACTGTAGGTGCTGGGCGGATCCGCTCCTCAATACTCCTGAAGTCAACCATTAAATATTGTACAATAAATCCAGCGTGACTCACTGCCCCGTTCTGAAAGTTTTGCTTAAGCTTTAAAGATCCTACAAATTATAGCAGGGAGAAGCAAGGTCACACATCCTACAGAAAAATATTTAAGTTAATGAGACTCACAGGGCCATCATTGACAAATACAGCAAATTATTGCTGTTAGCAGATAATTTGCTAACAGCAATATCTGTCAGCAGAGTTAGGTGACACTGAGAGGAACATCACCTTCTAAGGAACATAAGACTGAAAATTATTGGGGTTAAAAGGCCTCACAGGCTTTTCTGCCCTTTGTCACTTCCTTTGAGCCAAGTCATGCATGGTGATGAAGCACTAATCATGCTAAGTTCCGTGAAACTCACTGTCCTGGCTATACTGCTTGCTGATTTATTTCTTGGAATCTTTAGTTTTTAGTGATTATAAGCTTGTAGGAACCCTGGGCATAGGTCTGAAGGGACCTCATGGATGACTGAACCCAGCCTCATCTTCTCAACATTGTGTCATATAATCCCACAAAACTTGCCAATTCAGGCTTTGAACTAGCAAGGTTCCCGGTGCTCTATGGATATGACTTTTCAACATAATGCCCTGATGCTTAACAGGTTCTGCTGTGTTTTTAGCAAGTTTTATATAATAGTTACTCTCTTTACAGCTCTACCTGAGAAGTACTTCAAAAGATTCTCTGTTAAGACTACCACAGTAAACCTGCTGATTCCATAATACAAATTCAAAGTAATTCCAGGTCAAACCTTTAATCAGAGAGACCTCTCTAAGCTTCTTCTCATCCTTATTAAAGAGATTTACAAAACCGTGAAGGAGGTTGGAGAGTTAATGATGTGCCATTTAAAAAGGCTCCACTAAGATTTGGGTATTTTTATCTTTTAGAAAAAAAAAAGCATTTGCAGATTATAACTCTAAGGAGACAATTATAAGAGCATTCTGAGAGTCTTTTCACTTGATCTATAAAGGGGAGAAATGGTACAGCAGCATATAGGAAAGAAAATACACTGCCTAAGCCTTTTTTTTTGAATAGGATCCTAACTAGCCACGTTGCAGCTGCAGTGAAGTGTCTTATGTTCCTGTGATTTATTACTATAAGGGCCACATCATCTGCCAAAGTGTGCTTGTAAGAAATTAAATGGTTTCCAAAGGAAACATTAGAATAAGACAGATTTTAGATTTGCATTTTTACCCTGATTAGTGTCTGTGAAGCTCCTTTGAAAACTTTTGTATCAAACACAAATACAAAATTATTGCCAAATGCAGCCTGAATTTGGGAAGGTTTCAGGAAGGAAGCCCAGTTACCCACAGAAAGGGATGAAGAGGCTGTTTACAGGAGTGAGAAAGCAGAACAGTACTGAAAGAGAAAGGAAGTGGCAATCTTCCAACAGGCTGTGCCTTGGACCAAATTGCTTTCTGTCCAACATGATGAGTTGTTCACAGGCCTGAGTTATTCCACTGCCCTTTTCGCTCAACCTTGGACACTAAGCTTCAAATCAAATGTAAGTAACAAATTAAGGGCTTGATCTTGCACTCCAACTTCCCTTTCACTTCAAATTGAGAAGGGGAGTGGTATTAAGACCTATATTAATGTTGATCATGGTGGTATTCCTGATAGAATTCCAACCAGAAAAATCACCAGAGAAGAAAACTCCCACAGCTAGTCTAACTACTGCTGACAGTTAGTTTGGGATCATAGCAGAAAATGAGGCAGTGATATTTCCATTGATCCCAAGAGCATCTGTGAACCTCAGGGTCAGTCTTTCAAGATGTTCATTTGCATATGAACATTTCTGCCAACTCGTACCAATTTCTCAAAGGGAAAGAAATTCAACCTCAACGTATTTGCTCATGGTTGTACAAGACTGCTCCGTTGTCCTGCTGTAAGTTGGGAAAACTGAATACAACTGCAAAGAAGTCCCAATATTTCCATCAAATAGACCTTGGAAACATACAACATGATTCTATCACACTTTTTTATTTTTTTCATTAAAGCATGGAAAGAAGCAAAAGAGAGCAAAAATACATGAAAAGAGAAAAACATATAATTATCAAAACAGCCTGTCAAGCTGTAACACTGGGTGTTCTGTCATGAATGCTCAGAACTTTAGTACTGCTAAAATACAGGCCAAACAAGCCTCTAGGTCAGTATCAGATTGACTCACATTGTACAAAACATTCATGGTGAGAAAGGACTGACGTATTGCTGGCCTAAAGAGTTGACTTGACTTCTACATGAGTAGGGAAGTTGCTCCTGGCCAATTGTTGTACCAAATAACATGCATTCTGTAAAATACATGATAACTTTGTGCTTTTTTATGCCAGTCCTGGAAAACTGAACAGTTGCCATGAGACACTGAGAACAAAGCAGCTTTTGTAGTTAACACTACAGGGGAAATTCTCCCCTGAGTTTATCTAGTGTTCAGAAAGGGACATAAAAATCCTAGGGACTGATTAGATACATGAACAGATGGAATTATGTAGCTAATCATGAAAATAATAAAGGGGGTGTTTGAACTGGGTCTTCCCACCCTTATCTGTATTCCTCCTAGAGAAGTTTTGCAGAGCTTCAGATTTTTTTCTGATTTTGAATTTTCAATAGTAGTTGTAACCAATGGCGGCTCCCTATAAACATAAATACCTCCATCCTCATTGAAAAGGCATGAGTTACACCACCTCCATACCTCGATCCATTTGCTTTAGCACCAAAGAACCGCCCATAACTGTCAGTCCTCTGTCTGTTCCTTTTTTCATTTCATTGTCAAAACAAGCACTTCACCCAAACTACTGCAAATTCCCTTGGGATGACAGGATCACATTATGATGAAGCCCATCAGATTTGTGTGAAAAGTACAGAATGTCAGGAACAGCCCATAAGAATCCTTCCAAGTGTACAGCATCATTTTTTCCTTTACATTACTTCTACAATCCCATTCCAATTACCATGTTCCAAAGCCTTTTCCTCATGCAGAGAAGCCAGGTAACACACAAGAACCTACTGAATACATTTCTGACAGCTTCTTTAACAGATGTTTGAGACACATTCTTGACAGTATCTTTTTTAACTGCTTAGGATTAATAATTAAAACTGATTCAGCACTGAGAATCCTGTGACTTTGTTCTGATCAGGAAAAATCATGTTCAACTATAAGATGACTAGTATCATTAAGATTCTATTTCAGAGAACTGCTGCTAAGTGATAATTTTTCTCAAATTAGGAGAGAGGATTAATAATTGAATCCAAAGACCTAGTTATATATTTTGGTGGATTTGTTTCCAGTAGGAAGAATGAGTTGAGCAGAAATCCATTAAAGTTTTTAGTATTCCCATGCTAGTCTGATTCTAAGCTTTTCCATTAAGTAGCACAATCATAATGGCATTAAACCACTTAAGCAGCAAAAACAGCACATAATTATCACTTTTAATTCAATCTTTTAGAGTGTGAATAGATACTGTACATCATTGACAATTCATACTCCTAAACAGACTTTTCTATTCCTTCATGGCAGCTTCACAGCCTCTTGTACTGATACAACTGACTCAAGTATCTATCGTGAGACATTGAGAAAAATTCCTCAGAATAATGAGATAGCAAAATTAAGCCCAGATGAAAGAAGGTGTGACATTCAGCCATGGCTTTATTCTTACTTTAAGTTAGAAGTTTAGATACAAGCGGCAACTAGGGCACCAGTATCCATGTATCAGCATATCAGCTTTTGAAACTGTGAGTGCACTCTCAGAACTCTGAGCATGTCAGGTATAGCACATATTGGAAAAACAAAAGTCCATATAGAGAGTGCAAAGTACAGGGAAGCTCTGTAAAACTCTGTAAAACTCTGTAAAACTGAGGGGAGAACGGAGAAGACTGCAGCACGTAGCATCCCCTCCCTTGCCCTTCAACAGCCCCCACTGTTTTTTTACCACCTGGGAACCCTTTCCCTCTGGAATTAGGATGTGTGACATCTTTGCCTGCTGCCACAAGCGACAGTGACACTGGCTTGCTCCCTGCCACCACAGGACTGCTGGGAGGCACAGCGGGTGTGAGCAGAGCCAATACTCATTTTGCATCGCTGCTGTTCTCCAGGCCAGTACTGCAGAGAGCCAGGAGCAGCACTGAGCATTGTAGGGTCAGCGATCCCCCAGGTGCCTTTCTCCTGGTGTCCCCTCCCATACGATTAAGCCACACTGTAGATACTACCATAATGCTAAGGAGCAGTGGCATCTTTGCGTTTTTGTGTATTTTAAAGGGATCTATAAAGGCCAGTAAAAGGCAGAGTGCGGGAGCACTGTGGTTTGGCTGTCGACAGCAGCGCCTCTGCTAAAGGCTGCAGTAACAGAGGGCTCCGCAAATCAGGAGTCTAAATGCAGCCCAGGATTTACAAACCAAAAGAAACCCGACAGCATGCCAGGACTGGCCGAGCTGAGCCCCCGTGAGACAATACAATACCATCAACATCTGTACCAAAGAGGCTAAAATCTGACACATCCACTGATCTCACGTGCAGCAATCTCAGACCCTGTGTGCTCTCCCCCTTTGCCTGCAGCCGCACTGCTCCCTGCTCACACACGCACACGGTTAGCACTGCTTACATCCCTGCTTCAGCAGAAAGCATAAAGCTTCTACACCTGATGGCAGCGCCAGAGGGACAGCATCCCTCCTACACACAAGATTCCTCTTTCATGGGTCCTCAGTTAGCAGGTAAAGCTGAAACAGTTCTTCCCTCACCCCAGCTGCTCTGACACCTTTAATGATTCCAGTTCCTTGCAAACACTTTTTTTGGGAGATATTTTTGTTTTGCCTCTGCACATGCAGCTCAGGAGTGTCATGTTTCAAAACAAGGATAGGAAAGCAAATGTCTGCTTGTTGAATCTGATACCACAAAAACCTTCATTTTCTTGGCAAAATGAAGGGATATCAAATGTTGCTACAAGCCAGGATCTCATGGAAGCTACTGACATTCAGGCTTGTCAAAAGCTCTATTTCCATCCCTCCTCACTCTCCTCTTCCCTTAGTGGTAATAGAACTTCATAGATCTTCGCATCCAGTAACAATAATTATTCAAACTATTTACTCACCATAAACCTTTTTACAATAAAGACCATGCCAGAGGCTTTTGTGTATCTCCAGATTGCAGGTAACCAAACTGAGGCAATGTCTAAAGATCTCCAACACCAGACCAGACCCCCCCAGACCAAAACACAAACATAGTCCTGTGCTCAGGCTCCACAAAATGTCCATAAATTATGTCAAGGCAGTGCCCCAAAGTAAGGTTCCCTTTCTGGCTTCCCTGTGTGCCACAGGGCTGTCTTTGTCACTGCTGCCTGCAGTGGTGCTTCTCACCAATGCAACCTGAGCCTGAACAACCAACACTCAAAACCTTAACTTCCTGCAGAGACCCATTTTCAAATAACCTCAGATTGACAAAAGCAAGCTGCTTAAAGATGCAGTGAAATCACTTCATCACTGTTTCATACACTGTATTTTAAAGGACTATTAAGAACCCCATTCTTTCTGATAGAATTCTATTTTCATCTCCACTTTTATTTTTCCCCCTTGGGAAGCTTGAAAAAATAAGTTTTCTCTATCTCTGTCTATTTTTTTTCCTGTCTCTTTCTATTTGATCAATGATTATTCTTTCTTTCCTGTCTTTCTAAGAGAGCTGACATTAAAATGTCTAGTTCCTATTCTCTTTCTGTTGTATTTGTGCATCGCAGCCATTCACAATGATGTCAGCTCAGCTCTGGGCATTGTCTCTGCTAGCTCAATTCCAGCTGAATTGCTGGAGCTAGCAGGACATTAGCATTCACTTGATTGATTTAGCATACCCAGAGAATGAGATGGGTTTTGCATTCAGCTACACACATTAAAAACTGAAGAAATTATAAAGCAGTCCAAAGTTGTTAAGTTCTTTTGGGGACACACATCTTTTGCTTCTCATATATCTTCTTGTGCTTGAGGGCACCATTTAAATAATGTCTATTTCAGTGCCAAACCCTTCCTTGACAGTACTCATGGATGAAACAGGAGACAAAAGCAATTTAAAACCATTGTTTAATATAGTTAATCAACTTAACAGATTTTCAAGGCTAAAAGATTGTATTATGCATGATCTCCTATAAAATATGGGCTATAAAATGTCATCCTGTAATTCCAGCATTTTGTCTGACAACTGGAGAGAACACGTCTTCAGAAGTAAACACTTCAATGTGAGTTTCAAAATGTATATTAAATATATAACATTGTATCTCTTGTAGGCTTTAAAACATTCTTCCTTTGTCTAGTGCTAACCCTGTGACAAGGTCCTGGTGTCATATATGGCTGTGCACACTTGTTCAAGATGCAGATGACCTATGAAGAGTCCATGTCTTTTCAGATTTTCAGTAGGAAACTATGGTGAAGAGGAGGATGCAGGCAAAATTTTCACAAGAGAGGGCTAAAGTTTGGCTCCAAAATCCATCCTCCTCCAAAATAAATGCTGAGCTGAGCAGCTCATTGGGAAGTGAATGAAGAAATCTGACTTTAGAACAGGGATTTCCAAATCTTTCCCAGCAAAAGGATTGAAGACCTCAGTCCACATTTGTTCAGTTATGTACTTTACAGGCTGAACAAAACAATGGAAGTACCAGGGATGTAAAAGAACAGCAACTGTTCACCTCTTCTTCATAAAACCCTTTTCCTGCACTGTCTCTCTTGGCTGTGATGGGAGCTCTGCTATGTGGGTGTTTGCAACCTTCAGACCATAATTGAATGTTTAATTAAGTTAATTAATTTAGTTTAATGGCTTTAAACTATAAGAGAGAAGATTTGTATTAGATGCTAGGAAGAATTATTTTCTGTGAGGGTGGTGAGGTCCTGGCACAGGGTGCCCAGAGAAGCTGTGGCTGCCCCTGGATCCCTGACAGTGTTCAAGGACAGGATGGATGAGGCTTTGGGCAACCTCAGCTAGTAAGGAGTGTCCCTGCCCATGGCAGGGGGGGAGGGGGGGGACTAAGTGATCTTTGAGGGCCCTTCTAACCAAAACCAATCTGTGATTCTATGACTTTATGATGGACAATACCTGATCCCATCTTCCAGTGGAATCAGATGGACAGGTAGAACTTGTGTGTTTTCCAGTAGCTTCAACATTATGAGTATATGGGTGATGTGACAACAAAGTCAGCTGTCCTAATTAATTTCTCATCATTTCAACAATATCTTCTGATTAGAAGTTCTTCTTATATGGTGTAGAGCTCACCTGGTGTTTTAACTGCCCAGAAAGTCTGCAATAGCCCACCTCTAGCTAGAGCTGCCTGTTCAGAATGTTACTGTGGGGCTCTAGCCCAGCCACTCTGCCACACTTGCATAACAGAGAGACAGATGGGTCTGTTTCCAAGAGAGTGGACAGTCATTTGTGATCGTTAACAAGCAGTCACCATAATAGATGACAACTCATGTGTCAGCTGAAACATTCTGCATTAATTGGAACAAAGTTCCTAGCAAATATGTTTTATAATAGCCAATCTCTCATGTATGTTTTGGACCTCACAGTGAGAACATAATGTTTGATGTCTTTCCTTGGAGGCAAGAAAGAGCATCAGAAGGCAAATGCAGCTGCAGCCAGTGAGGAAAGACAAACAGAGCACAGCAGGGGATCAGCTGGCTGTAGGGACAAGCAGCCAGCCACTGAGCTCTTCAGCTCTGTCAGCAGTTTAGATCCTGGCACAGGTCTGTAGTTTTGAAGGTGTGGTAGAGATACAACAAAGGATCAGAAGCAAAGGGTAGAGCTGCAGGTAAGGAACATTTAAATGGCCAGCATGTCAATACTCAAAGCTGAAATATGACCACTATTCTATGAGCATACATGTCTGCAGTGCGCAGCCATTTGCAGTCATCTAGAATCAGTCCTCCTGGTTCAGTCCTACCGTGTGACTGAGCATCTCCCTAGGCTTTTCTCCTGTAACTTCCACCCTGGGGTTGGGCATTCCTTTGTTATGACACCTGACCAGCTCCCGGACCATGGCATAAGGACCTGTTTCCTGCAGTTTGCGGTAGTAATTTGAGATGGATCGTTTACAGGATTAACTGTGTGCCTAAATGAGCTCTAATATAGCTCCAGAATACTTAACAATGGCTGTTGTAAAATCTTATGCATTACTATGCCATTTTAGTCCTTTTAACACAAAGCTATGATTTCAAGAAACGTGGAAGCCACAAGAGTCTCTTCCGGATTATACATGCTCTACATGCTGCTTAAACCTTCTGTTCACTGATCTGATGCTGGATAAAAGCAACGTTGAGAACATATTAAAGCAACAGTCAAGATCTGTAGCTACATTAGTCATTCTGTCAGAGCCTTGGAAAGAACCTCACTGAAGTCAAGCAGTAAAACAATTTGTTGAAGCATCAGCTGAAGCGGTGAGTCGCAACTCATTCAAATCTCTCTAAAGTACAGGATTGAGCAGCTGCTGAGGCCCTGAAAGCCACAGTTGGTTTTATAAACAGGATATAGGTAAAACATCTTTGAACTGACCTGCAACCTCTAGTATGTTGTAACAACACAGTGTCCACCTATTGATACCTTAAAAGCATCCAGGTGGGAAAAGACAGGATGTGATGTTCCCTTAGCATAGTGCCAGAACTACCCAAACATACAAACTAACAGTATTTTCCTACCACAGAGTGTGATGGGGGGTTTGTTCCACTAAATGGAGCCAATCCGGACATACACTGATCCAACCAAAATCACTGTCTTGTAACAGTTTCAGCTGAACCATAAGCAATGGATACCCAGGTCCAGAAGAGCCAAGCAATCGATGCCCTTAGGTGTCTTTTTTTTTTCCAAAGAAAACCTGATGATAGCTTTGATGTCTACAGTACTGCTGTGACCATAAAAAAACACCGAAAACAACCAAAAAAGCCCCTTACTTGAATAACTGAGGCATCTGGGAAACCCAGGCAGACACCGGAGAACCCAGAGCAGCTCAGCTGTGAGTTGACTTAAACAAACCCCACTAAGTTCGGCCGAGCAGGCTTACAATATCGAGAAAACCTATATAGGACTTGACACTAACCACTGTTGGCCTCAGGGCACACTACGATGGGTAAAACCTTTTTATTTTCCCTAGAGGCTGGTGGAAACGGGGATAAACAATTTTTAGCAAGTCTCCTTCAACTCAGGTGTCAAGTCCATGCTCGAAAGATGATATGTGGGAAGCGGTTCTGTGGGAAGCGACTCTGACATCGTCCAAGCCGGAGCTCAGGAACAGTTACGGCTAGAGGACGTTTTGTTAGTGGGAGATGTCATGGTTCTGCTCTCTAAGTATCATCCAAGTTTGTGCGAGCGCAGCGCCGTGCCGGGGGATCAGGCAGGCCAGGGAGCAAAGCGCCTTCCCGCTTGTTCGCGGAGACGCCGGTGAATGCAGCGAGCAGGGGGCTGACCGGCCCGCGCCTCTCCTCACAGCCGGTCCCCGGTAAGTTCACCCGCAAGACGGCAGGGCTGCCCCGCCACAGCGGCTGCTCGTCCGCCCCCTCGGTAACCGCCGAGCGTAACGGCGAGCCGGTAGCGCGCAGCCCCGCTGTGGCAAACCGTAAGGGCGGCCAGGCTCCAGCCCGCGTCCGCACCCGCCCGAGGTAAGGGACCCCGCCGCGAAGCGGAGCGGGCGTTGGGGAGGGAGGACCGGGAGGGTAGCGGGGCTCCCGGCCGCGACACCACCGCGCCGACAGAGGGCGCCTCCGCACTAGCGAGCGAGCGGCAGGCAGCGCCTAGAAGGGCCGCGGGCGGCGCTTCCGGCAGCAACGGAACAGGCGGGGCGCTTCCGGAGCGGGGAGCGGCTGTCCTGGTGGGGGCCCCGGGAAGCAGCGGTAAGCGGCCGGCGGGACGGCCCCGTCCCGTCCCCGGGGCAAGGAGGGGGGGCGCGGGTGGGTCGCGATACCGCCCCACGTGCTGTGAGGCTGCTCCGGTGGTCTCGGGTAACTGCGGCGGCCGGGCCGGGCTGCCGTTAGCAGGGTCCCGGGTGGTGGGAGCGCCTCGGACGGCGGCGGGAAGAGGGACTGAAGGGGCCTGGCCTCTAGCAGGGCTCCGCCGGTGGGGAGGCTGCGGGGCCGGAGCAGAACAACGGCAGGGAGGGGGCTGGTGTGAGAAACTTGCCCCACCGGGGACCGTGGTGCCCGTAGCGGTAACGAGAGCCCCGACTGGGACCTCTTTGAACCAGCGCTCTTCCACCAGCGTTGTCCTGGTGAGCTGAGGGAACCGCAGCTGGACGTCAGACCCGAAGAAGGTATTAAACGCTATGGGGCATCCACGGTAATGAAATTACTCCCGTAAGTTCTTAGAGTGTGTCTCCTTCCCAGGAACAATGATTTCCGAAAGCAGCTCCTTCGTGAAGGGTGTGGTGCTCGGAGGAGCCTTCTGCATGTTGGTTACACTCCTCGGACATATTAAAGTTGGCCACGGGACTAAAGCCCATCACCACGAGCATCACCACATCCACGCTCCCAACAAAGAAGACGTCTTAAACCTTTCAGAAGGTGAACGCGTGGAGCTTAGCAAAAGTATCCGCGTTTATTGTATCATCCTGGTGAAGCCAAAGGATCTGGGGCACTGGGCTGCGGTGAAAGAGACATGGAGCAAACACTGCGACAAGGTGGAATTCTACAGCTCTGAAAACGTCAAAGTGTTTGATTCTGTGGCTCTCAACACAAATGATATGTGGGTGATGATGAGAAAAGCTTACAAGATAACATACGAACGCTATAAAGATGAATTCAGCTGGTTCTTCCTTGCGTATCCAACAACGTTTGCTATTATTGAAAATCTCAAGTATTTCTTACTGAAAAAAGACCCCTCACAGCCTTTTTACATAGGCCATACAGTGAAGTCTGGTGACCTTGAGTATGTAGATGGTGAAGGAGGAATAGTTTTAAGCATTGAATCACTAAGACGATTCTCCCGTGTTCTTGAAGACACTGACAAGTGTCCAGAGCAGGGAGGTATGATTTGGAAACTTGCTGAGGATAAACAGCTAGCAATCTGCCTGAAGTATACTGGAGTGTTTGCTGAAAACGCGGAAGACTCGGAAGGAAAAGATGTCTTTAACACTAAATCAGTTGGTGCTCTCATTAAGGAAGCAATGTCTACTCACCCTCAGCAGGTGGTGGATGGCTGCTGCTCCGACATGGCCATCACGTTCAGCGGACTGGCCCCAAACCACATGCACGTGATGATGTACGGTGTCTACAGGCTGAGACCCTACGGCCACACATACAATGATGCCCTCGTCTTTCTTCCACCTGCAGGCTCAGACAATGACTGATGACAGAGAAGACCTGGAACCATGGAGTCAGCTCTTCTTGCAACATGCATTTGTACTGACAGCTTTGGTTTTGTATCTGGTGGTACTGGTGTACAACTATTACTTTTTTTTTTTGCACATTGAGGTTTGGTAAAGCTCTTGATTTTAGAGGTGGAAGGCGAACTTTTTTGTAAATCTTTTATACAGAAATGCCTCTGGCTTTTGACAGCGCTGGAATGAAACTACAAAGAAGTTGTTAATGTTTATGACAAAAGGAAATTAAGTTTATATGGGGGGTTTGTACATGTAAATATTTATTAATGACAATTCAAAATGAAATTTAGTCTACTGTTACAAATATATTTTTGCAATACTTTGATCCTCTCACTTCTTAGAGACATTTCTAGAATGTCTTTATATCTTTCTAAGATGGAACAATAAAACTGACTACAGATTCAGTCTCGAAGACTAACTGTAAGCTGTTTCCTTTAAACTACCCAATAACTTGAGCTATGCTGTTTATACAGCAGCTATCACCACCTTCCCTAGCAAAGAATTAGCAGGAAGCCAGCTGACGACATCTGACTTTGCAGCAGACCTTTGGACTGCTGGTTTTAAGCAGACAAAAGAAAGAGATAACTATATTTGAGTTAGTATTAATGTGGTTGGGTAGCCTCTTAGCACAAGAGTAACCACTCCCTTAACTTTTCACTTCATATAAAAGCATATTAAAGGTTCAGTATTATTTTAACTCGTTAGTGAAAAGTGTTTAGAGAAGTCAGTTATCTATCAATATAAACATAGTGTAGCTATTTACAAATATTTTTTACCATCAAGATGCATAAAGAGCAATACGTACTCGAAATTACAGCCTTCCTTTGATTGTGATGCAAAATAGATTACACACACACACAAAGCAACAGCTAGAACCTCCCCCAGTACTAGGTCTGGGTTCTAGTGGTTGGTTTTTGTGCACTTTAAATCAGTTTTACACATCACCAGGTCATACACCCTTCCAGTCACACAAAGTGGAAATAAACAATGCTTTTATATTTACTTACTCCATTTACAATTGTGATCTGGGTGTTTCCAGAGAAAAATGCTACATGGAGTACTAGCACAGGCTTTGCTGGTGCGATGCCATCCCTAGAAGGCTCAAGAAGATAGTTTGTTACCTCACCTTCCTGTAACAAACCAGTTGTAGTATCTCATTCTATCCAGAGCTGCAAAGGTGAGGAAGTGAAACTGTTACTGACATTACCTAGATAAAACACCATTTTTATGCTGTTTTGACAGCATTTTGATACACAATTTAAGCATGATTTAACTTGGCCCTTCTACAGAATCACTTTTCAAAAATTAGATCCAGGCTGGAAGGCTCTGACAAAGCCAGATGAACAAAGTAAATTTCTTATCTCAGTGGTGTTTCTGATATTGAGGACAGTTCTGACCCCGCTGCAGCAAGTCATAGGGAAGTCAAGGAAAAAGAATGGGAATTGATTGGATCAGAACACATCTCCTTTAACACAGTTTTGAGAGGTAATGTGACACAACAGGAGAAGACAAGATGAAGGGGAAAAGCATGCCACAGAACTCAAGACTAGCTACTTTCATGCATAAACCAATTCCCCATAGCACTAACAAGAAATTAGCACATTTATAGTGGAACCTTTAAGATAAATGCACACAACAGCATTCTGAAGGGAAGGTCTGAAGTTTGACCACTTTCTAGAACACTGCTGTAGTGATCACCTTTATTTTTGCCTTCCTACATTAATAGTTTCAGACTTGCTCTGTCATGTTCAAAAGTACAGTACTGTAAGTAATTTTACAGGACTTAAATTTAAAAGCAGCACACAATAGGTGATATGTTCTCTCTCACATGTCCTAATTTGATTTTAGACTCAAATGGAGAACACCTGTCACCATCTTCTGTAAAGGTCCCAGAGCAGGGAAACCAAACAGCATTGAGACAAGGTTATTCTACAGAGTTACACAAGTGTTAGAATAGAAACTTGGCAATATTAATAAATGCTTCCAGAGACAGTTACAAGTGGTAGACCTTAAAGTTTCCTTAGTTTATTAAATGATTCCATGGCACAGGCTGTTTTCTCCATAGGCACAGCTTTGGGTATGCAGTTGCTGAACAAAGAGTTGGGCTACCCAGACAAATACAGAGTGCTCTTTAACCCCTTCTGTAGGTGTGTGTATGTGTGGCAGTGTGCACAAGCTGAGATCTCTTCAAGTTCCGCCTGAAGAAGTTGCTCCTGGCTACACTGATATTGAAACTCATGTTTTGCTACCATGCCTTTGTTAAAAATGGTCTTTCTGCTTCTAAAGTAAGGCAGCAAATAGGGAGTAGAGCATCAGGCACCAAGTTGGCACGCTCTCCATTTGGAGTATGCCCACCACTACTATAAACTCCACTGTCAGGAGAGTGATACCAAACAGTGTTAGCAGGTTAAAATTTGAACACATATAATCTTCAGATAGGAACTAGCATAAAAGAATTTCTAGTCCATGTACCAGTTCAAGTTCATAAACCCTATACAGATAAATGCTTATTAAAAAGAGAAAATCCTTAAGTAAAGCTCTGAAGTTAATGCTGCTAATAAGTTAAAAAAAAAGTCAAAACCCCCGATTTCTCCACATTCAAGAAACAGGTGGACTAACGAGATGTTAATCAGAAAAAAAATGAAGTGTTTCTGGTTTTATAACTCATGTTACCTGTATATCACATACACTTTCTACTGCTCTTTCAGAGAGCATAAAAATGTAAACATTTCTTAGATCTTTCCTCCTTTTGTTTCAAATAGTGTACTCCCAGTCCATGCAGGATCTTTCCATCAGTATCTTCAGTCACTGAAAACTTAGGTTTAGAGACAAAAAAATAATAAAAGAATTGTAATAAAAAGAAATCTAGAATACTATTGTAGTCTAACAGTACTTTCGCATTCACTTGATTTATTTAGCATAGCCACAGAACAAAAGAGTTTGTACATTCAGTCACATTAAAAACAAGGAATTACAAAGCAGTCCACATTTAATCTAAGTGCATTCCTTTGGAGTAACAGTTCCTCTTGTTTCACTTGTATGTCTTCATATGCCAAAGGCCATCATTTAAATAGTGGATATTTTCAATACCAATCCCTTTGTTGACCTTCTCACTGTAGAAGGAGGAAAAAAGTATTAGCTAGGTTAAGTATTAAATGCTGTATTTTGTACTGCTCTAAAGCAGAAAGTGCAATGTTTCTAAACTCAAAGGGGAGAAGCTACCACCTACAAGCTTACAATCTCAACAGCAGGTGGACAACACTATGAGTTATTACATGTGCCTACATTGCTGAACGATAAGAGGGCAATATTTACATTCCACATTATGCCAACAACCTTCCACAATTTATTTTTAACTAGTTGATTGTGGGAGGCAGTTCTTCAGACAACCCTTCTACTTGTCTTCACTAAAGCATTCCTCCATCAAAGTAGCACAGCAGCCTTCAGTGACTCTCCCCCTCCTAGCACAGGTGGTGTGACACTGCTGGAACACAGAGTTTGACAAGTCCTAGTTCCAAGCACGCCACTGATATGATCAAACACAGGTGAGCTGCTTCACTGCTAGTTGCAAACCTCTACCATTCAATTAAGAATCACAGATGAAAAACTTATGTGCCAAGGACTGAGGAGAAGCTTCATTTCCCTGGAGGATATAAATTATTGTATTTATACTATGTGTTCCATTATGTATATAACTTGTCCAAAAATAATCAGGAAGGAAAATACTGCTGTTAGTTGCAGTAACACATCGTGTATCATAATCGCAGCAAGTGACTGAAACTATACTGTTTCACAATTTTTTGTTTTAAAAACCAACACACAAAAACACATTCTAACAGGCTGCACAGACCAGTATCATTGTTTTTTCTTCTGCAGTTCATGTTATTTCTCACAGGACCATTCAGCTGCAAGGCTGCTGAATTTGAGGTCAGGATTAGGAATACAGATAATCTTGATTGACAGCACTATAGTAGATCACTGCATACATAGGACTGGGACAAAAGTAGCTCTTCTTTCCACCTACACTTGGAGTATTTTGAAGGCACTGAAAAGGCTCCTGAGGAATACAATTCCTCAAGAGTTACAGCAGTTCCAAATCCAGGTAGCTTCAGTCTCACTCTATCCCTGCCCTCTGTAACATTCCCACCTCTCTCTCATGTGCTACCATAATAAATCAGGAGTGCAGAATGACCAAGTACAGATTATGATCCGCTGAGAATAATCCCCACCAGCAAGAGTGACTTGTTTCCATCAAAATCAGCTTCCTCACCTGCACAAAGTGCCAGATGGGGCTGGAACCAACACAGGCTAAACCTGCTGGATGCATCTTGCATCCTACTGCATGTTACTTGTAATTTAGTGCTATCTGAATGATAAGAACAACTAACAGCCATTTCCATCTTCTGTCTTACTTTCCCTTCTCAAACTGATTCTCAAATTCAGTTGATGTTTACTCCCTGGACAGACTGTTCTGCTTCATGTGCTTACTAACTTAGCTGAGCTTCTTGTGAAACATGAATACTGCATGTGGGTACAAGGTAAAGAAAAAGAGAAGGCTGCAATGGAAAGCCCAAGTACCAGCAGGACTTTGGTCTGCAGGGACAGCAGAGACTAAACACACTTCCATGTTTTCAACCCCCTCAAATTCCAGGTAGTAAGTACTCTATACAAATATTTCCTTGTTCAGCAAGATCTTTGAGAAATTAGGGTCAGAGAAGAAGTGTTAACATTCAGAGATAGTACTAGTGCTGTACTAGTCTGCTAGCTAGATCTTAGAAAAATCCACATTCATATGAAAAGAGCTGTTTTCATTCCATTTGGTAGACAAGTAAGCAGGGAATACATTCCTTGCCACCTCCTCTTTCACTAAATATCAACAAAATGAATTCTGTAATATTTCTGTACTTGAACATGTGCTACACCAGTAATGCAGTAACCTTGACAATAGTGTTTATATTCCAAACAGACATAGGAATAATGATGTGGGACAGATTATGTTTCAATTTTTAAAACCACTTACATGTCCTCAGCTGACATCTTCATTACTCCCACACATAACGCATGTTGTTTCCCCTCTGCCATTATTGCCTACAAATTAATGCTAAGGAAAACAGTTTTTTTTTTAAAACTACTTCAGAAAAGTAAAAGCAGTATGAAAAAATTACTTTTCAAAAAGTTTAAAAATGCCACATTGAACTTTTACCCTTTCAGTAATTCTAGAGCTTCAGCTCTTAAAGAGAAGCCAAACAACACACTGCATTTAACAACTGCACCAGTGCGTAGAACAAAGCATGTATTTGTACAGTCCCAACAGCAATTATAGAACAGATCTCCCAGCACTACACTCATTCCTCCCTTTGTGCCTAACACAGAGATAATAGTCTCACCCTCTCTGGAACAAAACTGTACATGTTTGTGGAGCCATTTTAGATTCCAAGGCACACAAGAATTGAGATGCAAACCTAAAAATACTCAAGTACTGAAATCAGACGTGTCCTTTTCAAACGTTAGCAACACATGATGTTAACTGCTGATCTTTCCTACAGCAGCTAATGAACAACAAAAGCAGCAAAGCCTGGTATTATTAATGCTGTATTCACACAGGGTGTCTTCTCACTTTACATTTGCTCTGTGTCTCTCAAAGTTAGCAAGTCCTGACTACAGCGGAGCTGATCCTAAATAGCTTTACAAATTCTGCAGGAACAGGAGTAAATTCTTCTATAACTGAAGGGAGACAAAAGATTGATTTAGGAGGCAGGTGACAAATTATAGTTAACCTACTGTTACAGTTGCACATAAAATCACAAAGGAGCTACAGTTTTCACTTAGACTAATGGATCAGCATACCACCCTAGCATAGCAGGAATAGTTACTTGGCTTGGAACATCACAGTTAAGAACAACACATTAAGAACCACTTTAACCTTGCAAAATAACATCTGAACCTCTGCACTGTTCAGGTTACTGGCTATCTCATGAAATTCCACTAAAATACAAAGTAATTCAGACTATGTTCAGCTGAGAGCACAAGAACAGAAGTTTAACTCATCTCACAGCAAACAGTAATTCACAGTTAAAGAAGGATACAACAACAGTATCAACGGCAGCTGGGTACAATTTTGCTCCAGGAGATGTCAGGCCAGGGCACATTATATTAGCTCCACTTAGTACAAATTTAATGGCGCCTTTATCAACCTGCTGATGTGGTAGAATAAATGGGTCTAGGAGGGGAAAGATACAGCATTACAATTAATATGGTAAGATGACAACACAACTCATTATCAAGTCAGTTTAGGTGGAACAATTAAGATACATAGTTTGCTGTGAGGGTAGGAAGTTGAAGAAACAATTACAGGAGCTCTGACTGGTCTGTACTGTCCCAAAGGACACAAAT
Source organism: Heliornis fulica (assembly GCA_013399135.1). NCBI lineage: Eukaryota > Metazoa > Chordata > Aves > Gruiformes > Heliornithidae > Heliornis > Heliornis fulica. Next base: position 704,827 of record VXBZ01006545.1, read on the forward strand.
ACTGCTCTCCCAGACCACATATGTTATCTGAGAACCAAACATGATCCAAAGGCCTATGCTTCTCACATACTCATACACCGAGTAACAATTCTAACAAGTTTCCCCAACTAAAACATGGTTTTAATCTTTTTAACCCCACAATAAGAGGTCTTAAATTGCTCAAATTACATGCATAACCTCTCAAAGGAGTTTTAATGTTAACAGCTCAAAAAAAGGCAAATATGGACACAATTCTTGAAGACTGCCAGCTCTCCAAGCTATCCTTCAAGTGCACAAACCTTCTTGAGGTATTTCAACACTCAGGTTTGACTAATCTTTTTTATGGACGCCTAGGTTCATCCAAATCAGAGTAACACAACCAAGCAGAACAGTGAGAACAGTAAGAGAGTAAATTGTAACACAATTGTAACACAAAGCATGCCACACAGAGTCTTACGAGAAACAAATAAGCATAACATCATTAAACACGCAATTAAAAAATACTTTTCTAGTAACCTACAAGTATTGGGAAAAAGTTCTTTGGAAAAAAGCAAAAGAATTTAAAAGAAGACTTAGAACAAAGGGACTAACAACAGGAAATTTATGTTTCTGTCCTAGGGAAGCCTCTCAAGATTTTGTGTGGAGCTTTGCACAATTTAATTCTTAGAAATTAAAGTTCAGATTGCTTCTGCTTAACATAGAGCATTACACAAATTAGGGGGGAAACAATTCAGACACAGACCTGAAATAGCAAAGCAATAAATTACAGTTGAGAAGGTATATATTTAAGGTCTATTCTGCAACACATATAAGTGGTGAATTCTTTCTAATTTGGTTCTACAGAAGTCCTGTGGAATCACATGCTCAACCCTCTCTCCCTGCCACTACCATCCTCAGGAAACTTACATTTGTGAAGCAACCTCAGCGTCGGGTAAAAAATTCCTTCTCTTTGTCTGAAGAACAGCAACTCCCCATTCACAGTGAGGATTTCTATGTGTTCATGACTGCAATATTTGAAAAAAACAAGTTCTAAAAACTGTTTACCCATTTGATGGTTTAAATAAAATATTTCACATCACAGAGTCTAGTTTATCTTGGCATTTGAAAATTAAGACAGACGATAAGCAAGAAAATGTATAACTAATTATACTATTTTTTCTATGGCTCATTTTTCAACACTGGCCTCACACACCTTTCCTTCCCCTTTAAAAAAAAAGTCCTAACATCTAGCTGTTCGCAAACACAACAAAAATACAAGCAGAGAAGGAGAAGCAATCAGTAAAATATACTTCCAACTATTAAAAAAAAAATCTCGATAACATGTGGAAGGCCAAAAATAGAAAGAGAATACTACTGGAAGTTATGCAAACAAGCGTGACCTTCAATATCCATAAAGCTTCAACAACATATCCCTTCAACAACAGGCTGATCCCTGGAGAGTCCCTGATTATGTTGCACATGCAGTACCAGGCAGCATTTCTGTTTTCCTCTAGTGTTCCATTAGCATGCTTTCAGGAGCACAAGGAGGAAACTCTGTTTTGGCTGCTACATGGACTACAATCTAGAAATAAGATGCTTTTCAAAAACACCGGGTTCATCTGCTATATAAACTACACATATAAAGGAAGCAATCTTATCACCTTGGAAGCAAAGGTTAAGAGAAAAGAAACTTACCATCTTACTATTTTGACTGGATCTTTCTTTGGCATAATTTGGTTTAGCCATGGTTCGATAACAGGAAACTGGTCTATCAACTGATTCTTAATACCTTTGATAACTGAAGTCTTCAGCTGGATGCAGTTTGATACATTCTCCTTTTCATCAAATCTGTTGAACAACAGAAAATACTTAGAAATACACAATTTGCTTCCTCAGATACTCTGTATCTCAGCAGCACCCTTCAGAAATGCTTATAAACATTACTTTATAACAATGTCTGTAACAAATTCGTACTATCACATCCATCCAACTTTTAAATCCAGGACTACATAAGGCTTAAATCTGTGCCCTGATAACACTGGGTTGGCAAAAGAAAGAGGGGGTGAGGGATCCTACTTGTAGGTTGATTTTGTCCCTAAGCTTTGCGTATAAGCACAAAGCATGTATTTAGTCCTACAGATAAACCAACCTTGACACACACCATCTCATCCAACCCATCTCATCCAGGCGAGAGTCAAGATTTTGCGGGTAACACCAACACCCGTAGCCTTGTCCAGGTGCATTTATAAGAGCCCTTCACCACAGACATACGAACTGCATTCCATCCTACCCCAAAGCTCACACAACTATGCGACTCAGCTTATTTTTCAGGGTTTTTTCTTGCCCCAAATCAGAGCCCCAGCAGCGCAGGGCAGTGCGCCCCAAGGCAAACCTGGCGGTGCTGCCTAAGGGCGCGCCCGGCACCCCGAGGAGGCCGCGGGGACCGGCGGGGAGCGGGGCCGATCTCTAGAGCGCTGCCCCAGCACCCGAAGAGGGCCCAGCCCCTCAGGAACATTACTGAGCTGGGCCCAGGGAGGCCGAGGCCCGGGGCAGAGGTAGCGCCGGGCCCTCTCCTACCCCCCCTTTCCCCACGCTACCCGACCCTCGGCCCGGCAGAGGAGGCGGGACCAGCCTCACTCACTTCTTGAACATCCTGGGAGCGGTGGGCGCCAGGCGGGCGAGGCGGGCGGGTGCCTGGGGCCGGCGGGCGGCGGCGCGGGCACCCACAGCCTCCGCGCTCCCTCACACGAGGCTCCCGGCCCTCCCCTCCGCGCCAGCCGGAAGCCGCCGCACGACAGGCCGTAAAGCGCTCGACTCCATAACAACGGAACGCGCGCGGCCCCACCCGGGCGGAGAGGAACTACAATTCCCAGGGGGCCGTGCAGTGCTTCCGGCGCATGCGCATGGGCGACACCCGAGCCGGAAAGAGCCGCCCCCGCCTGGACGGTAGGACCCCATTCCCATAGTTTTCCAAGGCACCCGTGTCTGTGACACGCGAGTGCCGCTCTCCGATACCCTCGCATCCCCCGGGAGCGGCTTCACCCGCGAGAACGATGGGCCCGACGCTGCAGGCACGGTGCTGCTCCCCAACGTGGGCCATCACGGAGGTGTTTTAGCGGGGGGGCCGCAGCCACCCTCCCCCTAAGGATGCAGAAGGACCGGATGCAAAATCCTGCTGACAACATCCCGAGAGGAGAAAGGCAGCGTTCCCGTTCACACGACAGAGTCTGGAGCCGGCCGGGGAACCGGTCAGAGGGGACCGTGCCACGTCCTTCCAGGCGGAGAAGCAGCAAAGAGACCTGGCTTCCAGGGAAGGTCTCAACTGCTGGCCAGCCAGAGGGGTTCTGGCAAAGATGGTCATTGTCCGTAGCGCCTGTAGAATTAAATTAGGTTTTCCTTGTCAGTGTCTGCGGGAATTGTGAATATTCACTGGAAAATGTAAACAGAGGGAATTGACATAGTGATTTTTAACTCTCTGAAGAGCCAGCACGTGGTTTTGTTCAACATCCACACAGGCAGCAGCCCTGTTTCTTTTTGGAGTACTGGAATTGCTGTCACCAGCATAAAGGAGAGAAGGGGCAGGACATAAAAGACCAGACTGTCATTTATGATAACTACCGCCTTCCTTTCTCCATGCAAAACAATCAGCTTTGATAGTGTAATAGCTAATCAACCCCGCAATACTTAGAGAGTACAACCAGTCATACAAAGTAAAATCAAGCATTTATACACAATATAATTTATTGAAATAGTGAAATGCAGAAGCAGGAACACACTAATACCTTTTTAAAGCAATAGGGATGAACTGTGGCATTATATAAACATTCAGGCATTTAACTCTCAAATGCCACCTCCACCTACTTTGCACAATCACTAAAACCACTAAGCTATAATCAAGAACTCAGTTTTAACCAAAACACAGCAATATTGCCCATGCCCAGATTAGAAAGCAGGAAGTTTTTTCACGCCAGTCACCTATTCCAAATGCTTTTTTGTGCTCCTCAGAAAAAACTCAGCTAAATAACACTTCACCAAGTAAACAACCATTGCAGGTGTGCTTCTATTGTTAAAAAACATAGGGAAAAATTAATCACACTCCCACCTCCAATGTAAGAAAATTAAGGTAAACCCTCAATGATACCAAATAAATACAGCATAAACCAGCAAGATCCATTCCTAATTTTAAGAAGTGGCTTTAGCCAACAAGAAGCTGTTATCTCCATTCTCCTGCTACCTTAAAGCCCACGGACCACCAGCTCCCTTTGGGCTGAACTAACTTTAAGCCTGATCTCAACAATTCCATCTTCTCTTCCAAATGTTTTGGGAGTTTTTTTGCTGGTATAGCTGCAAAGACTCCAAGGCCAGCTAACTGCTTACCCCATCTAAATTTGCTTTTACAAAGGATTTTTGAAAGCAGCTTCAAGCACCCACACTGGAATTTTGTCATACAGCTCTCATGACTGTTCAGCCTCACCACCAGACAGCTGGAGACCTCTGCTTTGGAGGCAGTGTCACCTTTAAAGAGCAGAATTTTCAAAGCATGGTACCTGGGTAAGACTGACAAAGCAAGAGGCACATCCAGGAAACGGCTTTACAACCTCTCCAAGGGGAATCACCCTTCAGGATCATATGCTAAATAGAAAGGATTTAAAATCACTCCTCCCACATGTCTCAGGAAAAGAGCAAACTCCATTGCATCTGACTTCCTCCTGGGTCCCCAGCACTTCACCCTGCCCTCACTTCCTCTCTCGTGTGTCTCAGACCGTGACTGGTTAGGAGTTGTGTATTCTGACTGATGGGATACAGTCACCAACTTCCACATCCGAATGACTGCGTGGATAGGATAAACCTCCTGCTTCTCCACCGAAAGGGATGTTTACTCATGTCAACTATAAATCAACTTGTTTTCACAAACCAAGTACCTATAGAAACTTAAGATCCCTTGCATCTCTACATCTCTTACCCAATTTAAGTGAACATGAAATTTACTGGGAACAAAGGAAAACACAACAGTATCATCATATATGCTTTATTTACTTACCGAACCTGTTTATTACACCCAACTTGGAATGTAACTCCTCAGTGCCTGGGAACTATACAACCTGATATCAAGCCAGTAAAACCAGACAGATGCTTTGGGTTTTTTTTAATCTGGAAAAAGTGTTTTTCTACACATTCTTAGAATTAGGTTTCAGGCCTCAGGAGCTGCCTCATAGTTACTCAGACAGAAAACACGCTCCAGAAAAACCTCAGTGAAACTACATTCCTATCTCTATGAACCACAGTTTCTGTCGAGACAAGTCAGTATCTTTTTCTATCAAACAAGTAACTGTCAACTGCCTTCCCCAAGGAGCTCTGCTGTCAGGAAGGTGGGTGTAAGCTGCTCTGAGGAGTCCTTGGAGAACCTCTCCTGGAACAAAACCTCATTGCTTGTTTTATTTTCTCGTTTCCTTTGGCAACAGAGCATCTTACAGAGCCACAGAACGTCCACGATTTCCACTTCTGCTTCAAAACATTAAAAAAAAAAGTAATCCCAAACGCACTCAACATCCTTGGGCTGTTTCCCCCGTGCGAGCCCATATCCATTAGGATCACAGAGAGAAGCTGGCGCTGAACGACTGCTCACAGGTAACTGGAGAAGTCTTGTAAAGCCTCCGACTTGGCCTCAGGCCCAGGGCGAAGCGTGCGAGCTCCACGCAGACCCAACTCCGTACCACGTTTCCCTCAGCCGGGAAGCGCTGCGGCAAGCGAAAAGCGGCACTTCGCCTTCCTTCGGGACCCCGCGGGGCCGGCACTGGCATTCGGCCCGGGGCAGGCGGCCTGAGGGAATGGGGAGAGCGCACTGAGGGGACGGGTGGCAGAACAGCACTCCCCCCCCCACACTTTCCGCAAGTACAGGGTGCGACGAGGGACAATCCCAGCGCTCCGCGCCCAACCACTAGACTCCGCTCTCCCGCCACGCAGAGTACAGTGGCCGCGCCCCCTTCCCGCGCGAGGAGGGAGGGTAACGAGAGCTCCCGTTCCGAGCTGGCGGCAGCCATGATTACTTCCGGTAGGTCAGAGAGCAGCGGAAAGGAGTGGGTGTGGGTGCCGGCGGGAACTGGGGGCGCCGGGCCGGGCTCCCTGACCGCGCTTCCGGGCGGCTGCGCCCCAGCATGCACTGCGACCGGATGTGCCGCCATCTTTAGGCTCCCTCTCTGCCGTGTATTGACAATAACAAGCCCCGGCCCGGGCCGTCCCCCCTCAGGAAGAACGAGCAGGAGGCAGAGAGAAGGGGGAGGCGGGAGCCCGAAGAGAGTGGGCCACGGGGCGAGAGCGGGCCGGGCGGCGGCGAGGGAGACGGAGGCCTGTGGGGCGAAGGGCTGGAGCCGAGGCGTGAGGGAGCCGCGCTCAGCCCTCCCCGCTGCTGCTCGGCGGAGACGAGGCGGCCGGAGCTGGAGGGAGCGGAAGGAGAAGCTTGGGGAGCGGGCAGCCGTGGGGAAATACTGGTGTTGGAGAGAAGAATTAAGAGAAACTAGCGGGTGGCGAGAGGCAGGAACGGAGACGCTTTGCTCTGGAGTGGAAGCAAGAAAGCAGAGACAAACTACGAGAAGAAACAAAGTAATAAAAAAGGGGGAAGAAAGGAGATAAAGTGATTCGTCTGAGAAAGAAGAAAGCGAAGGAGCGGGAATACAGGACTCCACCGATGAGAGAGAGGAGTTGAAAGACACTTCCCCCCCTCCCTGAGAGACACCAAACAGAGACTGACTCTAAAACTCTCTCTCTTTGTCACACCACAAGGATTTGATGCCCCTCAGCCTGTTCACTTCTGTGTGTTCATGTTTCCCACAGGTTTCTCTTCCCCCAACCCCCCCGCTGCAGCCCAGGAGGTCAGACCTGCCACTGATGGTAACACCAGCAGCAGCTCCTCCTGCAAGAAGAGAAAGTTAAATAACAGCAGCAACAGCAATTCTGAAAGAGAAGACTTTGATTCCATTTCTTCCTGTGCCTCTTCTCCTTCCAAAAACACCACCTCCTCATCATCTTCCTCCATCATCACTTCGTGCTCCTCCTCAGGGGTTGCCTCCTCCAACCATCACCTCCAGAAGAAACTGCGCTTTGAGGACTCCGTGGATTTTATTGGACTCGATGTGAAGATGGCTGAGGAGTCGTCTTCCTCCTCCTCTCCTGCTGCCTCTTCTCAACAGCAGCACCAACAACAGCTCAAAAATAAAAGCCTTTTAATTTCATCAGTGGCTGTGGGGCACCATGCAAATGGCCTGACCAAAGCTGCCTCCTCTACAGTTTCCAGTTTCGCCAACAGTAAACCTGGCTCTGCTAAGAAATTAGTGATCAAGAACTTTAAAGGTAACAGGCCATACTTTGTCAGAACCTGTGGGGAGCTGACACTCAACTTTGTGTTTTGTTTTCAACGTGAAAACTGGTTGACTTTCAGATAGCTCCAAGTTTTAAAGGAAATGCTTTTCTGTGGTGAATGTTTCTATACTTATGTAAAGGGGGAAAAATGTTTTATGATGCATTCTTGCCCAGTCACGTACACTTCTGAGCTATGCTTTGCTGTCTGGGATTATTTTTCAGGGCCTTACACTCCTTAGAAGGCCTTAATTTTTATGTTAGACAAAGGTTTTAAAGCATAAATGTGTAAATTGCCTTTTCTTAAAGTTTAGACGTGTGATGCCGCTCTTCTAGTAATCCTGATTCTGGGTGTAGAATATATTTTAGCCCAGTTTCTTATAAGCCTTTGCACAAAATGTTTTCTGGGTTGTTTGGCTTTTTTTTAAATTGGGCCTGCATCTCTGCCTTGCCAGACTATCCACGTTGTTTGTTTATAGGTTAATCCGCCTGTGCTTAAATGTTGAAACTAAGGTGATTATCAGGCTATTGTGTATTTCCTTTCTGGTTTCTCCACTTGTATTTGAAGTAGGCAGTTAAGATTTTTCACGGAGTGTTTTCCTTGCAGTAATTCTTAGTTAACTCTCTACTGCCTTTTATTTTCCTTAACACACTCTCACTTTACAAGCTTATGTTATTTTATAAATTCTCTCAAAAGATGCATTTGAGATTCTCAAGTACTGTTACTAGAGACCACCTGAAGCAGAGAAATGAGGCTTTTCTGTTATGACACTGCTTCATTTTCTAGCAAAGAAGAATATAAATAGGTGTAGCTACAAAGGTTGGCTAAAATTCTGGTTGTTTTTTTCTTTTACAAAATGGTGAAATCATGGGCTTTTCTCATTTCTGGCCTCTTGGTATCTTCTACAGTACTCTTGTTTTCTTGGCATATTTTTCTTTTACCCCGTGTGTTTGGAATGGGGGTGAGGGGTAAAAGATATTACATTAAAAATAACTTCTAAATACTAAGTTGATACAGATGTTCTTTAGCAGTATCATAGAAGATAAGAATTAGGATTATTTTAGCCTCTATAATGTTTTCCAGCAATTCATGATCACAGCATCAACTTTTTCTAAGGCCTTCCTATTTTCAAACATGTTCTCTGTCCATCATGTCTTCATCATTTAATTTTATTATTTAAAAGTTTATACTTAGTAATAATTGCCACGTCTCTGTTATCTTGTACATTGTTATCTTTAAAGGAAGCCTGCTTTTCATAGTTAAAATTTGTTGGATGACATGGATTGCATGGTTCTGTGATCATCACTGCATACTGGAATTTGAATCACTTGCTTTAAAAGGATGGCTTGAATCTGCCAGCTTTGCTTTTTATTTATTCTTAGGTGATAAACAGAATAATATTGTTACGGTTATTGTCTTTATCTTAATATGATGCCAGTAACATCCTTTACAACTTCAATAACTTCCTAAAATCTAGAGTCTTGCTATTTACTGCTGAGTAGCATACTCATTAGTTGCCAGTGAAAATAGGGAAGTCTCACTCGTAGTTAGTTGTGTCTCAACATTCCTAGGATAAAAGCTAATGTTGGGCTGTTGCCAGCGTAGTGCGGAAATGCTTGGGAGGACAAAAAATCCTTGTTATTTCTCTAGAAATACTAAAGCTTTGCAATTTATTTGTACCTCTAAGTATATAAAAGTTGATTTTAATAGAGTACAAACTGTGCCAATTTCACCTCTTGGTGGCTTGGATGTGCAGGTGACTTCCTAAATTTTCTCCTCCTTCCTTCTCTGTTTTGGAACGTGCTTACTAGCACATGAATGGTCTTTTTAGCTGGTTATGAAAACACACAGAATTTTAACATAGTCCTGTTATTCTGAGGACGTGACTTGGGGAATCACTCCTAGCCTGTAGTAAATGCCTTGGTCTTGTTGAATACACTGTGTAGGAGGGGCATCAGTAGAAAAGAGGCTGAAAAAATAATGGAAAAATCAAATCTGCAAAGCTTGAGCTATTTAAACAGTGAAGATGAGCCTAACTAACAAATATCTGCTGGCCAAACCCAAGAGAGACATCAGTGTTAAAATAGGAAGGTTTTCCTTGCAACCATAAAGCCTGTGTGATTGTAATGACAGTATTTCTGTGCGTGTTTCTTGAGGGTTTCCTTCTAACTTTCCACACAGTGGAATTAAGGAGCAGTGAATTTCAAAAGTAGCTATATACCATTCTTGTGTTGTAGTCTGTTATTTTTAGCCTTTATGCTCACTTTAGTTTTCCTGCCCTCATTCTGAAAAAGTGTAATGAAGATGTAGATCGTTCCTGCTGGTTTTTGGCCTTCTATCCCTTTTTGAGTTGCTCAGACAATGTTGTGATTTTTATAAATCACGTTTATTATTTGGGCTACAGATGCTGTGATGTGTATGTGAAGAGCAACGGTGAATTTTTACAATGCATTACTATTTTAGACATAAAAAGATAACGCTTTTCCGTGACTGCCTTCCTTTCATGTAAATATAAACTGAAATATCAAACATTGGCCTGTACCTCTTTCCTCCCAAAGCTACATTTTTTTCATTTCTGTAAAAGATAAGATATTCTGCTTTTTTTCTAAATACTTTCTCCAACTTCTATATACGTTTCTTTTCAAGATAAACCCAAATTGCCTGAAAACTACACAGATGAAACCTGGCAAAAACTGAAAGAAGCTGTAGAAGCTATCCAGAACAGTACTTCAATTAAATACAACTTAGAGGAGCTCTATCAGGTAAGTGCTTGAAGTGAAAATGATGGGATAGGGCTTTGGTAGGGTTTTTTTTTTCTTTCTTAAACCACTTTTGATACAATGGGAAGAATGTGACACCTTGCTGGGTAGCTGCTTTTGAAAAACTTCATTAGTTTATCAAATTTTAAAACTAAAAAAAATGAAGTCTTGTGAATTTTTTACTTTTTTTTGTTTTTTTACTTGCCATGACATAATCCAAGATATGGTTTCCCTTGCAACAGTTCACAAGAATTAAATAAGACAAGGAGCTGTATTCCCTTTACTGTTTTGGGGTTTGTGGTGTGTAGCTAGCTGCTAAAGGAGAAATGTGAAATCCTAAAACACTGGTGTTTAGGTAAGAAAAGGATGATTTATATTAAAATATAATCCTTTTTCTGCAGACTGTATCTGCTCATGATTGAGGGTGGTAAGTCATTTAAAAACTGAAACTTATTTGACTTCTAGAAAGCAAACAATACTTTTTTCTTCATGAATTATATTACTTTGGTTTGATTGTAATTTTTATCATTTAGCGTTCTGTGTGTTCTGAGATCCAAAACTCATTCCCAGCAACAGCATTGGTTTGCCCTGAATGTTTTACGAAGTGATCAAACTTGAACTGTATTTCCTAGCTTTTTTTTTTTTTTATAAGCTCCACTTCTGTTTTTCAGCTGCATGTGTTGGGGAGACTTCTCCCCCTCCTCACCTTTTCCCTACTAACATCACAGTACTTGTGGTTTTAGTGGCCTAGCAACAGTACTACTCTAGCTAGGTATTAAGAAGCACCTACACTTTTTACTCTACTCTTAAAGCCTTAATTTCCAGGGTAGTTCTTTGATTTGTTCCTCTGTGGCTGTCTAGCCTTCTCTCAGTCTGCTCTTAGTGTCTCTTCTTCTGCTGCCTTCCCCTTTTTAGTAAAAATTGCACTTGGTTATGATTTGATTTTTGTGAAAAGTTGGGGAAAAAAATCCTATTCGGGGGAAGACTTAGTGATGGGTAAATTGCCATTCCTTGTGGAACCAAGAACCTCATGAGACAAGTTTTATCAGTTTTTAAGCTCATTTTAAGCTCGCTTTTACCACAGACTTAATGTTGCTCATGCTCAAAAAACCAAAAATTCTGGTTTTCATTTTGTAGTAATTTAGATACTTTTCAGCAATTGCATTTGGGTGCTGGGGAAGAAGCACACTTGTTCCAGGAGAGAGTAATCTCTCCCCAGCAAGAGCGATTATATGCATCCTTGAATAGCTGAAGTGCTACAGAGTTGAAGGCTTATTAAAATAATCCTCCTTAGGTTAGTACCAGAAAATATAGATCTAAGACTTAAGTACCAGATTCCTGGTTAATTTTAAATATTCTTTAAAATCAGAGTTAAGCACTTTTCTGGAAAGTTCTGATTTTTCATTCATCAGGGCTGCATTCGGTTCTTCTTTTCCTATTTTCCCCAGCACAAAAATGCAAGTGTGGATGCTGCAATTAAATAACAAAACAATATATATTACACAAAGGATATGGGATGCTTCACCTTCAGATCTTCTGACCATCATCGGGCACAGATTCCTTGATATAAAAGCGTTGTTACACTGATTGAGAACTAGATAATTGAGTGAAATAGAGCCCCTAAAGTAGTTAGGGATTTTTGATGCATTACAACTAGTGTTGTGTGGCACCAGTAATTAAATTTACAAAGTTTAATGTTGCAGTACTGGTGTTATGCTCCAGAGAGCAAACCTTAGTAAACGGTATTGTTTGTATGCATAAAAAGTTCAGTTAAGCAGAATTCACTGATTAAAATTCAAATATTTCTATGGGTGTTACCAGGGAACACACAAATGCTAAAGCACAACTTCATATGAACACTGCAGGAAAGTAAGTGTATGTTATTTCACTGCAAGTTAATCATATGTGTCCATCTACAGTGCAGAGGCTAATTCTTTAAGGATTTGGAGCAGCATGGTTAAACAGTACTTGTTTTGATAGATGGCAGGTAGGAGAATGTTGGCAGTTGAGAGGGGTGACCTGACCAGTACAGTAAAACAGCTACTGGTGTCCTTAGGCTGTCATGTAGAAGTGAGGCTAACTCTGGTCATGTAGGCAAAAAACAAGTTCTACCTAAACCATTGATCAGTTTAGCTTCTCTGAAGTGACAGAAAAAAACGAAATATTTATTGCCCTTGCTGAAGGTCCAGTCAGGCTCTTCAAGGTTAGTGTTTTCCATCTCATTTCTTTGGAAATCAAAGTGGTGGTTCCTGTTTGTTCTGTTTCTAGCCTGACCCTGTGAGTACTATACCAGGATAGAGCTGAGAGGTGTCTGTAACCTACTCCAGACTGTAGAATATGTTTTCTTATTGTCTCTGTATTTGTTTGGGTTTTCCTAAGTGTTATGGCTCAGAGTTGAATTTGTTGCTCTTTCCAAAAAAAAATACATACACTTTACTGATAATTCTGGCCTTCCTAATAATTGTCTTTCAGATCTGTTTTGGTCTTTATTGGCACATTCATGCTCTTGCCATACCTGTTTGTTTCTGACAGTAACCTTATGCAGGGTTGGCTTTCTGTTGTTGTTACTGTGTGGGATGGTTTTGTTGTGGGATTTCGGGTTTGTTTGTGGTTGTGTTTGTTAAACCTTCTCTCTGTCCTACAGCCAATGTTAACTGTAGCAGGTGGACTTGCTCTGAAGTTGTTTACTTATGATACTGAGAATGATCACTGTTGATATCCTAGGATAAACCAAGGAACTATTTGTTTGGCTGTTTTGATTGTTGATGTGCTTTTAGTTTAGCTTGCTGTTTGCTGGTGGCTTCCATTTGGACTGCTCTGACATAATGCCGGGGGGCTTCGCTATAAGACAGTAGATCTGCTCTGTACTTCTGAACTATGCTTTCCCTGCATGGTTGCCTGCAGTTGCTGGGGAACAAACTTGATATTCCAGTCCTTTTTTCTTCTATAAGTTGGTCATGCTGGTAACTGAAGTATTTTTCATTTTAAAAATAAATAAAATTGGGAGGCATTAGCTGACAATCATATATGCCTCTCCTCTCTAGCTTCTACACATTTTTCCGAATAATCACATATTGTGCCTTTCACCAGTCTGCAAAGAGTTACAAGTTGCTCAGTGCCTTTCCAAATCTGAACAACTGGTACAAATTTTGTAAAAGCCTTGAGTTATGCTTATGGACTTAACAAATGCTTGCTTGCTTGATCCATCTCCAAGACATGTCCCCATTAAACTTCTGCTTCTTACTGAGACACTTCTTCTAGTAGTTGATTGCAGTCACAAGTCTCAGATTTCTACTACAAAAATGTGTTCAAGATTATAACTGAACTTACTCAGACAAGGGTTTGATAGATGGAGAGAGATACACATAAAATATGTATATGCATATGCATGTACTTTTGGGGAAAAGGGAAGGTTAACCCGGGCAAGGACTGCAGAAAGAAAGTAACATTAGTAGGGTTTGTCTGCTAATAGTAGCGTGACTTGCAGAGCACAGCAGTTAATAAAATTAGGACCTTAAGTGTCTGCTTTGAAGGATTCAATTCAGCGAGTTGCTGAAGCATGTTAAACTAACCTCCTTGTTCTTAGAGATGCAAGTCCTGCTGTTGTTTATGAGGTTTTGGTACTCCAACTGAAATTAATAAACTGTAAGCTGAGCAGGACATGGCCTTATTTTGTCTCTTATCACTATAGGGCCATATGCTGTTTTGTGTGTAGCTGTTAACTGTGTTGCAGTTAAAAACTAGTAGATATTTGAGTGAGAAACAGAAAGATTCACTGTTTGGGTTTGAGTTCTTTCCTTCCTTTACTTGTAAAATCACATATAAGAATATAAACAGATTTCTTGGTTATTGTTTCTCTTCAGGCTGTTGAAAATCTCTGCTCCTACAAGATTTCTGCGAACTTGTACAAACAATTGAGACAGATCTGTGAAGACCACATTAAAGCACAAATTCACCAATTCAGAGAATATCCTTTTAAGTGTTCACAAGCAAAAATTTTTACCTGCCAGTGTTTGGTGATGGATTTCTTTACCAAGTTCATGTCAGTATGCCATGGTAATATGAATTCCTAATTTTTGTGTAATTGGTCTGTTGGGTTTGGGGTTTTTTTGTGGGATCTCAGAGAAAATTACTAGTTCCTTTTGGTCTGTAACCATTCGGAAAGTTTGTGAGAGTTTTGTTGGTGTTCATATTTACAGCAAGGGTTAAAAAGGCTGAATTGGCTGTATCAGTTCAGGCTTTTTGGTATTCTGATCTTGCCATACTCAGGTAAACAGAAAAGTATTCCAACAAGTGGTTGTTGTTTTCTTTTTGAAAAGTGCTAGTGGTCTGGCACCATAAAATCTTACTTGTTCTGGGGATCTAAATGCTTCATTTTCAGAAGTTTTTGGTTGCTGTTGAGATCCTGTTCAGTGAATGTTAATTAGAAGCAGATCTATTTAGTGAGCTGTGTACAAGTTCAATTTCATCACCAAAATTTATCACATAGGGTTATCTCTTAACATGAGCTGCATTTATGGTTTCTGTAGCTCTTGTATGTATTGTGGATTGTTGGTGTGGAGGTATGTATGCTTGTTCCACCCCCCATGGATGAGGGATTAGACAAAACACTCTAAAGTAGCTAGATCTTTCTTTTAATAATTTAATCATTTCAAACATAATTTTAGTAATAATAACTCAAACATGTTGCAAGAAGCTAACTGGTTCTTGAATAGATGATTTTGTTGTGCCATTGAACCAACATTATATTTTTTTTATTTTATTGCTAACACTATTTGTTAACAATTTTCTTAATGATTTCTTCATGGATTCATTGGATAGTGTCCTTTTTCTAAAGAAAATAGACAAATGCTGGCAAGATCACTGCAGGCAAATGGTAAGTTTCTTTTACCAGTTGCTGAGTTAGCCCGTTTTGCTGAACTTGGTTCCTATACAAACATACTGTGCTTATGAAGTTTTGTCTTAAATGTATATAAGATTTCTTTGTGAAATATAACTGTATCTAATTTGTTAGAAATAGAGCCTTGTGAGACTTGTCTAATCTGTTTCTTGACAGATCAGTCGGATCTTGAATGCACACATACAATGCCCACAATTCCTGTTATTTCTGTGCGAATGTTTCACCTTTTATACCTTTTATAAAAGGACCTAGTCTCTTATACAGAAAGACACTAAATGTTGCATTGATTAATTGGCAGAATACTTTAAACAAAGCAACACTCTCTGAGACAGCACTGCTGAAAAAATCAGTGGTTTTTCTTTTTTTCTGTTGTTGTGGAACATAATTTGTGTTGTACTTCCGTTTCAAGAGTAAAATGATTGATTGTGGCTTTTTTTATTCTCAAAACAGATAATGATTAGAAGTATCTTTTTGTTCTTGGATCGAACTTATGTACTTCAAAATTCAATGCTGCCATCTATTTGGTAAGGGCACAAAGAATAAAGTTATTTGGAGTGCATTCAAATGGTTGCATGTATCTTGCTGATTTCCAGGGGTTTTAAACAGAAATGTTCTAGTGACCTGTAAATTGGATGGTGA
Organism: Heliornis fulica; assembly: GCA_013399135.1. Lineage (NCBI taxonomy): Eukaryota > Metazoa > Chordata > Aves > Gruiformes > Heliornithidae > Heliornis > Heliornis fulica. Next base: position 720,437 of record VXBZ01006545.1, read on the forward strand.
ACACATGTATGCTTGTGGCAAAGGGAGATTTTACTTCTAACATCTGCCATGAATGACAGGATTCTTCTAGAGCAGTTGTGATAGCAAATTTCAGCTAAGTAGATGCCAATGTCCAGTTAGCACAGTAAAAGGAAAAGGCCTGTCTGACAACTGAAGTGCAAGGATTAGGGTTGCCAAGGTCCTGGCTCTAAGTGTTCAAGCATTTTTAAGGAAAAAGTTATCATGGGAAAAAAAAAGCAAGTTAAGCTCTTTGGAACTTCCACTTCTCCTTTCCCCAGTACTACAATAATAAGTAACTGCCCTACAGTGTCTTGGGCACTACCTGAATTACAAGATTAAAGGGGTGGTGGATAGAGGACCTAGCTTTTTCTGACACTGTCCAGACCCACAGTTTCTAATGCATGGAAGGTTGTAACTGAGATGCCCAAATCAGAGCTCTCTGCCTTTCATGTCACTTGTGTTCTAAGCTCTGCCTGGGAATTTAGAGATTAGAAAGTGGTGGATAAAGAAGGATATTGTCCAACAACTAAACCACAGAACTGGGACCCAGGGTGGCACTATCCTTTTCTTATGAAGGCTGCTATTCATTCAGTTTTCATCATGCTGCCAACCAAGTGGAAAATAAAGACACTACAGAAGTTAAATAGCTATTTAGGAAAAAGTATGTCTTTAAAATCTGTAGCTTACAGTTGATGCTTTACCGTGGTTTCTTTTAGTGTTTATGTGTGGAATTCATTTTGAGTGATTTGGGCAGGGGAATGAGGTGCCCAAACAGTGCTAATATTTCTTGACCTCTCTTTGCTCTAGATCAAATTTTGTTAGTATACAATATTTAGGGTTGCTTCTTGTGCAATTTATTGAACAGCCTTTATTTTCTCTTTAGGGATATGGGGCTAGAACTGTTCAGAACTCATATAATCAGTGATCAGAAGGTTCAGAACAAAACTATTGATGGCATTTTGCTCTTGATTGAGAGAGAAAGGAATGGTGAGGCTATTGACAGAAGTTTACTGCGCAGCCTTCTGAGCATGCTTTCTGACTTGCAGGTGAGATAGCTTGTTTCTTATTTAAACAGATAAACAGCTCAGGTTCTTATTTGGTGCTCAGTAAGCTTTACCTTGGACTGCTGTTGTTGCTTCCCTAGATTTATCAAGACTCTTTCGAACATAGATTCTTAGAAGAGACTAACCGCTTGTATGCAGCAGAGGGACAGAGGCTTATGCAGGAACGAGAGGTATTTTCAATGTTTAGCAATATTTGTTATGTTTAATAATGAAGCATTTTACAGGGAGAGGAACTGTTCTACTCCCTTAGCATACAGGGCAGTAATGTGACCTTGATGTTTTATAGAACTCTGAAAAAGCAAATTCACATGCAGGTGCTTTCGGTCACTGTGCTAATGATTTTTTTGCTTAAAACTGGAGCTGCTGCTGCTGTCAGACCAGTATTGTCTTTTGTGCTTTATTTAAAACATACAAAACTACTCTGGCATTTCAGGTTCCAGAATATCTTCACCATGTCAACAAACGCTTGGAAGAAGAAGCAGACAGGATAATCACTTATTTAGATCAGAGCACACAGTAAGTGCTTGGTCTTGTTCCCTGTTTGGCTCCTGTTGAGGGCCATCTAATAGCTACTATGTACTTACTGACTGTCAGATGCTTCTCACTTTCTTGTTTAAAATGAAGCAGTGTCTTGGCTCACGTGGTTAATATCCTCTTTTAAGCCACTAGTTATTTTGACATAAATGTTGTTGGGCATTTGGTTGTAGAAAAATAGGCTGCCACCCCCAGTCCAAACATCTCTCACTGAAGGGCAGTTAATCACTGTTGTCCTACCTGAAAAACATAGGAGCCAGGATAGAGAGGTCTTAAACTAAAGGGTTTGAATGTTTGTATTTAGGTATTTGCGTATTATTTAAGGAGTTTTGGAAATTTCTGCCTAATGTCCCTCTTCAGTCTTAGGGGCAGGGTTTCTTCACAAATGATTAAGTGGAGGTCATGACTGGTAGGATGGGAGAAATGTTCTGCTAACATAAAGCCACAGCTGTCATATCTGAAAGAATATGTAGGTCACTAACAAAACTCTTAGAGGAAGTGGTAGCAACTTCTTAAAGAGCAAGTAGAGAGGATCACCCTTAGAGGAAGGTGCCTTATTGCTATCATCATGTTTTTATTTCCTTCCTCCTTCAGAAACATTTGGCTTATTTAGTGGCTTCCTTATTCCACACAGTTACTAGTGGCCAACTCTGTATTTTGCTTTAGTACCTCTTGATTAGTGAGGGATGTTGTTTTTCTTCTCTTCAGTTTGTGTCCCAAGACATGAATCTCCTCTCACAAAGTAAGAGAAGGTGTGTTCTTTGACACACTTGAGCATCATTTCCTCACTGATGGCATGATTGTCCAGCTGCTTAGAGGTCATGTTCATCAGGCTTCCTTGTGTGAACTAAATCCTCAGGACAGAGAAAAAAAAAGATTGCTTACTGGGGAGGAAAAAGGATAAATACATGTATAATCATTTTAGGTTCTTGGCCACAGATAATTAGAGTGCTCCCAATGACAAGTGTAGTTACCAGTCCCAAAAAGAAAAAAAAAAAGTTTTAAAACTGTCAATAATTGGAAAAGGAAAAGTAATTCTAAACATTTTTTCTATAGGAAGCCACTAATTGCTACTGTAGAAAAGCAACTTCTAGGTGAACATTTAACAGCCATTCTTCAGAAAGGTAAACTTTCTTCTTTATAGCAATGTTTATAATTAATTACTGCTGTGGGGCTTTCAATTCTGGTGCTGGAAAAAAAAAGTGAGGGATTCAGGTGCTGGGGAGGACACAAGCTACATCATTCATTAATGCTCCTTGCTACTCAGCTCATGAAAGAGCATTAACCATTTTGCGTAAGGGCAAATATCATTCTTGTTGTCAGAGGTAAGGGGACACAATGCTCACTTCAGATACATAGCAAAGCAAAAAGAATGCTAGAGTGGGGGATGCCAGGATTCATCATGTTAAAGAGAATTTTGAAGACTCAAAGGAGTAGCCATCGAATTATGGCTGTAGCAGAAAGTGGAAAACATTGGTTTACTCACTGCTCGGAAAAAGCAGCTTGTTTTAAAAATGTAGTGTAATTTGAGCAATGAAGTACACTGCCTCATTTCTGGAACAGTCTCTGTGGAGTCAAGTTGGTCCTGTTGCTCTGAGGATAGCCTGGAAATAGTTATGGGTACCGCAAGAATTGAATAATAAGAGGAAAATTACTGAGTCCTTACTAGCTGGATTCTGGATGAAACAGGTTATGTAAGCATCCTCCTTCATTTCTGTAACAGACTTTAAGAGCAATACTGAGTTTTTGCAATATTTACCCATCTACTTTCTTAGGATCTTGCTGTGGAGCATCAGGCCTTCTCTGTCACAGTTAAAAAGTGAAAGGTGAAAGTATTCTCAAGCTGCTTGTCTTCAAACATTTGTAAAACTTACTTTGCAGCTGGAATTGAGACTCAGTGCTCTGTCTTGCCAAGGAAACTTACCTACAGATCAGTGGAGTGTAAACTTTTCAAAGCTTTGGGGAATAGTAAAGCAGAAATAAACAAAGGTTTCGTGATAGGTATGCTAGGTACAGTACATGCAGCCTGAGATACCCGGTGCATTAACAGTGTGTTTAAGGTTTGAGCCAGTTGAGGCAGCCTTTCTGTGTTTCCCCATTAAATTCTGTAGTTGGAAAACACCAAACAAACCACCACCACTAAATGCTTGATAAAAAAATACTAGCATTGAAGAGATTCCTTGCTGTAACAATTGCTTGTGCTTGCTCTGGATTATTCTGGCTCTAACTCCTATTGAAAATGTCTCATTTGCAGGCTTAAACCACCTTCTTGATGAGAATCGAATTCAAGACCTCTCTCTTCTGTATCAGTTGTTCAGTCGTGTGAGAGGTGGAGTACAGGTTCTCTTGCAACATTGGATTGAGTACATAAAGGTACTGCTTCTAGACCTCTGGAACACATACCACTATTGTATTGAAGGGGTTTATACATAGATATTTGAGTTCTCTCTCTAAACTATTACATTTTTTCAAAGTATTTAAGACTATTTGCTTATAAATTGTATATTTGGGCAGCTTTTCAAGCTGTACTAGATGAAGTATAGAAATTGTTCTACCCTTGTCACAGAAAATATTGAATGTTCAGTTGGATTATTGAACTACAAAGAATGTGAAGTATTTCTTGTATATAGTTAGTTGTGGGGATAACTGTATTTATCTAGTAGACATTTTGGTAATGGCAGAATATTTCTGTCTTCTGCCTGCGAAAATTTCTTGTCAGAATGAGTGGTAGGTGAAGCTGTCAAGCAACTGAAATTCAAAAAGCACTTGAATTTCACTTCAGAGGTTTCATCTTATTACTTAGTGAAAATGTCACAGAAAGTATGGTTGTGCTGAAGGAAGGCTTTGTAATGTCATAGAACTGTTAAACTGAGATTAATGGGAGTTTTACTTGAGTAAAGCTTGAGGATACAAATGTTTACAAAGGGTTCATTAATTTTGTCATGCGTAAGTTTTTCCTTCATACCAAAGTTTTGAGTCTGTTCACTTATGTATCGATTTTAAATCAACATACAAGGTCTAAGAATGATTATATTGTGTTTCATAATGCTGTTACTTATATTGTGTCAGTGGAATTAGTATGAATACCAGAAAAAAAGTTATTATAAAGATAACCAAGGTTTTCAGAAGTCTTGTCATTTAAATTCATTATTCAAGCTAATTGAAGTAATTTACTTTGCAGGCATTTGGTAGCACCATAGTAATTAATCCTGAAAAAGACAAAACCATGGTCCAAGAATTACTTGATTTTAAAGACAAAGTTGACCATATTATTGATGTTTGCTTTCTCAAGAACGAGAAGTTTGTAAATGCCATGAAAGAAGCCTTTGAAACGTTCATTAACAAAAGACCAAATAAGCCAGCTGAACTCATAGGTATTTTTCTTCATTTTCTTCCAACATGAGAGTTTGGGGGGGGGGGGGTGTGAGAGGAATTTGCTGATGCAGCTTACAGATCGGATATGATGGGATTGTGTGTTGAAAGATACTATGCACAATGTATTGCCAAACTGGGGATCTCCTGTGCCTTAGCAAGCAACTATCTGGTAGGTTAGCATTAAACATTAAAAACAAGTGTGTTCATTGGTTCACTGGTTAGGCTATAGAAGATTGAAGAACATTAGAACTTGAGCATTCAGACAATTGACTGACTCAGTGTCCTGATACGAGAATGCAGCTAATAATTTGACATTTTCAGAAGCTTATGTAACTCTGCCACCAGCACGTGTGCACAGAGCTCTTAGGGGCTCTACATAGATACCTATCTTTTAATGTATAAAAGTGAGGAGAGAAGAGGGTGCACTCATGATCTGGGGACAGAGCCTCTGTAGTTTGCAAAGAACACACAGCAGATGTGTGCCTTACAAGCCTGGTTCTCCACACTTTTGGATGCTGTAATAATTTTACCACACAGCAAATAATACCTGCTTTGCAGTCTGTTCTGGTTAGCCTTGATGGAGTAATGCTTTCTGTCCTCCTTTTAAAATTAATTCACTAACTGTAATGTGCTTACCAAACCATTTGAAATTAAAACAAACAGTAATCTGCTAGAGTAATTCAGCAGTATAGTTAACATTAGAATAACTGGTTTACCTATTGTTCTTTTGATCTTTTTGCTTCTATTATAGCCACATCAGTCTATTGCAACTATAACTTTTTACTTCTAAGTTCATATGGACCAGGATTTTTTACATAGCCAAAAATATTTTTAACATTATATAATATGATAAAGTTAAGATGCAATAATTGCTTACCTGAAAAAAGAGATTAGGCTGTAAAGTTTTTCATAACTTTATAGCCTCTATGAAAATATATCAAGCCAGCTATCATGAAACTTATTTGAAAGTGATTTCAGGATCCTTTACGCTTCCAAAATATTTCAAAATGTGAAATTTTTTAAATAAAAATCTAAATACTGTTTCATTGTGATGCTAAGCATGTGCTAAACTTCTTATTCCTTAACACACTTCTAGCTAAATATGTAGATTCAAAACTTCGTGCGGGCAACAAAGAAGCTACTGATGAGGAACTTGAAAAAATGCTGGATAAAATTATGATCATATTTAGATTCATATATGGTAAGTACTGTTTTTTGGGGGGATACAGTTGTTTAATCATAACAGAGGTGGTTGGAAAGAACTTTTGCAGTATCTCTGCATTTTCAAGTGTTCATTCTCTGCAGATGCATTTTGGTGTAGTGCTTTCTAACGACTTTGCTTGTTAAAAGACTGGTAACAAGACCTGACTCAAAAATCTGTCAATGAAGGCCCTTGTTAGCTTTACTGAGCTTTGAGTTGGGTCTCTTCTAGGTAATGATCATTTAAAACAATGACTTGTGATCACTGTCAAATCTCATCTCTTGCAGGCAAAGATGTCTTTGAGGCCTTTTATAAAAAAGATCTAGCAAAGAGACTATTAGTTGGGAAGAGTGCATCAGTAGATGCTGAAAAATCTATGCTTTCCAAACTCAAACATGGTAAATATCTATCAGCTTGCTTTCTTTTAAAAACAGGCCTTCCCAGAAGCACTGTTTGTATGTCCCCTTTGCACAAGGGCAAGAAGTTCCTGTGTCTTGAAGGACTGGTGGGTTTTGAGGGGACTTGTTTGCCTTTAGTTGTGTAACTACAGCAGCAATAGCCAAACCCCAGGAGTTTTTAAGTGTGTGGTGTAGCCAGTGGGATAGAGTTGAAGTTCCTAAAATGAATCAGTGATGTGCTCTGAGGACCTGAGTGCTTCTGCTTGCTACTCTGTGTAAGGTCTAAATCATGAAGCTGCCAGCTAGCAATTTTCTAGTCTGGTCTTCTTTGTTTCAAAGGATAGGATGGGGTCATTGGGTGGTAAGGGTACAATACTTAGAATCTGATCATGTTCTACTGTGAAGGTACAGTTGGCAAGCAGATGGTAGAGATTAGAATTACTGTTTTGAATGACAGGTGCCCGAAGGAGTCCTAGGATGAGCAGTCATGTCCATGTGGAAAAACACATTGCAAAATAACTGCTACATCAAAACATTTTCCCCCTTCTTGTTTATAACTTTATTCAGTATCTTAATTAGAATCTAGGTCTTCATGTAAGAACATATGCTGAATTAGGTTGTCTGGCTTTGGTACATTCTGGTATTTAGAATAACTACTCTGTGGTGGTGAAAATAAACAAGACGAATTTTGAAGATCTACATTTTCTCTTTTATAGAATGTGGAGCTGCTTTCACCAGCAAACTTGAAGGAATGTTTAAAGATATGGAACTTTCAAAAGACATAATGATACAATTTAAACAGGTACTTCAGGAGAGCCTGCCAGGGCTTCTTCATTTACTTGCTTTTTGAATGTCTTATTCTCAGAAAGCCTAACAAGATAGTGTAAGATGTCTGTAGTTGTGAACATTTCTATTGTAATTGAGTTGAACTCTTTTTTAATTACTCCAGTTAGTTATCTGTAATTTTCTTTCACTACAGAGAAAAAGACCTTGTAGGTGATTGCTTTCAAAAGGAGTGGACAGAAGTCTAGCTGGGAAAACAAGTTTCTACTGAAAATCAGACAAAATCTATTTGTTTTTTTTCTGAGCTGTCTGTGGTTTTTAAAAATTTAAAGAATTTGGGTGGTTTTCCTGAACAGCAAAGCAAAAGAAAACCTGAAGAATGAAGTGTCTTAAAATCAAAACAAAACAAAAAAACTCATCAACAAAAACAAACACCACCCCCCCACCACAATAACAAAGCAATTTTATAGTTATGAAACATTTTAACATTAGTTACAGAGCATTTTTAACATTACTATATTCCAGTGGACTGGCTTATGAGATTTTGCCCATTAGTTGTGGTGGTTCTGTAACATTTGATTACAAGCAAATCTTAACCTTTTTTTTCTCCGTTCACACATAATTACGTACATCTTCACATCATCCTGCTAAAACACTTCTTGAACTGTGTTCTTCCTGTATGGGAGTGCCTTTGGAAGTTTAGATTCTTACATTATCTTGTACATAACTCGGTTTATGTAACAAGACATCATAAGGTCACTTGTCTGTGCTCTTATAATGCCTGTTCTACCTGGCATACGCTTAATAAACATTATTTCAATTTACTTTGTTTCTACAGTATATGCAAAATCAGAATGTACCTGGCAACATTGAACTAACAGTGAATATTCTGACTATGGGATATTGGCCAACCTACGTGCCTATGGAGGTCCATTTGCCCCCAGAGGTAATGAACAAACATGATTGATACCAAGTATCAGCCTACCAGTAATGCATCCTGACATCAACTGCAACTTTAGTTTTAAATATGCATATAATCTCTTGAAAGAAATGCAGAAGTGTAATTTTTGTTTTTGTTTTTTTTTTTTTTTAGATGAAGCTTGTTTTACATTTCCCTTCATCTTTCTAAGCCTTTATTTAAGGCTTATTTGATTGTGGAGGATGAAAGAATGTTTTTAAAGTAGAAATTGTGGTTTAGTGTTGGGTTTTTTGTTTTTTTCTTTTTAGATGGTAAAACTGCAGGAGATTTTCAAGACTTTTTATTTAGGTAAACACAGTGGTAGGAAACTTCAGTGGCAGTCAACACTAGGACACTGTGTACTAAAAGCAGAATTTAAAGAGGTGAGTGTATTGTTTCTCTTACTCCTGCTGCTTTGGTGATTCCAAAACTGGGTTGTACCTCTGGTATATATTGGAAAGCTTTTTTGTTCTATGATGGAAAACTTATCACTGGTTTTGCAGTTACTTTTAACTTTTGACCTCTTCTGATCATTTCCAGACTTGGTAGCTTCTGAAATGGATGTATTAAACTCTAAGAAGGTGCATCTTATTTCTGTACTGGTGGAAGAAAAATACTTGTTGGCTATTGTTTGGGGAAAATAACCAGTGAGATTAGTTCTGTATTAACATGGCATTGATTTTTATACTGAGGAGAAAAAAGGGGGGCATATTTTATAGAAAAATTGGATTGTGCAAGAACACAGATTGTTTTAAAGGGCTTCCAGTTATTCCCCTTCAGTATTTCTTTATGGGCACAAACAGTTAAAGAAAATTTCTCTTGGAATAGGAATGTTTACTAGTCCTAATTTTCTAATAAATATAAATGCTAAAATGAGTGTTATCTAACCTGGTTAAATGAAAGATCCACAGTTCCTAACAGTTTGTTTCTTAAAGTAAAGTTTGGTTTACACTTTGACTTTCAAATTGTGCTCTGAGATTTCTGTTAAGTAGGTTGCTGCATATCTTGGGTGAGTTTTGTCACCGGATATAGTAGTCTAACCTTCTGACCTCTAGTTTGTTCTGCATGTCGTAGTAAATACAAGGTGACTGGTAACATATTGTTTTATATTCCCAAATGAATAAAATAATAATCACATCCTTTAAGTGAAATAATTTATATTCAAGAGTGATTTGTTCCCCTACCCATACCCCACAAAAAAAAAACAAACACACACAAAATACAACCTACTACAACCCCCAAAACTAGCCTTGTGATGTCTGTTAATTTTCTTTCTGATAGGGCAAAAAAGAACTTCAGGTCTCCTTGTTCCAGACACTGGTGCTGCTCATGTTTAATGAAGGAGAGGAGTTCAGTTTAGAGGAAATAAAACAAGCCACTGGGATAGGTTGGTATCGAAAACAGACAACTACTGCCACGTTTTCTTAGGAAAAAAAAAAAACCAAAACACAAACCACCAAAACCTGAGGGGGCGGGGGGGAGGAGAACCCCAAACTTAAACAACTTGTTTCTGCTTTAGAGGATGGAGAGCTGAGGAGGACACTTCAGTCTCTGGCTTGTGGCAAAGCCAGAGTCCTGACTAAAAGCCCCAAAGGCAAAGATGTGGAAGATGGTGATAAATTCACGTGCAACGATGATTTCAGACATAAGCTCTTCAGGATAAAGATCAACCAAATTCAGATGAAAGAAACGGTACATTCTTTTTAATTCTTTGGGTTTAGATCCTTGGGTTAAGTACCTTGTTGCTTGTCCACTCTCAAGCTTTTTTTGTCTCATCTGTAACATACATACTGATACCTTTGTAAAAGTAACACATCATTTGGATGATAGCACCTACCTTCTCGTGCAGATTTAAATGTGTACATCTGTAGTAATCTAAGCACCAGTGATGCTAGGTGTCTCAAAATAAGGTTGTTTAAGGGAAGTTCAGTTGGTGAATGTTCTTTTCACCCTTTCTGTAGAGCTTTAAAATGGTTTCTGAACACAAACAGGTTCACAGTGACTTTTCCCTGATTACCATCCAGTGTAAATTCTATGCACAGAATTTAACTTGCTCTATAAGTGTTTTTTCAATAGGCAGTTGTTCTTTGTAAAGGATTTACCTCAAATCTACAGACATTTTACTGTCTTGCACTGAGAATTGTCTTAGAGATACAAAGAATAATTGGTTTTGACAGTTCTAGTACTCTCTAACACTTTTCTAACTGGATCCTTTAGGTAGAGGAACAGGCAAGCACTACAGAGAGAGTGTTCCAGGACCGGCAATACCAGATTGATGCTGCAATTGTACGAATCATGAAAATGCGGAAGACATTGAGTCATAACCTGCTTGTGTCAGAGGTGTACAACCAGCTCAAATTCCCAGTAAAGGTGTAGTACCGATTTTTCTTTTCTCAAAACTTTTCTTTATTCTTTATATATTCCCTGTCTTGTGCTCAGTTAAGCAGTGAAACATGCATCTTTTAATTGTTAGGAAGGACAGATAACTCTCAGGAATTTTTACAAAGTCAGTTATATTCCTATATCTGAATATTACCTCAGGATTTTAGTAGGTTAATGAAACCTGTAGTTGAAGGCTTTCAGAACCGGAGTCTCTTAGCAGTAACTGAAGTGTGGACTCCTCACCTGCTCCTGTTCTTCCATTTAAGTGTTCTGGCACTGTGTTCTTGGAGATGAGGGAAAAACGATTCAGATATGTAATGTAGAATTGGTGTTGATTCTTAACTTCATTAATTTTTTTATTAGTAACCAGTAAATGCACAGTGTTTTTTTCCAGGCAGGTTATATTAGTAAATATTTTGTTTTATGTGTATGGAAGAAAATTAGATACTGTTGAGTATCTTGAAGCTAAAAAAACCCAGAGGTGCAATATTAAATTTATATGCAATATAACAGCTTGCTTATTGTGTAAAAATGGAAATGAATTTTCAAATAGCCACTGGCGCATGCATTTGAGTTCAAACACATAGTGCTTTCTCTGAGTGGAAATGTACAATAAAAGGTACTTCTCACTCTGTTACCTTGGTAAGTTCCTGCAGGCCTGTAATGTTACATAAATTATAATTGGGCTTGGCAAGGTTATAATACATAAATGCGTTTCCTCTTTTTCACGAGGTGTTTTTATAAAGTCCTTCACCCAACAAAATCTTAGGGCACCCAAACTGTGAAAAAAAACTTACTTGTGTGAAGATAATGAAACATGTGCCACTTTTTATCAGGTACAAGTCAGAAATTGAAACACTTTGGTACGTACAGCACAAATCCTAGGAAAGGTCTTTCCCTGCCATAAAATGTCTGTGTGTAGCTGCAATGACGGTGTAACTTTATAACTTCCTTTTCAGACAATTATACAGTGCAGACTTAAAAAAAGCTTTGATGCTTTAAGCAGGGTGGTGGTGTTTTAAACAATGATTTGTTTCCTCAGCCATCTTGAACAGTAAGGACATTTGCCTTAAGTAGAAAGAGCGAACAGAGGAGTGCTGACTGCAAAGTAATAATGCTGATGTTTGCTTTATTTTACAGCCTGCTGACCTTAAGAAGAGAATAGAATCCTTAATTGACAGGGACTACATGGAAAGAGATAAAGAAAACCCGAATCAGTACAACTATATTGCATAAACATATGTTGGCCTTTGTTTTACTGCACACTTGGTGTCATACACAGTTGCCAGTGGATAAACTAGCCTGTTGATCCCGTTAATTGACTCTTTATACTACCGATGATTGAATGAAAGCAGTGTAATGGAAAAGTATGGTAGAGTGGACTTCTTTCAGTGGTTAACATGCCCATTTAAAGAGTACTATTTACATTTTAAGAAGAATGCTGTTGAACTCTTTGCATGTTATTTAGTAAGATGTGCAGAAAGCTGAAAGAAAGTACCTGGTCTCTGTGATTCCATTTGTCTCTGGGTCTGAAGAGGGATCCCTTGATACACGACAGGTGTCTTTCACACCTTTAAATGGAAACAGGAGGTTAATATTAAAAAAAATAGCCTTTAAAATGCTTAAACTGCATGCAAATTTTTAATTTACTGTACAGAAGGCATTTCAGTTAGTAACATACCATTGGTTTGGGTTTTGCCCACACTTGGATTTTTCCCTTGAGGGAGGGAAAATGGGGAATAAACCAACCTATGCTTCTCGCTGATCTAATGGCAAATATTCTTGGTTGCATTTAAGAAAAAATGGTACCAAAATAAAAGGATGTGTAAAGATTGCGGTGTGGGCATATATAGTGTATATACAAACACCATTCTTAAATAACTGCTACAATGAAACAAGTTCAGATTAGATTTATATGGCTTGCCTATAAGACTTAGTGTTCACCTTCGGGAATTTTAAACATAAAACAGCCATAATGGAAAAAGTGACAGTTTTTACTAGTCATGGGTAGGAGGCCTTCACCTCTTGGCAGCAATACTCTAGGAAAGAGAATCTACCTAAAGATGGCTATGAAAAGCCACACTGTTCTTGTGGCAAAGCTGTAAGAGCAAAAATTACAAATGGATTTTAATACTTGTTTTGCTTTGCAACGTTCTAAACTTGAAGTAACCTCAAGGTTTAGACAGGGCAGCTCTTCTAAGACTGCCCTGCTTTGGATTGCTTTAACTTAAAGCTTTAAGAACTCAGCCCTAGATGTGGCAGGCCTCCTAGAACCCAGAAGCCTACCTCTCATATAGAAAGATAAGCATTGCTACAAGGCATCTAAAGTGTATTTTCTTAGATGACCAGAGAGCATTCTTTGCATCTTTATAAGAAATGGGAGAATAAGTCACTTGAATGTAGAGCTTTGTTTCAACAAATTTTTTTTTAATTGCTATAGCAGCATGTGCCAGGAATATATGGGGAAAAAAAATGTCAGCAGAAAAGTTAACTCCTCCACATAACAGTTCTTCCTTACCCAGCCAGGCTTTAGACTTATGATCAGCTGTGTTGCAGAGCACAATGAAAAACCTCATCTTCTTTCAGGCACTGATAGTCCTGGGGAATACCAGATACTTCTTGAAAGCAAGATGTTAGTTTTGTTTAATGGCAGTGTAACTTAGCTCTCTATGATCTGTAACTTCTAATCACTGTGATCTCGCATTCAGGGGTGTGCATGTGTGAGAAGAGTGTACTATGGTGTGTGTGTATTTTCTATCTGACACATCCCATCCTTGTTGCTTTTTTGATCTACTGTTTACTTCCATATATTCTCCAGCTGTGTTCTCTCAAGCTCTTTTATATGCAGTCCTCAGCTGACAGATGAAGCAGATGGGTGTTTTTCTCCTGCTAAATCTTTGCTGTCACCCTCTACTAACTGTCATACAGCTCTTTGGTCTGCAGAAAATCCAACTTTGACACTATTGCAGCATAACCACTGGTAGGCATCCAGGACCACCCTTGCCTCTGTAAAAAAAATACAGTAGAGTTATCTTGGTAAGAAACTTGAAGACTGCTTCTGCGAATCTTTTATGTATTAGTTCAAGTAGAGATCCACTGGGGAGAAAACAGTGCCCCAAAAACCATACTCTATCTTGCATTCAGTGTTTCTTTTTTCTTGTATGTGTGTTGTATCCTTGGCCAATAAAAGATTCCTTTTAAGAAGATGTTTGGAGAAGGAGCATAAACCTTAACTCTTTGGGAGACAGAATATTTTGAGCATCAGTGTTGAACTGGTTCCATTCAGTCTGTCTTAGAGTACAAATGCAACACCACTACACGTTTAAAATACCTGTTCTGGTAAAATCCTCCCTCATTAGATGAGTGTGTTGCATTCAGTCAAACTAACTGAAAGATCTGAAGGTTTGTTCTTATCCATTTAAGTAACTTAAATGCAGAAAATATTACATAGAAAATCGTCCTTAAATCTCATCAGACAAATCTGAGGCAGACCCTAAGCAGCAATCCAGTTAAAGCAACCCAAAGAAAGGACTTTGAGAACCCCAGCTAGGGCTAGAGAGGGGAGGGGAGAAGGCTTCTCCTTATATCTTCCTGGGTTTTTCCCCAAGAATTTGTTCATCATTTCTGCTAAGGTCTCACTCGTTCCTGGTTAATGACAAAGCTGCAGCCAAGATTTATCATCCAGCCGTACAACTCTGCAACTTCTTGCTGGGATCATGTGCCTGCCTCTTGAGCCATATATATCTCTGTAAGGAAAAAAAAAAAACAAATCACCAACTAAAGTGGGCTTGGACCACAACTCATCTGGCACAGCTTGTCTGTTTGGCCACACATTTTTAATCTTGACTCTTGCATGCAGTTTATAGCACCTTGTTCATAAGAAATTGCAGTTTATTCTTAGAAATATATATTTTAGGTTTTTTAATCTTTATACCCATAAATGGACTATTTTTTTGTCTTGGCTGGTTTAAAAAGTGACCATTTTGTTTAAATGCTGTAATTGCAAATGTGTTGTAAACGTTGTTTTGTTCTATAGTTTACACAAAGGTGCCAAAGTAAATAGTTAATAAAGAAAAAGGAAAAAAAAAAAAACCCTAGCAAATTGTTAGGTTGCTTTAGCTGTTCTTCATATTTTGGTCTCTGCTTTTTTTTTGGTCAGTCTTTCATTTTTTTTCCTAGACATATCATTTGCCCTAACGCTTTCTTCAAAAGAAAAGCATCTAAGGAAATGTTCAGATACCACTTTTTTAGTCATTTCATATAGTAGGAAGAATCTTTTCTTTGAAATGTTACACTAAAGTTGTAAGAGTACAGCAGCATTCAAAAATGTAATATACTTTTTGTATAACAGTTCTTCAGAGTATGTCTGGAGTGGGGGAAAAATAAAACTAACCCTGTTACTTTTCAGAAGCCTCTTCACTCGGCTACCAGAAAATAAATTTGTGCTTTTTCACTGCATCAGAAAGCTATGGTTTATGCAGACTTGCAAACAGGGCATGTATCACCATTGCATCCTTCGATGCAAAAAGCAGCAAAACCTTTTTTATGTTTCATAAGTCTGATATGGGTACAGAGAGTCTTTCTTAAGTTGGTAAATAATGTAAATACATGTCCTTTCAGAGAAGTGAGTCTGTTATCTAGGTATTTTGTGTCATTTAATAAATATTAAACAGTTTTGTGTTGATAAACTCTTGTGTGTAAAATGCCTTCTTACTCAAAGTTCTGTATGTTGGTCTTACTAATGTTTGTGGCTTCTTTAAATTCTTTAGCTTGTGCTTTGATAGCAAAATACCTGTTTGCTACATAAATATATTCATAATTAGTTCCTCCTTCGGTCATTAAAATCCCTTGAGTTTTCTAAGTGGCTTCCATTCCTGAATCATTTGTTTTTATACAAGGTTATTGGAGGGGAAGGAAATAAACATCCTTGCTAACTCTGAGTCAGGATTAGAATGTGTGGAAATGCTACAAAGTACCAAAGATGGTGCCTTGTTACTACTAGAGGAGGCTACACTCCTGCTGATGGTTATTCCTTGTCTCCCAGTACAGTTGGTATTAACAGCTCTGGTACAATTACTGAAGTACAAAGGACAGGGCTGGTCAGGGAACTTGGTTCTGTTACTGATGATCATTGACCAGGCTCTATCATCACTTTTCTTTTTGCTATTTGGAGCAGAGAGGTATTCCAGTTTCTCAGGAATATCTTCAGGTGTGGGTGGAGGGGGGAGGCAGAGAGTTTTGATTTTACTTCCAGAGCTGTGGAGAGGAGGTTTGCAAACATGCAGAGCTGTAGGAAAGCGAGTGCTGATCATTGAAGTGTGTGCTTTGGGGAGGCTGACCTTGCACAGCACTGCTGTAATCACAAAATGTTCCTGGTGCAGTTCACCTAGCAGATAAATGGCTTCCACTAATATTGCCCAGGGGCTTTCAAACAACAGTTTCTCCTTAAAGAGAGCATTTCCTACATCCCATGTTCCCACAATCCTCCAGAATTCTGTTGTGCTAAACATAAATAAAATCCTAAAGGAGCAGTTGGATATTTGGAGATGGATAGATCTTCTGTATACTCTAAGGAAAAATACCAGGGAGCAGTAACAAAACTCTTGTTACTCTCTGAAGTGCAGTATGTTGCAGGACTTCCTCCTGATGTTGAGAGACAGTGGTGCCAAATCAAGTTTAAGATGATAGTTCTGGATTTATCCTTCCCCCAAGAGTCATGGACTTGTCCACAGACTGAGGTATTTAGAAAATGAGCACTTAAAAACTGATTTGAAGGGCTGAGAGGTGTTGGAGTGTGTGCAGAGGGTACCTTGTAAAATAAGGAGTAAGCTGGGAAGAGCAATTGGTGTTGTTCAGCCTACGATGGAGCAGGATTTTTCTTCTGGTTAATTGCTTCCCAATACAGGGTCAGCTTTGATGTTACTCATAACTTGTCTTGCTGCTACTCAGGGAAATAAGCATTAGGTTCTAAACAAAAGAAGAAAAATCACTTAATTTTCTAAAATCAGTAAGAAATTGCAGCATCATAGATAAAACCCTTTGCTTCAGCTTAGTGAGAGTAGTTCACAATGAGCAAATACTACATTTTTATTGTTACAAATTTATGCTTACAGGCCAACGTCAGGCCCCGTCAGGGCCTGACCAGCAGATCCCACTGTGAATGCCAAGTCTGAGTGGGGGTCTCAAACCAATTGTTTATTAGCTCTATGGTTGCAGCTCAAGCTGGGTGCTGCTGGAGAGGGACCCCTACCCATTTCACACCTCCTGGTTACATCCATTCCACCACCACCCAAGTCTAACCACTTAATTACAGTCTGGTTTCTTAATTTCCTACCAGTTGTCACTGTCGCTCAGCTGGCTGCCTGAAGTTACTCCATTCTCCCGGAATTTTCTGCTTGGTCCCTCACTCCATGCGTATTTGCTGAATTCAGGGGGTTCTTGGCAGCATCAGTTTTATGGGAAGTTTACACTTGGTCAGCTCCTGTGACCTAAGGCTTCAGGTGCTTTAGCTGCTACTAATGTTAAATGAGACTGTTCACAGGGGGAGATACACATTCCTTCTCTAACACTGATGATTGCTCTTTAGCTTACTCCTTACAGCTGCCAGTTTGTCAGCTTGAAACACCTGTATTTTGGAGCAGGAGGGAAAGGATGTCACCTGGTAATTTGGTACTAAAATGCCTAAGCAATTGTAACTCACTACAACATTTTGTCTTTTCAAAAAAGTAAGTCTAGAGGTTCTGCTCCATGTAAATAAATGTTCAGTCATCAGAAAGTTTCAGTTACTGCTTTTCTAGTAGATCCAACACTTAGATGCCTATGTAATTAAGGCATGCAGAGGATCAGGCATCAGATAGATACTGCCCCAGCCATTACAGGGCTCAAGGGCTGCGACGTTGCTTTGCAAAGCTTAGTCGGTATGACTTTGCAAACGGAGAGGGGACTAGCATGCAAGTAAATAGCATCTAAGATTGCATGAAATTAATTTCCTTTTGCCATTTGGAGCTGTGAGAAGTTTTAATATAGCGTGAAACATCGATGCTGGGTTCTCGGCAAGAAGTTCATTTAATATGTAGCTTTTTTCTCCCAGACCAAACCTCATAAAATTATTACAATGCATCTGTTTTACCCTTCTGTAGTCTCTGAAGTTGGTGTATATCTGAGAACAATTTGTCACCATTGGTTGGCCCAGAAGCCAACCGCATCCTGGGCTGCATCAAGAGGAGCGTGACCAGCAGGTCGAGGGAGGGGATTCTCCCCCTCTACTCTGCCCTTGGGAGACCTCACCTGGAGTACTGTGTGCAGTGCTAGAACCCCCAACATGAGAAGGACATGGAGCAGTTGGAGAGGGTCCAGAGGAGG
>VXBZ01006545.1:740088-773723 GCA_013399135.1 Heliornis fulica
TTTTTTTTTTTTTTGGCATTTCACGTGATTGCTCCAGTCTTGACTCAGCAGTTTCCTGCAGCCGGATTTAATGGTTTGGTTTCCCACCACCTCCCGAAACACAGCGGCTCAGAAACACTGCCATCTGCTCTGAGCATGAGTGAACCACAGCTTTCCCACGTCTTAGTGCACGCGTGATGATTTTCAGAGCAAGCACAGCAGAGCTATCGAGAGTCATCCCTTTTCTGCCAGGGAGCAGGCGAGCACGCACAGATGTCATGCTGTGCTGGGCAAAGCACAGTCTTCGTTGTTATGGTGCAAATCCTTATTATCCTTAATCACCCGGCTACAAAGTGGGGCTGCGTGAGAAGGAAAACCCCAGTGAAGAGCTGTAACTCTCACGGCTGTTGGCACAGTCCCAAGAATTGCCCTGTGGTTCATCCCTCTCTGCTGAGTGAATCTGTGACCTCTCTGGCCAGCATTAATCTCTTCCTCTTTCCATCCCTCCCAAGTGAAATGGTATCAAATCATTTCTCTGCCTCATGGAAAGGAATGGTTGGTTCCACTATAACCTTCTCCCTGGAAAAATACAGAAAATGCCCTGTTTGTTAAAGGGACAAATAAAAATGCATCAGAATAAAATGGTGAATACTGTACGCCCTCGACATTATCTTTCTTCTTTTATCACAAGCTGTACTCCACCACCAGAGGCAGAAGCATTAAGTTACTCTGAGCTCCATTAAAATCAGACACTTGGCTTCTGACCACACATATCCATCAATTTTTGCAAGTCCTAGGGTTAAGAAAAGTTTGATTACAGATATAATATCTAAACAGATGAAACGGCTAAAGGATTCACAAAGGATTAAGCATACGCTGAACATCAAGAACATGATGTGAATGAAAGCCATAGAGCAGTCTATGCATTGCAATGAGGCATGAATTTATATTCCTTGACAAACCAAAGCTTTAAAAAGAAGTCAGAAAGTGTTGTGTATCTGTTCTGAGCACATCAATACCTTCTTAACCAACTGACATCAGACTAAGTAAAAAATGTAATGCCATACAGAAACATTACAGTCCTCATTTTCACAGCCAGCAATAAACATAAGGGGTGGCTCAGAAAACCAGGATCAGCTTGCCACCCATCAGTGGCTCCCAAAATCATGCCAAACAAAAGGTAAGTCGTTTTCTCTGCATCACACTAACAATCATTCACACTTCTATCGTTAAAGGAAAACAGCCGATCATAGGAGTTTGAACTTACAATAATGAAGTCTATGACATAAATTTTACCACTCTCTGAGACTGCCACAATTAATAAAGAAATTATGATAACTACACTGCAGTGGATATTTGTTAGAGTCTGAATATAATAGCTTTCCATGGAATTTCAGAGGAATTGGTTATCCACTATTTTTTTATCCACTTTTTTTTTTTTCCTAGGGACAGATGGGGGATTTGTTAAACAAGAGAGGAACAAAGTTTTGGTTTGCTTCCTCCAGTGCTGTGAACAAGAGATAGGTTTGGGGAATTGCCAAAAAATTATCTGTTTAGGGAGAACAGTGCCAAAAGCAAGTGTCTGTCAGCTGGCTGGGCAGGAGGAGACTATCGCTGAGCTAATGCAAGAACCTTTTAACACACTCAGATGGCTTAAGCATGTGGGCTTTGCTGGGCAAGTTTCATCCCAATCAAGGTTGTGAGGTGCCTCTACCACTCCATGCAGGGGGGATCTGATCCTTTGGTCTCCCCAAGGACTCCACACGAGGGCAGAAACCCTTCGGGCAGCCTTAGTGGCTACCTAATCGCTTCCTGCATTGTCACTAGGGTCAGCCTTGATATTGACACACCATCAGCCTCTCCTGCAATAGCCTCTGACAATTAAAATAAACCACCAGCTCACAGTTCCCAAATTCATGCGACTTCACCTTTCTATTAAGCAGCCCCTATGATCATGGTAAAATGATGTAATAGCACAAAGTGCCCACAGAAGGCAGTTATACAGTAGGGATGGAGGTATAGGGAGGTGCAAACAAAATAATCTGTGTTCTGATATTAATGATGATATTTCTGGTGCAAAAGATCTATTTTTCATTATGCAAAATTATATAAAGTATACTGTTCTTTTAATCCCACACTAGTTGCTACTTTTATTCTGTGCTACTAAACAGAAGCCTGTTTGCTCTTGCTACCATTTAATTTCACTTCAAACTTCACTAAATTGGCATAAAGGAAATGAGGTAATCAGCCTTCCTTTATGCCTGCAGAACATCTTGTCTACAGCTTATTGCCTGTGTGTAAGCAAGAGATCCAAAAGTTCAGGATTCTTCACTCAGAATGAGGGTGTGTTTGACCATACCAAAGTTTATACATATCAGCTACATGTCCCAAAGTAATTTTCCCAGCTGATGAAAAGGGTGACATTCCACCACACAAACTGCCTGGAACATACCAACCATTTCCTCCTCCTCCAATTAATTAAAGCTTAATTCAATGTTTATCTCCTAATAGTCAAATCCTCTTAATGTAATTGCTCCTAACACCCTGAGAGATCACTTTTTTGAAAACAGGACTTTGCACCAAACCAGTGAAGCCTGAGGCAGCACAAAGGCTCCAGCAACAGGCCTCTCCCAGGCACTGCGATGTCCCATTCTTTGCCAGGGAGCTGAGAATGATTCAAAACTTGCTGCTTTCAGAGTTCAAGGTTTCTTCTGTGCTGCAGCTTGATGCTTCCCCCCAACCTACAGCAAGTGCTGGCTCAGTTATTAAATATTAGGTTTATTTCTACAGATAAGTTTTGAGTAAATTAAGCCCAAAAGTTAAAAAAAAAATTCAAATTATTTTGAAATTACAGGAATGTTGATAGTCACATGTAACGTGCTTAGATGTGTGTGCAGGTATGTAATATGTGTGGTAAATTAGGCACAGTTATTAAGCACAAAAATAAATGCAAAGAAGCAGTGAATGTTTCTGACCTGATGCATGTTTGCACATGGAAACCCCACTTACACCATG
Organism: Heliornis fulica; assembly: GCA_013399135.1. Taxonomy (NCBI): domain Eukaryota; kingdom Metazoa; phylum Chordata; class Aves; order Gruiformes; family Heliornithidae; genus Heliornis; species Heliornis fulica. The sequence goes on from VXBZ01006545.1 coordinate 743,083, forward strand.
CATAGGTGGCTCTGACTTGCCAAGTCTGGTTTTGTGATACTCTTTTGTGTGTACTTTTCCAAAGTATGGCATTGCAAGTATACAACTAAGAGTATTTAGCTGTCATTTTAATTACAAATTGCATTATTTCAACTTCCTGAAGACTTCATACTGATTTCCTGTCAATATCGACTACATTCCCGCTGTCTCACTGCATCAGGTCAACATGTTTTGTCGTCTTCAAGAGCTTTCATTTCTTTGCCCCATGACTGGGCACATCTCTTCATGCCTGATTATTCAAAATGCATTTTGTAGACCTCCCACAGCATGAGGCAGAGGACCATGTTACTCCAAGAGGGCCTTTCCTCTGAGGGTCTGGAGCTCCTGTCTCTCCTGTCTCTTCAGGCAGCTGAGCATCTACTTGCCATTTTCCTGGCCATCTGCAGCCTCAAGCTCTTCCCATCTCCCCTTTCTTTGCCAAGCCTGCCTTTTTTGTTTATTTGTTTGTTTCTTTCCCCTAATCAATGGTCTCTTGGCTGCAGTCCAACATCCATCAGTTTCATACCACCTCCCAGTCTCAAATCCACCAGATTTCACATCTGCTCCTGTTTTCTCCCCCCTCCACTCCTCTGGCTCTTTTCTCCCTCATTTATACCACACAACTGCTTTTTCCCCACTTTCTTTCTTGCCCCATGTTTAGCACCAGCACAAAGGCGCCGAAGCACCACAGTTCTCGCCACTCCCCTGCTTTGGAGGCCATATCTAGACAGGTTTCAGCCCAGGGCCTGGTGAGCCAGAGACCATCTCTGGTCAGCCCTGGGTGACAGTGAGGGGATGAGAAACGACAGTCAGGTCAGCTGAGAGGGACAGGGGGATGGTAAACACAGAGAATATCTTAATTCTTTATTGTGTTGCAGGGAGAGCTTCCATATTAAACTTTGAAGGCGTATCTCCTCTCAGCTCTCTCAGCCTACTGCAGCCCCGGTGGCGACGGCAAAGACTGCCGAGGGCCAAAGCAATCGCCGGTGAACTGCTGCCACGGAGGCCCGCCGTGCCCAGAGAGGGCACTAGACGCTGCACGGCGCCGCCCGCCGCTAGGCGCCGCGGGGTCGCCGATAGGGACAGACCCGGCCAGCCTCCTGCCGCCCGCCCGAGGCGTCGCCCGCCGAACCTCCCGTCCGCGAACCATCGAATCGAGACCCAGCGCGGCGATTGGCGGCGCGCGGGCGGCAGCGCCCCTCCCCTCACATGACCGATGGCGAGGTTTTTATCGCGCCCGCTCGCTTTCCCCTCTCGCCGTTCCTTGCTTCGCGGCGTCCCCGGGCCCGCTGCCGGGAGCATGGAGCCGCGCTGTCCCGCCTGCCTCCTCTTGCTGCTGCTGCTCGGTACCTCCGGTGAGCGGGGCAGCGGCCGTCACCAGGCCCGCGGGTGGGCGATGGGCCCACGGCGGNCCGCGCTGTCACCCGCGGAAGGGGAGCGGGGGCCTAGCGACACTACCCCCGTAGCCGGGCGCGGTGGCTGAGAGCGTCGTAGGCGGAGGGGAGCGCCGGTCCGGTCAGGCCCGGCGGCCTTCCCAGCCTGGGTGCAGCCTGAGGGCCTGTGGCCAGGGCAGCCTGCCCGCCGTCGGCCCACTAGAGCGTTGGCTGCCGGCGAGTGCGGGTGTTGTAAGCCAGCCCTCCTCAGCGGCCGGCTCCGGGGGTCAACGGTCACCGCAGAGCGCGTCAAACCTGACTGTGTGTGAATGTATCTGCTGGGATTCACAGGCCTAAAACCCCAACGACTGTAACAGGCTCCCTAAAATGTAAAGGGACTTTAACACCCTTGTCCTTTGAGCCTGAAATCATAGAAACACAGTGAAGGCAGTGATGGGTCTCACCTCTTGGATGTCAGCTTGAGTTGTACCATGGATGAAACAAATAGGATGTTACGAAGACCCTTGTCAACAAAGAGAATGTTAAGTGCTGTGTTCATGCACTTCAGTTTATCATCAGAAAGCTAATGCTCTTTTACATTATTAGCCTTTGTCAGGTAAATAGACATTGCAACATTCTCCCAAAATTTTATCAAGCTTTGATAATTTTGTGGCTTGTGGTTTTAATAGTTTTTAGAAACGTAGGTATCTTCCAGTGTCTGGCAAATTGAACCCATTTCCAAAATAACTTAAGTACCTCATAAGGAGCTGTTCTCTTAAGTAGTTCTATAAAATTAAGTAGAAGCAGCATTTTAGTAGCTAATAATATATCTTATAGGTTTTTTCCAGTCCTATGCAGTGGAAGTAGTCCTAAAGGATGCCTCTAATGCCACGTGCCTGTATGCAAGATGGATGATGAGATTTGTGATAAAATATGAAACAAACAGTAGCGATTATGTAAGTATTCGGAAGTAACTTTAGTAACTGGGTAACTAAAAACTAATCTTTTCCTGGATAAAGGTTTAAGGATGTTCTTACTAGGGTATTTAGTTTAGTTGGCTTTTTATGAAGACGGTTTCTATGAGTGTGTCTAAATACGAATTTAAAAACAAAGTATAAGTTCTCTATTAACAGTACAAATAACTGAATGTGCTCTATTGCATGCATTTAAATGGCATAGCAGTGAAACTTCTAGTTTTGTATGATAGTGTTACTAGCCCAAATAGTAAATGTAAATTACAGCTCAGTGTGGTCCAGATCTACAGCCAAGGTAGATTTGCGCTGGTATCTGACATGGTTCTTTTCTAAATCAGATGTTAGGGAGCCTTTTTCATGTATTTTTCAAATAAAATAGCCTCAAATAATTTCACTAATCTTGTGCAAGGTTACTTCAAACTTCAGCAGGTTTATAATGGTGGCATGGGGAAGAACTGCTGTCTGTAAAAATATTTTAAATTATCGTTTTCTTTTAGAAAATTACAACCTTGAATGTGTCATCTGTGACACACAATGGAAGCGTCTGTGGCAGTGACACGGAAGCTGCAGTTCTGGCAGTACAGTTTGGAGAAGGTCACTCTTGGAGGGTTAACTTTACAAAAACCAATGAAACTTACCAGGGGGACTTTGTCACCTTTACCTACAACACCAATGATACTGCTGTATTTCCTGATGCTAAGAGAAAAGGTAAAGTGCAGTGCAGAATCCTGATCACAATACAGTCTGGACTGCAAGTGTCAGATCTCCTGTACTTGACCTTAGTTGGCTTTTTCAAAGTTCTAAGGACTAGTAATGTATTTAGTAACTTCTGTACCGTATACCACCTAATTGTTGTTCAGCATAACTGCCTGTTGGATAAGAACACAGATTAATTAGCTTTACTGAACATAACTTTTCTTTAAGCGGGTGGAAGGTGAAGGTTAACTACCAGCCTTGATCAGTGAGGTGCTGCTAGTAGATAGCAGGCACGGGGAGGATTCATTTCAGTGTGCACTACTTGACCTTCCACTTAGCAGTGCACTAGAGTGGTAAGCTTTCTATGTACTAATACCTACTAATAATTGGATTATTATTTTTTTCCTTAATAAGGAGCAAGTAAAAGGATTCACATTTCTAATAGCTTGTCTAGTTCTGGAAGCTTGGTTACTTCACTGTGTTACATGGCACTTTAGGACACATATGTAAAATATTCAAGAGTGTTTAGGAGTGCTAAATTAATTTATCCTTTTGTCTTACAGAATTTTATAAAGCACAACACTACTTATAAATGCCCTTGTATTTCATGAGACAGTTAAATATTTGTGCTTTTTTGTAGGGCAAATTGCTATTGTTGCGAAGGATGATATGCATCCAGTTAAACTGAATGACGTATTCGTATGTCATAATACTGACTCCTTTGAAGCAGAGAATGTAACACAGATTTTCTGGAATGCTACTGTGCAGGCTTTTGTGCAGAATGGCACGCTTGGTAAAAACGGTGAGTGTCTCTGTGAATGAACTTTTTTGTGTTGTGCCTAGTGCAGGGAGCAAAGTCCCATAATAAAGAAATCCACGGTTTCTAATATGTGCTGTGTTTGATAATATTCATCCTTTAGTACCTCTTTCCTTGTTCCTTGAAAAAGAGATTAGTGGAAGATTTAATACTATATAGTAGTACTGGCTGTTCCCATGCCAAGGTTGTTGTCTAATAAAGTATATTCTGGTGACTGGGGTGTTCAGAATAAGCATAGTGGAACTACTATGGCTGACTAGATCACTTGAACTTTGAAGCTTTAAATTGACAGCCTTCAGGTTTTAATTTTAGCCTCTGATTTTTTTTTTTGGGTAATTATTATTTAAATAGTCCAAAACCTGTTGTCTTAGAGCTCTATTAGTTGAGAAATGAGCTGTCATACTACTACTTACAGCCTCATAGGACTGCTTACTTTGTCTACAGCAGATAATACATTTATAGCCACTTGCCCGGCTCTGTGTGTTTCACTGAAGATAGGTAGTATTGCATATACTATGTAGATTTAAAACTGGGCATTACAGAATTTCTGTGACTAAATAGTAGCTGTAAATAGTTTTGGAATACTGTGCTGAGTTTGAGACTTCAGACTTGGTGGTTAACCAAGTTAACCTAGATTTCAATGAAGAAATTGGTGTTGAACTGACCCCTGAGTCGTAAGACTTCAGTAAAATTTCAGCTCTGAAACGGTGGATAAAATTTCTTTATAGAGTCCAGATGTCATGCTGATGCACCTACTTCTGCACCTACTGTTCCGCCTACCACTGCCAATGTAACTACTGCACCTGCCACCACTCTGTCACCTGCTCCAACCACTGCTCCCAAACCTGTGGAGAATCCAGACACAGGAAACTATTCTCTGAAAAGTGGAAATAAAACTTGTCTCCTGGCTACTGTGGGGCTGCAGCTGAACATTTCTCAAGCCAAGGTGCTTCTCTTGTGTTCTAGAGTAGAAAGGTTGCTGTAGTTCTGTGATATGAAATGTTGAGTGCAGGGTATTTGCTTTGTAAACTGCTGGCTGCCCAGAATTGCTACTAATTATTGTGCATAGCACCTCTCTAACATCAGAACAGTTTGTGGCATAGTACTTAGTTTCAGAACCTGATGTGGGTTCAGTTTAACTCGTTACTTGGAGTACCTCTAACATCATTAAAAGCCTAGAACTTTCTTAGCAAGTAAGGCTGTTGGTCTTTATAATGGGTTCCCCTCACAAAGGGAGCCAGGGCAAACCTGTTGCATTAGGCCAACAAAATTAAGACTTTACTGGGCAATTTGCTTCATTATTGCTAGCATGTAAACTTAATTCATATAGCCTTAGCTCCATAGTAGCCAGGCTCAATCTTCCTGCTGTCATGTTCTTGGCAAGCTGCTCTAGCCTGAGACTGTTGCTGACTGAAACAATGTAGTCCTTGTGGTAGCTGATCATCTTTTAACATGGTGTGTCTGTATTTCAGCCTCTTCTGATCAACATCAATCCGAAGACAACTAGTGCAGATGGTACATGTGGTAACACAACAGCTACTCTGCGACTGAATGATGGAAATAGCACTTTGATTGCTTTTACATTTGGTGTTGTAAGTAACTTAGTTTCAACTAAGCTTCCAGCATTGCATGATGATCATTGATAGTAAAATCCTTGTGTCCCTTGCTGGTGGTAGGCTGTTCCATGTAGAAAGTGGAACTGCATGCTGACTACCTCAGGACAAATGGAGAGTTGGATTAAAGTTGTAGAAAACTTAAGACTGTAGTAAATATCTTGCAGAGCATTTGTGAAGCATGTGTTCTTAAAAATGCAGACTTGCACACTGACAGTAGGTTCTTGCTTCCTTAACAGAAAAATTCAAGTGCAAGTGTACAAAAATTTTACCTGAAAGAGGTGAATGTGACGCTGCTTAACCATCTGAATGGTTCTGGTAAGAAATAGTATCTGTCTTAAAGCATGTGTGAGCCATTACTCAATGTCTGTGTTTGTCAGATACTTGTAATATTTCCTTAATGCTGTTCATGGGTATTACACCTTGTTTTAAGGCCTTAAATTGGTAGGAACAAAAGAGGTAAGGAGAAATGGCTGTTAACGTTCCTTTAACAGCAACATAGGATCATTCTGCTAACGGTTTCTCTTACTTTGTGCTAAGCATATATAAATTAAGAAGGCTTCTTTAACTTTTTGGTAACAATTTTTTGAGGTGTCATACACAGTTGTACCAACTCAGAAGTTTTTTCGTAAACCAGATGTTGTCTTTGAAGATGCTGCTGTATCTTCCACTCTCTTCTACTTAACTCTCACTGTGCAAAAATAAACCCCCATTCTTCAAAAAAATAAGTATACCCTTTTCCAAATCAAAAATGTTTGGCTTTTGAAGTTGCTTGCCATGACTATGCAATTGAAAGGGCCCTAAAGTGAAGATGCTCCCAAATCTGCCATGTGGGTATGAGTGGAGGTACAAGGACAGCCTGATGTAGTCTGTATGGAGGATAAGATATTGCTAAGTACTGCAGTTACTGCAGTGCCTGATTGCTTTTGGTTAAGTAGATCAATCACACTGCTCACTACCTTGTTTTTCAGAGTAGGCAGTGTTGAAAAGTTGTCTGCTCTAGATTCAGCTTCTTGGTCTTAAAATTGTATTAACTACTCTTGTACCTAAAGTGGGCATGCAAATTTCCTTTTTTTTTTTCTCCCCCTTTGTTCAGTCATTTCAAGTGCAGATAACAGCAATTTCAGCCAGTGGGATGCTTACCTTGGTAGCTCTTATATGTGCCGAAAAGAGCAAACTCTTGAGATTAATGAAGATCTTCAAGTACATACTTTTAATCTATGGATTCAGCCATTCCTTGTGGAGGCAAATAAGTTCTCTACAGGTAAGAGGGGGTTTGGTTTGTTTTTAACTTAATTCTTGCAATGCTTGCAGAATTGACTTGCTAAGAATCGCCAGCATTGGGCACAAGCACTTTATTTTTTTTTGAAGCCCTTGTTCCTTTTTTACATATGGAATGGAGACACATTGAGACTGACACTCAAGTTCAAGGAAAGCTTTGTTTTCACTTAAAATGTCTGCTAGGTCTGTTGGTTCTCCTTCAGAAAACTTGAAGGAGCTAAGGATACTGAAGAGGGACTTATGTTCTTACGGCAATGCTTATCTGACATCTTGGCATAGAGTTTTTTGTAGCTCAAATATATAAGAAAATAGGACAGAACTTTAGCAGAACTGGACTTGAAAATGCCTACCAGTTCTTTTAGCTACAAGCCTAAGCAATAGGAGTGTTAAAGGGAGAGAAATTAATTGGCAGAGCTTCTTTCAGAAGCAATCTTGAATATCCAGAACTAAAGAAAGATTCTAACATGTCTGTTTGCTGCGTTATCCCAGCCTTTTCTGGGGAAAACTGCAGTGGTTTAAATGACCTTTCTTTTTAGTGTAGCCTTGTCTTTGTACTTAGCAATAATACTTGCAGCACAGTCTTAATAGTCTGGACTGACTTGTAGACAAAGAGATGGGATGCAGATTTTCTTAATTTTTTTTATATGTAGAGGTAAGTTAACTCCCCAAATGTATTCCAGGTAAAGAGTGTTTATCATAACTATGTTCTAAAGAGTGAAGACTCCAAATTTGCTCTATAGTTCAAGTTGCAGCTAGCTTCCTTCTCCTAATCATGGTATTTCATCTTTCTGTAACATGTCCCCATTCTGGATTGGTTGATCTATGTCAATTTAAGTAGAAGAACCAGACTTGCCTTAACCATGAAATAGATAAGCCTGGTTCTGTCTTAAAAGCAGAAGAATGGTTACTTCCTTGTCGAGTACAAATCTCACGCAAGTGAAATCTTGTATACTGTGCACTCCTGTTACCTTACTGGAGTTTATCAAGTGTTCAGAGTGATGATAATGTTTAATAAATGCTGGATGTACCCCTGAGACCTCTGCAGTTCTCTCTCTGATAGTTTAAGGATATAATGATACTTGGTCCTTTAGACCTTTTTCACATTAAGGAAAACAGATGTTTATACCACACTTGGCAAGTATTCTGTCTTTATTTATTCCTTTTTGCAACCTTTTTCTCACCCACAGCCCAGGAGTGTTCGATGGATGATGACAGCATTCTAATCCCAATTGTAGTTGGTGCTGCACTTGCTGGCTTGATTGCCATTATAGTGGTTGCTTACATAATTGGCAGAAGAAAAAGCTATGCTGGATATCAAACTTTGTGAATCTGAGTGTGATTCCTGTCCTGATTTCACTCTAAACTAAGCAAGTGCAAGTTCTGAAGTCCAAAAAAAGACCCAAAACTTAGGAGTAATTACTAGCCACAGCTAATGGGAGTTGAGAAACAAAGTTAGAATGTTTATCTCAAAGCAGAACTACGTTTTTAGTTTTCCTGCGCTAAGAAGATGACGTGGGTTTCATAACGGGTTTGAAGATGTCAAATATTGGATGAGTTGCTAGGCTAAGGATTTTAACTTGCAACAACCCTAATGTGTCTAGGCTTCACTTCTGCTTTTCACAAATTGTAGCCTGAAACAAGAACACGTTCTCAAATGATGTGTGTTGGGCAACTCCCGGAATAGCATAGAATTTGTACTTGCTTCTCTCCTCTGCGTTCCTTAGTTGTTGTCATAATTGTGGGTTAAGCTGGCAGCATTAGTCACTATGTTGACTTGTATAGTATTTAACAAGGATTGTATGATGCCCAGTTAACAGCTTCGTGTTTCATAGAATTGAACTTCAGACTGGTGATTAAATGATCTTTTGAAGTGGCAGCAGTAACTTTCTTAGCTTTGACAGAATTTGGATAGCTTACTCCTGCCTTGGTGTAGTTTCAGGAATGGTTCTTATGCCCTGGCTGTACAGGCAAAATGGGTAACTTGCCAAAGGGTGGAGATATAGGAAGACTTCAGTGCTACTTTCCAATTACTTTAAAAAAAAAATCAAAAATAATACTGTTAGGCACAGAATGCTTCATCTTATACCCTGGCAATCAACTAAAATACTCAACTAAGGCAGAGTTCTGCTAAATTAATGCAAGCTTTTTTGCTAGCATCAGTTTAAAGGGAATAACCTTTCTGAATATTCTGGGACTTTAAAGTGCACTTAACTTTATATCATACTCTGCACAGAACTGGTCTGTCTTGTTGCTTTGAATGACCATTGTTTAAAGATGCTTTCATTTAATGAGCCAGTATCTGTTGTTGCAGCTTGAGCTGTCTTTAAATCTTCATCTTGAATGGTTCTCTGCCAATCAAAATTCACATTGCAAACTGCCCGCCATTGGCATTCTGAATGTTTAATGTACTTTGTGTTTGTTTGCTGTGTAGCATTTAGTAATGTTGAGAATGCAAAAGCCAAACAAGTCTGAGATGGACCCACAACACCTCTTTTTCCTTGCTGTATGGAAAGGATAACTAGCTTAAAATGCAGCGCAACTGGACTGTTCTCAAACTGCAGCTCCATAGAGACTAAACCTCGCTGCACAGTTTTTTTTCTCTGGCCTCATTGTGCTGTAATACATAGCTTTTATTGCATGGGAAAAAAAAAGTCCTTTAGACTTTTAGATAACTGTGGCTTTTTTGCATATGTCATAACATGAGCTGCCTGAACTAGTTATTTAGGGAACATAACATTGTCTCCCCCTTTAGAATGAGTTTAGCCTGCATCAAAGCTGGTTTAGTGTTTTATTAATGTTTTTCTAGGGTTGTAGAGATGTCTGTGGCATGTTTGTATACAAATCATAAAATCCACTTCTTTTGGTAAGTTTTTTCTTTGTCCAAGGCTTACTCTTTGACACTAGCTAAGGAAGCAAGTAAGAGTGGGTAATGCTTACTATAGCTTGTAGTCTGCATCTTCAATTTTGCATCAGTTACTGAAATTCGTTTTAATGAAAGTGGGGAACTACTATCAGTTTAATCCTGAAATGGGCTTCAAGACTTTCCATTTTAATTTAAAAAGAAAAAGTGTATCTAATCACTTAATAAATCCTAAAGTGCAGAAGTTCATACAGATTTTTACTACTTTTGTGACTGTTCAGTGGCACTGGTTACATGTGCATTTCGGTTAAGGAGTAGTTATCACACTATTCATCTCACCACACATTTTTTCAACTCTGCGTGGTTTCCAAGTGACAGCATAGAAGGCTAGTGCAAGCTGCTCCCAAAATTTAAACAATACTAGAAGTATCTCTGCAAAAATCTGTGACTTAATCTTCATTTGCAAATATATTGGCTCAGAGATTTAAGTACTCCTAGACTGATGTGCAGATAACTGGTTCAAAATACATTTAAGTTTCACCTGACTGCCTGTTATAAAACCACTAGTTTTCCTGTATGTATTGCTCCATAGGGAACTGTCAACCTGTTCAACATGTGCTCTAAATAATAAAGATTGTTCTATTTCTTAAGGAAATTTGTTCACTTTTTTTTAAACTGATTTGAAAAGAGACATCTTGTACTGCCTTTTTTAAAGAAAATAAACTAAATGAGTGAGGTTAACAGCAGTCTATATCAGAGATTCTGTTACATAGCTGGTGAAGGTCCTCTTCGAGGAGTCCTCTGTTGCCCGTGTTGAATGCTTTGTTTTACAGCTCATTTGGAGTGCTTGGGTACAAGACAGCTTGGGAACTAAGTGAGAAACTACATCTAGTTCATCATTAGAAATTTGCTTATGACCTTCTCTGTCAGTTGTAGCTACCTCTGGGGAAGATGGGTTTGTGATTGATTTTGCTCTCCATCATAAACAGGTGTACAGCTGTGCACAGTTCAGTTCCTTCTTGCCCTGGAAAGTTGAATGGGTCTCTGCATTCAGCAAAAGTGGGAAAGCTTTAGGGTGCCTTCTTGGAGCTGGTTAGTAGCTTCATCTTGGAGTTGGAAGCCGTGTTGATGCTGTCAGTGCTGCCAGTTCTGGCAGCAGTACTACTCCATATTTTTCAGTGAGAGACACTAGTCTTCTCTTTACCCTACCCCTTTCTGGTCTGCTGAACTCTGGTCATATGACACATAGTCTGGTCTAATCCTGTGACCCTTCTTGACTCTACCCTGCACAGTTGAACATAATGATTATATAAAGCTTTGCTATGCAAAGGCAAAATAATGGTAGCATCCTGCTGAAATGTAAACTAAATTGGCTAAAGCTTTTTATGTTCACTTCTTTAATATGAAGAAAAAGTGTTTTAATAGGCTCCTAGTAAAGAACTTAACAGCAGAGTTCCGAAGGATGTAAATTGATCAAAGCGAGTTTAAACTGCACCAAGACTGCAAGCATCAAACTGGTGATCTTGTCAGTATGTGTCAGTCTGAAAGTGTGTGATGGAACTGGGAACATGCTGGACTTAGCTGCTGTCCTGTATTCAGTGGAAAGACACTTTTTTTTTGGTCTCAGTATTACTATTTTTACTGTAGTTCTATGTCTGGTGGTGGTGTCTTTCCTGGAGGCTTGCAGTGGACGTGGGAGGACTGGACTGTGCAGTTGGATATCTACAGTAGTACACAGATACGAACTTTTGAAGAGAGTATAATGGAATTAGGAGTCCAGTTAGTATTGTTAAGATACTTGGTAAGAGGAACTGTAGCTGTTTCATTTTGGGGAGGAGGTCAGGGTTTTGTGGATGACTGTTACATGCCCTGTTGGGGAAAGGCTCAGAGAGATGTTGTTGTGTTAAATACTTACATTTAAACGAACATTGTTTTCAGGCTTGCCCATTTTCTGTTTAGCTGAGGACTGTAGCCCAGAGGTAGGCAACTTAATTGTACCTATAGCATTAGAACAGTTCTGTGAGAGTTAGTTGTCCTAGTCCACTCTGGCTTGCTTTTCTATGAAATGCTAGATCTGACTAGGTTTAAAATGGGGAAGTTCAGCTTTATACTTGTTTCTTTCCAATAAAGTCAAAAGAAGTTTGCTCGCTTAGGCAAAGGGTTTGTTCAAAGCAAATTCAGTTAAGAAGTGATGCAGAAGGCATTTTCATAGCTTATGTTTGAACTACTTAGAAATTGTCCTAGTTCATAATGTTTTGATGAATTTATATTCTTCCAAAATACTCCAATTTCAGAATATTAAAAACATGCAGCAGTGTTTTGTGAATAAAAATAGTTTTTCTCTGGTCTATGGAAACAGCATTTAACTTGTGTGGGCTTGTGGATCTTGAATATTCATGTGTGTAATTATGGTGTGTTGTCCCCCCAAGCTTCTCTATCACTGCCCCCTCAGCTGAGGTGGGGTGAAGTACAGCAAAGGGCTGGTGGATCCAGATAAGGAGGGGGAGATCACCCAGCAATTGCTGTCATGGGCAAAACAGACTTAATTTGGGGAAATTAGCTGGATTTATTGCTAACCATATCAGAGTAGGGCAATGAGAAATCAAACCAAATCTGAAACCATCTTCTCTCCTCCCCCCCTTCTTCCTGTGCTCAACTTCACTTCTCCCCAGCAGCACAGGGACATGGGGAATGGGGGTTGTGGTCAGTTCATCACACGTCTCCCACTGTTCCTTCCTCCTCACACTCTTGCCCTGCTCCAATGTGGGTCCCTCCCATGGGCTGCAGACCTTCAGGACCAGACTGCCTCAGTGTGGGGGGTCCTATCAAGTCATGAGTTCCTTCCCCACCAAATCCCTAGCAAACCTGCTCTGCCATGGGCTCCTCTTTCCACAGGCTGCAGGTCCTGCCAGGAGTCTGCTCCAGCATGGGCTTCCCATGGGGTCACAGCTCCTGTTGCTGTGCAGGAGCCTGCAGCCATCCACGTTCTCTGGCATGATGTCCCCCATGGCCTGCAGGGGAATCTCTACTTCATCATCATCCTCCATGGGCTGTGGGGGCACAGCCTGCCTCACCATGGTCTGCTGCAGGGAAATCTCTTCTTCAGAGCCTGGAGCACCTCCTGACCAACTTCTGCACTGACCTTGGTGTCTGCACTCTCACTCCATCTCACTCCTCTCTGGCTGCAATCACTACTGCTGTTGTTTTTTTCTGCCTTAAATATGTTATCCTGGAGGCAATACCAGTCATTGATGGGCTTGGGCTTGGCCTTGGTCAGCAGTGGGTCCCTCTTGGAGCTGGGGATGCCTCTCACAGAAGCTGTCTCTGCAGCCCTCCACTCCCCAAACCTTGCCACCCAACACAATAATCTGCCAATAGTCTGAGATTTGTTTTGATTACTGTTGACTGTGCCTTATATACAGTTTACTAAACTTTCAAGATTAAACCATGCTCTAAGATACCAAGATTTCTGTTGTTCTGCCTCAGTGATGCCATGCTGCTGCTCTTCAAAAGAAGCTTTTTCCCTCCAGTGAATGCCTTTTCCTAATTTTAAAATTTATTACAGAGTTCTCTGTTGTATAGCACATACCAACAAAACCACAAAACTTGGGGCTCTGGGTTGCAATCTTGTGACTGGAATGAAAAGGTAAGGTAGTTTTTATACTGGGTACAAGAATTTTGGGGACCAACGTTAGTCGCTACGTTGAACGGAGACACATTTAAACAAGTGTTGAAGAAGCTGCTCCTCCTGGCCTGAGCGTGGAGCCAGCTCATCGTGGTGTACAGCTGCCAGGCCCTGCATCTGAGGGTGCTTCTCTGAAGCTTCTGTCCACTGTACAGTAACAATGTATGGACAGGTGTATGCCAACAACAGAGGCAAAGCAGACAGAGGTGAAGGATGGGATGTTCCCAATAGGAAACTTTATGTCTTCTCAGGAATTCTGTGTAACTATGGTGTGATGGGCATTGCAGTGATCTCCTTCCTTTGAAGAAGAGAGGGGATTTCTGCGACTGCCTGTTGGGCACCCCTCATCCTTACCAAAGTCATTCATATTTAGTATTAATATTTAGTATTGATGTCCCGTTACCCAGCATGTAGAAGCTAAGTTGTGTATGTTGTTCTTTGCTGAACAAAGATGACTAAACATCAAATGCTATCCTCATTTAAAGATGCTTAAATGCTTTTTCAGTAGTCAGTATTTTAAACAGTTTGCTGTATAAGGTATGTATTTCCCTTCCTTGCTTTTACCCTCCCAGTGTTGCTGTATGTGCTTTCAGATTGTCTGGGATTAGTGCTGTCGGGTGCTGAACCTCGGTGTGTTACCTTCTCTCAGCCAAAGGCTTTGTGTAGCCTTTTCAGAGGGGTAGGGGCAAGTGTGTACTGGGCTGCAAGTCAGTGAATGTCACACAACTGAAGCTGATGCAGTTTGAGGTTCTAATAGTTTAAATATTCACTTGAAACAAGAGCTAACTTTGGATAAAGCATGTAGTGGCTCTAATAAAAAACATGATCAAAAAGGGTTTATGAGGAGCTCTAAGTAGAATAAGTAACTCACCCTGACAGTGTTGCAGCACACAGGCACTGCATCTTACAAAGCATCTCAGCACCGTGCAGGTGGAGCTCTGCTCTCTTCACAAACAGGACAAAAGCCAAGCCCTGCTTCTGTGTCCAAGCTGTATTGCTGCATATGAAACCAGTTCCCAGTCTTGTTTGCTAACCCTTGCATCAGTGCTTTTATCAGCAAGTTAATCACATATTTTAGAACCTGCTTATTAAAACCACAGTAGCTTTATTACTGGTTGGTTGGTTTGGTTTGTGTATTTTTCCCCCTCTCCTGTGTTCGTTGTGGTGAGGTCTGCATAGTTACCAGCTGAAACAGTGATAATCCTTTTCTTGTATTTGGATTGAAAATATACAAAAGAGTCTCTGAGTGTCTCCCTTTTGGTGCTTTCAGCATATATAACTTCTCTGTCCCGTGTAGATCCCAGTAAGCTTCTACCTTGTTACTTGGTTTGACATCTGTTACTTCTCTTCATGCCCAGAACCTAAAGAATTGCTGGTGGCTTGGGCGTCTGCAAAGTCACTTGGCCAAGGCAGTGATACACCAATCTATTTTTTTTGTGGCTCCATTGCTGTTACCTCAGGTGTGATCAGCTACCACATGCTCAGACTGCTGTTCTGTCCTCGCATTTCTAATCTGAGGGGAATGCTTGAGAAAGGAAGGTGAAATTTAATGTGCCAATTAGAAGTATATTGCCAATACGAGCAACATGTGTAGTATATATATGTATTTAATCAAGTATATAGATTTAAAGCAATCTTTCTATCACTTCTTTATATAGTACTGATTTTACTTGAGGTGTATTACTAATTCTGTGATTCTATTGTATCTAATACAGTGTGAGTTCTCAAAAACATCTGTTTGCTCCTTGCTTTGGTTTCTAATGCTCAATTTCCTTCACTAATTTATTCTCCCTTGCTTCTTTTTTTTTTTTTTTCCCTGCAGCTGAAGAATGTTTTGCTGATTCTGACCTGAACTTTCTTATTCCCATCGCAGTGGGCATGGCACTTGGCTTCCTTATAATTCTTGTCTTTATATCTTATATCATTGGAAGAAGAAAAAGTCGTACTGGCTATCAGTCTGTATAATCTCTTAATTCTGTCTCTGTTACCACCTTCCTGGCTCTTCTCCTTTTTGCCAGACTCCCTGATCAACCCCTTCAAAAAGAAGAAATCAAATAAATTCATAGTTTCTTTATTTAAAAATAAATTTAAAACACCACAACAGAATAATGTGCCATGACTCCGAAGATGAGTTGCAGAATTACTTGAAGCTACTCTATGATACTGGAGAAAGTAAATGCTCTGAGGACCACAGAACTGAGTAGGGTTAAAGTGTGTCCACATGCAAAATGTGATTGAGTAAAGAAGACACGTACAAAACTTTTTCTGTTGTTTATTCTTTTTATACGAGAAAGTTTCTAGTAGAATTCAGCTTATTTTGGGTAACACTAAAGCTAAAACCATAATTAAAGTAATTAAAGTGCTAGTTGTTGGGGGACTGTATGTGTGATGGGAACATGAATGCCAAGGTTTTGACAGACATCTATCGGGAACTTGGCCTGTGGCTGTTGTCTTTTTTCATTAGCAGCTTGTTCTTGTGAATCAGTCTAAATTTCCTATTCTTTCTGAATGTAAAGGTAGTACTTGATCTCACTAATAAACCAACATCACATGAGAAGAGCATCTGATTCTTCTGGTAAATTAATTTGTTTAACATCAGTGTGGAGAAGTTGACTGCTAATGTACGTTACATAGCTTTGCATTAGTGTGATGCCCTTAATGTCTTGAATCACTAAGATAAAGTTTAGTCCTGGAGAACACTGGCTACTCAGGAAAGCTGACAGTCTGCTGAAGGAAATGTGTCCTGTGCCATTTTGCTTGGCTGTGCTTTCCCTTTTGTTCTGAGCTTGATTGTGAAATGAGGGCAGGAGACTGGTATTTTTGCTGGCTGCAGTTTCTCTCAGCTTTGATTCTGTGTGTATAAAAGAAACTACAGTGTTTCAGCACCAGTCCACGTGAGGCTTGAGAGTATTTTGAGAGGTCTTAAAGACTGACTAAGCCCAGAGATTGTTCACACATTCCTGCAGTTCCTTTGGAGATCTTTCGTGGGTTAACGGGATCACTGAAGAGCTCTGATCTAGGAAAGCCAGGGAAGATGTAAAGCCAGTCTGTTCGATAGAGTTGATCTGCTTTTAACCTCCTAAATTACTGTTCAACCACTGTTGAATAATGTAAGAGCACAAAATTCCTAGTATGAGGAATACTAATCCTAAAGGAGAAACTTTCTGATTCTGTGTATGTATAATGATATAGCTGTTCTTCACAAATACGTAGTGAAGAAAGTGAGGTCCAAAGGAGTAAGATCATCTGACTTGTTTGAAGGTACTTTGTTATTAAATCCTGCACCTTGTGTAATTCTGCGTTGCAGAGCTGAACTGTATCCAGATGGAAGCTTTGTGGTTGTGTTCTGCTTCGTTGCCACCAGGTTTGCCTTGATAGGATAAAATAATCCTCTTGTCCTTTCAGCCTCTTGTTTCTTTCAGCCTCTTTGGTCCATCCAGGTAGGAGCTTTCAGCAGCTCCTAATTTGTGACTGTGGGAGAGCTCAAGAGATGCCAGGTCTGTAGAGAGCTGCTCTTGGCACACAGTTTCTGCCCCCTGCAGTGTTTACTAAAGCTACTGTAATATTTCATCTCTTTGTGCATTAAGCCTGTGAAAAGCACCTTTGGTAATTCACGTGCACAAAGGGGACAGTCAACAGTGTAACTAACCCAAAATAGCTGTATATTCAAGGAAGGAAGATTCATAAAGAGTTAGTGCTGATGTTTGAGAAATACCTGTATGTTCAGTTATTCTTGTTCTCACCATGACCAAAGATAAGCTTTAACCTGACAAAACTGATTTGATACCAAAAATGGGCTCCTGAACCAAGTTGTCTTTTTTTTTTGTTGTTGGTTTTGGTTTGTTTGGTTTTTGGTTTTTTTTTTTCTTTTAGGAATGTAATTTAATGCTGCTGAGTTGGACTTTGTGCTTTGGCTTTGGTTGTCTTGGTCTTTTGTGTTGTCCCTTTGCTCTTGCAATACTTGATTTCCCTGCCAGAGAGGTAGACGGTGAGTTCTTTGGAGTCCTAGTTTGTAACACCTGGTTGCCAGGGTGTGTTGCTTCTCTGCTGCCAGCAGATGGATTCTGTCAGTGGCTTCGTGCTCAGATTGCAGAGCAAAGTATTTGGAATCACTTTTGCTAGGTTATTTTGGTAAAGTATGGCAATATCCTAGATGCACCTATATATGTTATATATATATATATATAAAGTTGTATCCTGGGCTTCAGTATAAGTCAAAAATCGAGCCAGCACTTTAAGGTTGTTGTGGCATGAAGAGTGGTACATACAGTTCTCCAAACCTTTAAATGACTGTACAAATATGCCGAAAGCAGAATGCATGTGGAAAATGAAGTGAACTGTGGTGTTTATAAAGATTTGGTTTAGTGCAAACACACAGGCCTTATTTCTGACCTATTCCAACATGATTGGCATTGTGCCTGGACCTGGGTGTTGGTTGGGAAATGGAAACTTCTGCTTCTAAGCTGTTGATGCATTTACATCCCACTTAGTTCATCTTTCTGTGTTGATGGAATCAAAACATGGGTCCAGCAGCTGCTAAAGGACCAGCTGCTTCATAAATCCTTCCAGTGGGCAGGTCAGGAGAGCTGTAATTTTCATGGCCTGAAGCATGGAGGGTTTGGTTTCCTTTCAGGATCCCACAGAAATATAAATGTTTTAAAAGAGCTGAAGCAATTGGCAGGCAGGGAAATGTTAGTGGGTTTAACTTGTATCTGATGTCAAACAAAGAGCCTCTACCACGGCAGCGTATTCTGTGGCAGAAGCCGGTTTCTGCTGGTCAGAAGTTGTGCAGGCAGAATGATGGTGTTACCATAGTGCTGTGTCATATAAATAGCCACATCTGAGCAAAATTAGTTCCTAAACTACCTCTGCTTGAGATTTGTAACAGTTCTTAATAAATAGTGTTTGCCCAGTGGTTGGTTGTGATACTTAGTGTATAGTGAGTCTTACTGTACTGGGCTTCTGAACTTTTTGGCCTTAGAAAGTAGATCAAGTGCTCAAAATTCAAGGATCACATTACAGGCAGCTTTGAAATGTAGTCCCTAGCTAAAGTCACAAACTGCATCACTTGCACCAGTGTTTCAAGAACGGTACCACAGAGTTAACTTTACAGTAATTACTTTATTTTTAATACAAAAAAATTACTTCTTAGAGACTTATATAGATCAGGAAACAACGGCAAATTAAGTACCTGGACTAGGATGTAGGACAAACATACCATAATGCTCCTGTTCAGTCAGTCAGTAATTTTAGTAAGTGTGCTTTCCAACTAGTGCATTATCCTAAGGTGTCCTGTCCCGCCGCGTTCTCCCACCTGGTAACGTGCAGGGTGAAGTTCACCTCTGCCACACGTGAAGGCTGCACGCTCACCCGCCCCTGCAGCAGAGGTTGCTCGGGTTAGCAGCACTCCAGTCTGCCAAGGTATTTGAGGAGGATAAATTGAAGTATCTGGGTGGGGGGAGTGGTTCTAAGATGATTCCCTGGCACTTCTGTGCCCGAACAAGGGAAGGAGCCATAAATCTGCAAACTGTGATGGAGAGAGGAGCACCTTCCACTCATCCCTGCCTAATGGACTTGGTTAGGATTCCTGGGGACAAGAGTGGGGAAGAGGAGGGAGAAATGCATTAATCTTCCCATTTAAACTAACAGCTGGAAAGGTTCAAGGGCAAATGATTTTCTACATGGCCTTTTCTCCAGCGATGTGGGTGTGCCGGGCAAGCTGTGTAAAACACTGCAGTCAAGATGCTCCCAGTGCTGAAGATCCTAGGAGGCACTTTGAGATCTGCCATCTTCACTTTTTGGCTGTGTCATTGCAGGCATAATCCAGTACTTTTACTGTTTATTATTTTAACTAGAACTGTGCTAATAAACTACCATCTTGTTAGCTTTTGCCTGAGAAGTGCACATAAAGATTAAACTTTAAATCCAGGAAAAAAGCATTCCACGGGGGTCACTCGTAAAAGATTTACAAAAATAGTGTTCAGATACCAGAGGGGTTTTTAATAAAAACTGAAATACCTTTGCAGGTTCTCTGCCCAGGGGATAGCTTCTAATTTTTATTAATAATGATTTACATCAGATGACCAAAATTGGTTCCATGCTTCATTGCATCTCATTTGTTTCCTAACTATAAACAAAAAAATAAATTAACAAAAATCTCCATGTGCCTGTTTTTCCTAGCAGAAAAAAAAAATTAAATGCTGGTTTTATGCTTTAAAATGGAAAAAGCCTCTGCTTGACTTAACCTAGGTGCCTGGTGTTGGCAGTGCCTACTTTCCAATTCTGAGGGTGAAGATGATCCGGCCCAGGAAGCGGTCACTGTTGACATTGTTGAGAATACCTTTCCCATTCAGACTGCACTGAATATGGACCAAATAATTTTTCTTCACATCTGTAAAGTGCATGGCCACCAGTGGGGATGTATAGTTGACCTGAAAAGGAGGGAGATCTAAGTGCAGTTTTTGAGGGGGCAGACAAGCAGGCAGTGTTTTCATGTTCAGTAAAAGTCAATAGCAATTCCTTCATGGTTCCCAGGAGTCTGAATGCCTTTGCCTGATGTCCATCATGGTCCCTTAGGTGCTGAAGCTGGACTTTGCAGTGCCTCAGAGGGATGGGATCACGTTGGAGTTTTGCACTGCACCGTACCTCTGGAGTTGATCAGCCAGGACAAGTAACATGGGAGAATGGGACTCTCAAAGAGTTTCTGTGGTTCTAAAAACTAACCTATGGCATGCAGTAAGAAATCCATGGGGTTCCTCAGACCTGTGTGCTCAAAGAACTTGTGGCCCTGGTGTCTGGGGCTCTTGGTCATCCTCAGCCAGCAGCAGTATGACGACAGATGCCCCATCCTTTTCCCTGTGTCACTTAGCCCCTGACCTCCCTAACACCCTGGGAAAATGTTGGTGTTGAGCCCTTCTCTGGGAGTTAGAAAAACCAATCTTAGCCTCCAGAAGACAAATGTAATCATTCCCACTGCTGGCAAGGGAGAACTGGGGTCCCCAAGGACTTCCTGCAGTTTGTCAAAGACAGAAATAGAGCGCTGTAATCCCAGTGCCCGTGGCCTCCCTTCTGCCTGCATCTGCCCAAAATAGCCCAAAAGCACATCTGTACTCCCTGCAGCAGCTCCTGCCCTCTCCTTCCCAAGGAGACATAACAAAGATGCCAGAGTCCTTACTTACATGAGTGATCTTGCCATAGTAGGGATAATACATGAGATCAAACGTCCCGTTTCCAGGGTAAAAGTCCACAGATCTGAGGTCACTCTCGTTGCCTTTCTGTGGTTGGAAAAAAAAATAAAGGTACACACATAGTATGTGGGACAGGACATCCAGCTCCTTTCAGGGTAAGGTGGAGGAGCATTAGCAGAGTCATCTCTTGTGAACCCACAGTCAGGGCTCAGCTGCGCCTGCCTGCCCACAGCGTGTTTGTCCTGGAGCCAGCTGCTGCTGCTGCAGCGACCCAGAGCACAATGGTGCTGCGAGGGTGCAGAGGGGGGTTACAGGATTTGCTGCTCATAGATCCCTCCCTGCACTTGCAGACTGCTCTATTGCTCTGAGGGTGTGAGCCAGCCAGCTGCTGCCTTCCCTCACCGTGTTCTGTTGGCTTGCAGGGTGCTCTCCAGAACTGAGAGTCCTGGGGAGCAGGGAGGGGGTGTGTGAGCAGCTCCTGCCTCTTCCCAGGCTCTGGCTCCAGGCTTTAGCCCGAACGGTCTGTGCTCAGGGGCTAAGCAGAGCTGCTGGTGAGGCTGGCAGGAACTGGCAGTGCTCGAGGACCAGGGTGGGAAGTGGGATACTGGTGGTCTCTGTCATTCTCAGCAGACCAGCCTCCACTTGCACTCAGCAGCACCACAGCGCTGGGACCAGTGAGTGTTTGGTGAGTTTGACTGGTATTGTGGGGGCCATCAGAGGGAGGCATTTGGCCTTCTACAAACCATGGATGAAACCAGTACCTGAACTTTGCAGTGCACGCTCACGGGGACCCCAGCACCTGGGCGGTAGCCTATGATCTGCAAAAACAAAAGACATCCATGCTTGTAGGAAATGCAGTGTCAAGGCCTGCTGCCTCCCTCCTCCAGGGCTTAAGCTCTTCACCATGCCAGTGGCACTGCCTGGGACGGGAGCTAAGTGTCCCCAGGAGCAGTCGGCCACTCTGTGCAGCGCAGCCCAACGTGCCTGAGAACAAAGCAGAGCATCCCGGCTCCCTGGAGCGATACAGCCCCTTCCCCACAGAACTCACCCCCTTCCCCAGGTATTTTCCCAGCAGCCACCATGCCGTTCAATTCCAAGTAAACCCAGTTCTATGAGAACTCTCATGATAGAGTATGGGCTCTGAGGGGTGGCCCAAAGCTCAGCTCTCCCACACAGGGCCTGGCACAAGCCCCCCGAGCACTCAGACTGAGGAAGCTTTGTAGTGTTTCTTTTTTATGCTTCCTGGTGGGTAAGAGCCAGCAGGTTTGGGGATTCTAGTTCCCTTTTCCCCTGGGCCTGAGAGGTGGAGGAGTTTGAGTCCCTGCATTGCCTTCATCACACGCTGGGAAGGAACTGAGACAGTCGGCTTGCTCCGTACCCGGTTCATCTTCAGCAGGATGCAGGGCTGGCCTCGAGAGTAGCCGAACGTTGGGTCCTCAAGGCCAGAGCAGTTCTGCAGCAGTGAGCGCTTGAACTGGCAGGCCTTCTTCTCCTCGCTTTCATTGCCCCCTTGGATGAAGTACTGTCCTGGGACACACTCGATATTCTTCTCCTCTTGAACTTTGTCATCATAAGCTGTGGGGACCAAGAAACTCGTTAACATTCCTCGAGGCCTGCGCAGACCCATGCTCTCAGGGCACATCCGCATGCCAGGGGCACTGGGCAGTCCCACCGGGGAAGGCCAGGCTCCCTGCCACAGAAGCTCCCATCACCACATTCTGAACCTCCCTTTCTAGACAGGGGGCTTGAGATGCCAAGAGCTGGTGTGCTCCCCAGGAGGAGACCCCTGCATGGTGTGCATGGATGCTCACCTCTAGCCGACATGACTCCAGGGGTGGCCAGGAGCTTACCTGCGAGGAAGTGGTGCATGCTGTCCACGTAGGGCTGCCACGTGCTGGGCTGGGAGACGTTGAAGGCAATGGTGAACCCATTCAAGTATGGTCTGATCATTACTCCTGGGGAAGGAGATGGAGCCTCTTGAACCAAATGTGGGTGGACTGGCCCTGGCCTTGGCATGTGTGTCACAGGGGCCAGTTGCACTGTGACTGGGCTTGGGGCTGGGTGCAGGCACAGGAGCAGCAGCACCAGCTCACAAATAAACTCCCCCCTCAACCCGCTGATCCCTCACCCCCATTTCACTCCCAGAGAGCACCGTGTGCATCAAAATATCCCGGGAAGCATGTGGGACCTGGAGGGTCTCAGCAGCGCTGTGGGAAAGTGATGGGCTTGGGGCTGCACACAGGGGCTGAGGGATCTCCCCATGTTCCCAGCCAGTTTCAGGCAGGGAGCAAGGTAAGGGGCCTCCTGTTCTGCACTCACACAAAAACACAGGGAAAATGCTGCTTCTGACACAGGGAAAGGAGTTTTTGAGCATTGTCTTTCCATCACTCCCCCAAATAATAATGCATAGAAGCTACTGGGGTTGGTTTTTATTTTGAAGGTATGAGATATTAAGGGCAAACATTAGTATCACTTATGAATGGTCTGAACTTGCCCATTTCCCTTGAGAATGAGGATAACAATAGTTATAATAATCAGAATAAAAATTAGTCTGATTTTAAGGAATGCTTTACATGGGGCCCTTTAAGATGCCCAATGAGAACCTGCAGCACCATCAGTGCCCCGATGTAAGTGGCAGCCCCCCATGTTGTGGAGGGCTCGTTGGCTGTAGGTGCATACAGCTCCACTGGGGCTTTACCCAAGGTCCCTGCAACATGGTTTTGGTAGCACTTTGCTGGATGAGTGCTGGCAGAGAGGCTGGAGGCCGGGCTAGCTGGGGTACGTACCTGGGGGAGACACACGGTCCCGGTACGTGGGCGTGTAGGGGCTCAGGGTGAGCAGCATCACGTACATGCAGAAGGCAAACATTCCCGCCAGGCATATATAGAAGATGAAGTAAAACAGTAAGATCAAGCCTGTAAAAGAGAGAGGGCAGGTCACTGTGAATGCAACCAGAGCACGTCCCACATGTCCTGCTGTGCTCAGCAGGGCAGCATCCAAAGCTCTGAGTCCATCATGGAGGTGGGAGCTCACAGCCCCTCTCCACACACAAGCATTTTTTGGGTACAGGACTCATCCAGACAAGCTCCCTGCCTTTCCCCAGGGCTGGGGCAGCTGCTGTTTGACTCTGCACCCCTTTTGCTGCACAGCCCTACCTAGTGCTGGATCAGGACAAGGTCCATGCATCCACCTGCCTCGGCTCTCTCTGATAGACAAACCCAACCTTGGGTCTTGCCCTCCCCACCCCATTGTGACTTGGCAACACATGAGGGCACAAAGCAGCTTCAGCAAGTCCAAATTCCTGATGAGGGCTGCAGAGTAATGTTCCTGCCCCAACTCCTGTCACCTGTGCCACAGGGACTCCAGTGCTGGGGCAGAAGCGAGCAACATTGCTCGGGGGCTGTGGCACCGCTGGCTGTTCCATAGCCCTGACATCCACAGAAGGGGTTTGTTTTTCTTCTGGGCCAGGCTGATGGCTGGGGATGTCTCCAGAGGCCACGGCCTATGACTAAAACCCAGTGGCTCAGAAAGCAAAGCGAAGCCCTAACCCAAACATTTCCCAGGAGAAACGTGTCGGCAGCTCGGAGGGAGCCCTGGGAACACAGATGTGTGCTCCTGCTGTGCTGCTGCCGAGGCTGCGGTGCTGGGAACCACCGCAGGGCCATGTCCGGCTGCGGGACGAGCTAGGACAGACAGCACCAGCACCATTGCTAGTGGCACAGCAGGGATGACAGCCAGCCCTGCCACAATGATGCCAGGCTGGTGCCTCCACACCAGCCTCCAGGCACCTTCCCAGGGCCTCCAGTGCTGACCCCAGATGCCACCCAACTCCCTGTATTCTGGCAGCACAAGTCCCCGAGCCCTCCATGCCAAGGAACAGCTTCAGGGCCAGCACAGGGAGCAGCCTCAGGCTGGGCAAACTCCATCCTCCTCCCCTGTGATACCAGGGCATGAAAATTCAGCTCCATACACCTCCAAACAATCTCATTTTGAAAGAAAACTTGATTTTCACAGGAGCTCCAGTGCCTCTCTCCTGCCTCCATGTACGGCCAAGCGAGCAGAGGCGTGTGCGGCCGGGGCCATGCAGACATGTCAGCAGTGCCCGCTGCAAACACTGAGCTCAGCCCCCAGTAACTCTCCACCTTACACCAGTGCAGATGTGCATGTGATGCTGGGATAAGGTTGGGCATTTCCACCCGTCCGCAGGGGCTCTGTGCTGTCAGGAGAGCAGAGCTGCAAAGGTGGGTGGCATCGCTCTCGGACCAAGCCCACAGCAGTGCTCGCCCTGCAGCCTCAGGCTGCCCTTAACCATGTGGGGCACCTCCAGGCTCGGCAATAACTTTTGAAGGCCACGTGGACACAGATAAAACAGACCTCAAACCCCTCACTGGCACGTCCCAGCCCACCAGACCCCATAGCATGAGCGGGCTCTGGTGCGGATGCTGCGTCACACCCTGGGACACTGCAGGGTGACCGCGATCACCAGTCCTTGCTGCTCCGAAGCCTGGCTGCACGCAGGCAAGGAGGGCTGCTCGGCCCCGCGGTGTGCACCCTTCCCAAAATTCCTTCCTCATGACCTAGGCACTCTCCACCTCCCAACAGTGACAACCCCAAAGCCACCTCCCCAGGCTCCTGGCTTATACAGGCAGGAGCCAGGTTGCCACCAGCAGCAGGGGCGCATGGCTGTGGCAGACCAACCTGACCTGCAGCCCCCACATTTGCTTGGGCTCTTAATGTGTTCCCAAGACACAGTCCGGGCAACCTGAAATCTTTGTTTGCACATTCTACATACACTTTCACATCCAGACCAAGAGTAACTTTCCCAACATTTTCTGCTTGTCCTCCTCACCAGTTCTTTATTGCACTGGTGAGAAACACCTATCCTGAAAATGGATGTGGGTGGTCAGTCTGAGTTATCAAGGACATTCACAGCAAGTGCATCCACTGTTAAGCAGAAAAGGCAAGGATCCCCGAAAGCAGGGCTTGAGCAAGGACCTACCCCAGCTCTTGGCCGTTCTCCCCAGGCATGTTCTCTCCTCTGGGTTCCACAGGAACATCTTCATCTCCCCAGCCAGGTCTGCCCAGGTTTTGCTCCCCATCTCTGCCTTGGTCTCGTCCTCCCCTCTGTCAGGATCCTGGACTTTCTCCTCATGCTTATTTTCCTGGAAGAGTTACAGAACACAACCCACACACACAAGCTGAACATCTCATTGGCCAAAAATAAATGCAAAAGCACTTAATAGCTGGAAATGTTTCAAATTTCCATTTTCCCATCATCACTCTTGAGTTAAAGAGAGGCAGTTTTGGCTGTTCTGACTTAAGATCGCTTGGATCCCAGCATCCATTTTCCATGACACATACATCCCTGCCATCACACCGGGTACTGTCCCCTTGGCCTGGCATTTACAGGAACTCATCTTTTTCCACCTGCATAACCATGACCAAAGAAAACCTGTGATCTGGGACGGCTGGGGTTGTTCCCACGCTTCTGACCCGTCTCTGAGCTCAAGTGCACGGTTTCTGTGCTACCACAGAGGACAGCAGGCGGCATTATTTAAGCACATATCCAGTTTGTTTTCCTTGGCGTGTGAGCAAGTGTTTAGTCTTTGGAGAAATCCCTGTGATGTTATTTTTTAATTACACTTGGTTCCAGTGAAAAGCATCTCCCCAGGCAGCGAGAGTTTGAGTTTTGCCTCAGAGGTGAAAACTTGTTTGTCTGGAGCTCAGGAACAGAAATGTCTCTGTACCTGTGACTTGCTTGAGATGAGACCCAGGAGCCATCGCTAACCCATCTTGAACCTGAGCAGGTCTGCACCCCCAGAAGCAGGCATTGAGGTTGAAGAAGGTGCAGACCTCGCTTTAAGCTCAAGGCAGGGCTGTGCTGTGGGGAGGAAGGGGTGATGCTGAGGTCTGGATGGGTTCATCACCCATCAGTTTGTTGAAAGGCAAACACTGCCACAGGGCTCAGCCACTCCCAGCTGGGTCAGGACCACCCTCGCCCACCCTGGCCATGTCACCCCAAGGCTTTGGTGCCCTCTGCAAGCAGTCTGGCAGCAGCTGCACCCACACGATTGCCTTGTGTTTGTGCTGAGGGCCCTGGAAACTCACTGGCCACAGCACCTGTTGGAGCCCGGTCGATGTGAGAGATATTTACACCCCAGGGGAGCTGCGAAGCGGCCGACAGCTTGGCAGAAAGTCTGGCTTGGAAACACCTTCTAACTGTGTGTGGGGGGATTAAACTCTGCTCAGACACACAAATAGTGCAAAACAGGGACAAAGGGGAAGAGTACCGACTTCAAACCCCAAACCGGTGCCTTGGAGAGCCTGGGCCAGACCCAGGGAGGTTGTAAACCATCTCCATCCCACTGATTGCCCAGTCAGACCTGGTTAAAGCCCCAGAGGAGCTCTTCTGGGAGCATGGCTGCTTGCTGCCGGCAAGATGCCTGCAGCTGCCCTCACAGGCAATGTTTGGCCCAGGTCCCACATGATGGCTGGAGCCCTTCCTGAGCCAGCTCCTGCATGGGCACAGCCCTGTACCTTGCAGGGCCGAAGAAACCCGAGGGGTTTGGAACAGGGAAGCAGCAGCCTCATTCTGAATTTATACAAGTTGCTGGCAGAGACATGGGAGAGGAGGTGCAGGGGCTGACAGCTTCCAGGACACCCGCAGAGGAGCAAGTGTTAGAAGAAGAGGATGAGGAGGTCTCCTTCCTCCCGTTCTCCTCCTTTTTAAACAGAAGAGCTACTGGCAGCAGTTCTGGAAATATTTTCTCTGACTGCCAGCGAGCAGGGACTGCCCAGAGAGTCCCTGCACCGATGGAAGGACTGCTTTGGGAAAAGCCCTTTGCATTTCACACCAGCCACAGCTTGGGCGCAGCAAGGGCAGCACATGGGCTGTATCCAGGGCCCTCATCTAGAAGCTGCTACTGATGCTTAGAGCGGGGGGTTGGGGGGAGAAGCTGGGGACAGGCATGGCCCCCTCCAGTGACTCTCCCCCAGGGAACCCCACGGCTCTGCCCTGCAGAAGGCTTTTGAGGATGGGATGACCCTGCTGCCAGGTCCCTGAGCCAAAGAGTTACCCTGGGTCTGGATTGTAACACCTCCCAGGTGCTCTATCCTCACAGCCCAGGACCAGGCGTGTGCTCTCCAGAGAGTCCCTTGCACCCAGACAAGGGGCAGGAGGAGCAGCAGGAGCTGGGGTAGGAGTGTGCCAGGACAGGGAGGTGGCACTGCCACAGCATGACCTGTGGGGACACTGGACAGCCCCCAGCTGCTGACTGCTGTGGCAGATTGGAGTGACTCTGGCTGCCGAAGCAAAGCTGTGGGTCATCTCTGGCAGGACCACACTGTGCTGATGGTGGTGGCCTCCCCCCATCATTACCCTGAACCAGGTCAGCTCCCAACAGCAGGTTCCTCCTGGTGAAGGCCAGGCGTGCAGCGGGTGGCCCATACCCAGGTGTCCCCTTGCTGCCCAGGACCACCAGCCAGACCCCAGCTGCCCCTTCCCCTCCCTATGCAAAGTGCTTACGCTTTGCCCAAGGGACAAAGCAGCGTTTCCTAAAGCAAAGTAGCTATATTTATCAGCCACAAAGCAGGTCCTTGGCAGCAGCCCCCGCTTTGCCACTCAGAGGGTGGCCGGCAGCCCCCAAAAGACTCACCGCCTTCCAGTGGGGGCTCCCGTGCTGGCCCTCTGCGCCCCCGGCGCTGGCGTTCCCGTCCATCCCTGCCTGGGAAACGCAGAGAAACGTATTAGCAATTCAGGAGCCCGGGGCTGAGCTCAGCAGCACCAGCCCCATCGCAGGTGCCGTGTCACCCTGGCCTTCAGAGACCTGCAGGCACATCCCCCTCCCCAGCAGAGCTCCCCCCTCCCACGGCATCCCCCAAAAAGGCTGGGCAAGCGTGACTGCGCCAAGACCTTTGCTGGTCTGTGGGGAACCACGCTGCTTTCCCTCCCTACCCTGCAGGACTTCAGCGCTCAGGAGCGGATCAAAAAATAACTTGCTTTCCTCAGAGGGGTGAGCTCAATGCAACAGGATCCCATCCCGAGCCCCCTGGCATCCGGTGCCCTTTGCACCACCCTCACAGCATCCTGCCCTGCGCCCAAGTCCCCACCGAGGCCAGTCAGTGCCGTACATGGGGAAGCTGGGATCTCTGCCCCAGGGAGACCATGTAGCTGTTAATAAACATTAGCAAATCACTGGGGGTTTCGATGGCCACATGTGTCTGTCAATATGTGCTTGTCAGTCACAGCAGGGCTGTGTTTAATGCTTGCAAAATCTGTTTTGCAGTGAAGGGGTAGTGCAAGGGGCAGGTCTATATTTATCCCTTCGAATTGAGGCAGAAGCTAGGAGCCCGCAGTGTTGGTTTCCCCAACCCAACTGTAACAGCCAGCCACAGCCACCGAGACAAAACCCAGGAGGACACCTTGCTGTGACACCCCACAGACCAAGGCATACCAGATTTTTCCCTCATCAGTGGATTATGGACATAAGATGGTGCATTTAGGGCATGGTGTGTGTGTGCTGGAGCTCCACTTCTGTGAGGAGCTGGCCTCGTGGGAGTGCAGTGGGGCAGTGGGGAGATGGGGCACTAGTGTTGTGCCAGTCTCACCAAAACCAACACCCTGCCTGCTGCTGCACGTGTGATACCTGGAATGGGTTCAGCAGTGTGACAGTGGTGTGCAGGCTGCCTGTCCCTGGCTGTGGCCCATGCAGCTTGCAAGGAACAGCGCAGCTTGTCCAGCTCTGCACCATCCACCAGCTCATCCCCTCAGCTGGCAACCCTTCCCCTCATGGGAGAGCCAGACCCTGTTCAGCGCTGGGGAAAGGCTGCCTTGTCCAGGCTGGAGCTTTTCCCAGAGCACAGGGACACCGTCCTGCGCTCCCACAGAGCTGCACCGCGCTGTCCAAGCAGGCAAAGCACCACCTTTAACTTTCCTCGTCTGAGCATGGCTGAAAGCCACTCACCGGCTGTGCCAATAAACGGGCACAGCGGGAAAGAAAGAGGTCTGGCAACTGCCCCGGTCTGCGCTGAGTTGGCCAGGGCTGCCACATGCCTGCTGCCGGGTACGGAGGCAGGGCTGGCTCAGTAGCGGTGCTGCCCGCAGCCAGGCCCGCTGGCAGGAGGGCACGCTGGCAGCCATGCTCGCAGCTGGCTCTCCCCAGCCGGCCAGGGGCCTCGGGACTGGAGAGTTGCTTGCCCAAAACTCAGGAGGTGGGATGAGGTGCAGGGATTTAACTTGACCTGAGCGGTGGTGGAGCACTTGAGGCTTCCCGGGGCACACGCACCCCACCGCAGCGGTTCCACTGCCACACAGCCTGGCCATGGCAATCACTGGAGGAGAGAGCCAAGGCCCATCCCCATGGCGAGGGGCAGGGGTGACTGTACAGGAAGGGGACAATGCTGGCCCCGCTGTCCGGTGGGCACGGGCAGTGAGCACAAGGTTCCTCCAGTTCATCCAAGGTAAATAACTGCTCTTTTCTCTGGAGGTGACGCATTCCTTGCCATTAATTGATCTGAGCATTTGTAACTTACCTCTTGCTCCACTGCTGGTACACTTTCCCTTTTCTCCCGGGAGATGCTGGTAATTAGGCTTTTATCCAATAAAAGTGGAGGGGATTTTTTGAGGCAGAGATAGGACTAGTTTCTTTTAACTTGAAGAAATATGCTTTGGCTTGAAATAATTACATGATTTGCACTTAGCACCTCTCAGCCCAGGGCATTAAAGTGATTTACAAGCAATTATGAAGCCTGCTGGGAAGATGCTTTTATCCCCATTTTGCAGTTAGTCTGTGGAAAGTAGAGGTTGAGGGTCTGCTTGACTCCTTGGCTGGGGACATGGGGAACTTGCAGGGTCTCCTGGGAATGCTGGGACAGGGCACAGGCAGCAACAGCCATCGCCACCGCAGCAGAGATCTCGGGGTGCAGAGGAGCAAAACACCGGGCCAGTGGCCGCGGCAGTGGGGTGGCTGCCCGGGAGGGCCACCAGCACCGCGGGGAGGAGGGAGTTAGGAATGATGGGGGGGTCAGAGAGGTGCCAGGGAGATGTTTGGCGAAGGACAGAGTGGCCTGGAGCAGCGGGGCTGGAGGTGGGGTGGGAGCTGCTGGGGTGCCCTGGGGAAGGGTGTGCAGAGAGGGCAG